>CM075672.1:73570000-74170000 GCA_037962975.1 Clitoria ternatea
ATAGAGGTCTATATGGATGACATGTTTATAAAGACCAAAGAAGCATCAAAACATACATCAGATCTAGAAGAAACATTTACTGAGTTGAGGAGGCACAATATGCGTCTCAACCCTGACAAATGCTCCTTTGGAATCTAGGGTGAAAAATTCCTAGGATATATGTTGATACACAGAGGCATAGAGGCCAACCCAGATCAATGTTGAGCCATTCTGGCAATAAGGACCCCACAAAACATCAAAGAAGTACAGCGCCATACTAGGAGGATCGTAACTCTCTCTTGGTTCCTTCCCAAGTTTACCAAGAGGTTAATGCCTTTCTATTGGGTTTTGAAGAAAACCAATACTTTCCAGTGGACCCAAAAGTGCCAGAAAGCCTTTAAAGAATTAAAAGTCTACCTAGCCTCGCCCCCATACTAACCAAGTCGACTCCTGGGGTAGAGCTTATCATGTACTTGTCTATCGGGGAATATGTCGTTAGTGTAGCTCTAGTCTATGAAGAAGGTCCTATGTAGTGCCCAATGTATATCACAGGTAAGACTTTAGAGGGAGCAGAAGTATGCTATCAGAGGATGGAAAAATTTGTATATAGCCTAGTTGTTACCGCTTGAAAACTGCAGCCCTACTTGCATAGCCATCAAATCTTTGGCAGAACGGACCAACAAATTAGAAAAATCCTTCAAAAGCCAGAGCTTGTGGGAAGAATGGTTACGTGGGTAATAGAGTTTTCCAAGTACGAAATTTGGTATAACCCCTGAGGAGCCATCAAGACACAATTCCTAACAGATTTCCTAGCTGAGCTTAAGGATGACAAAGAAGAATATGATGCGAAACATGCCCTATAAACCCTGTCCGTAGATGGGTCATCAAACAAAAAAGGAAGCGGGATATAAATCATACTTGAGTGTCCTACTAGAATGGTCATTGAAAAGTTGTTAAGATTTCTGTTTAAAGCAAGTAACAACCAGGCGGAGTATGAAGCACTCATAGCGGGTTTATGAATGGCGTTGGACCTAGGTGCTTGGTACATACAGGTAATCGCATCTAGCTTAACGATAACTGGAGGAAGCATATCAAGCAAAAGACCCCATTCTAGTTAGATATCTCTCTCAGATAAGCGGTGGATGTCAGACTTTAAACTATTCAGGATAGTGCATGTCCCTAGGGCGGGAAATGAAAGAGCAGACTTACTCTCAAAGCTGGCTAGCACCAAAAAAGCAGGAAATTTGAAGATGATCATACGGGTTACCTTGGAAGAGCCCACCATTAAAAACATTGAGCAAACAAACGAAGTCATTATAACACCTAGGGAAAACACATAGATGACCCTAATAGTGGATTTTCTTACTAGAGGTGATCCCTCCTCAGACTCTTCAAAGGCCAAGACAATACAGATACACGGCTAATTACACCCTCAGTAAAGGGTAGCTCTATAAACGAGGATTTACCTTACCCCTTCTCAAGTGTCTTGGCCAAGAGCAAGCTGAGTATTTGATGAAGGAACTCCACTCGGGTATTTACGGACACCATGGAGAAGTCTAACCCCTGACAGCCCAAGTCCTTTGAGCCAGACACTAGGATCAGATTGTTCAAACTTCATCAAGAAGTGCAAAGCCTGTCAGAAGAATGACAACCAAATACATAGCCACCCCAATGGAATCCTCCCCCTTGGCCTTTCAACAATTAGGGCATAGATATTCTTTATCTTTCCACTAGGGAAAAGGTAAGTGAAGTACCTCTTTGTTGCGATAGATCTCTTAACAAAATGGATAAAGGTCGATCCTTTTGGGTCCAACACAGTGTCTAAGGTATAAACTTTTACGTGGAAAAATATCATGCGTAGACACGGGCTTTCACATACCATTATTTCAGACAATAGACGACAATTTACAGACCAATACTTCATCGAGTTCTATAAGAACTAAGGTATAAAATGAAAATTCTCATTAGTGGAGCACCCTTAGACGAACAAACAGGCAGAAGCTACGAATAAGGTATTCTTTGGGACAAGGAAAAGGAAGATGGGAAGAAGAACTACCCCGGGGCTTTTTGGGCCTACCACATGACTCCCCACTCAGTGACACCAAAACCCCATTTTGGCTCATGTACGAAGCAGATGCCATGATCCCGTGGAACTTGGTGAACCTTTCCTCAGAAGATTGGCAAAAGATAAAGCAAAAAATGATGAAGGACGAAGAGAAAATCTTGATCTCAGCCTAGGAAAATGAGACACAGCCTATATAAAAATTTATGCCTCTAAACAAAAATGCGCTTAGAAATGGAACACCATGCTCAAACCACAACCCTTCTAAAGGGGAGATTTAGTTCTGTGGGTAGCTGACAACAATAAGAGAGCAAGAGAAAAAGGGAAAATTGTAACCAACTAGGAAGGCCCAAACCGGGTAAAAGAAGTAGTCGGAAAATGAGCAAGTCAATTGAAAGAATTAGAAGGCAGAAGTACTCCTCAAACATGGAACGCCACGCACTTGAAGATGTATTATTGATAATGTAACAATGGGTACTCTTTTCCTACCCAGGAGGTTTTTCCCACTGGGTTTTTCTCTTGGGAGGTTTTAACGAGGCCCACGTAAACAACAATAAAATAAGAAGTATTTAGTCACATCGATAGTGTCTATGTTACGTTAAGTCCTAAAAACCCGAGTGAGAATTCGCTCACCCAGGGGTTGTAACAGCCTTGATTTTTGAGAATATGAAATTAGACCCTCGGGACTCCTGAGGACACTCTGTTGAGCTTTTGGTAAGAAGCTCGAGGCTTCGGCCTGATCCCAAAAAGTTTAGAATGAGAAAATAAAGAGAAACGGAGTTTAATCTGAAAGATAAGAATACCGAGAGAATGTAATGAGTGAGAAAAGCAGAAATAAGAAAATAATAAATAACATTCGACAACGCTGTTTAATTAGAAATAATACGTAACAATGATTATTTCGGGTACAAATTAATTTATAATTATATTTATTCGATAATTATTTTCTGTAGACAATATTTAATAGATAAATAATTATAATAATTTATTTTAAAATCATATATATATTAAATTGTTTATTTATTTGATAATTATATTTAATATAATACCACTCGGTTCCTCAGATTTGAACTGAAGGACCCAACCTGAGGTCAGACTCTGACCGTTCGACCCAAGACTAGTGATCCAGTAGGGATATTAGTCCTGTTAGAATCCCTCTGTGAAGAATCAAGGGTGTCTGACTTGGCCTGATAAGCTCAATCAGAACCTTTGGCGTCTCCTATATTTGACCGTTCATATACCTTGGGATATCCGAAGGTGACATGGTCAATCTCTGGTGACTCATTTCGACATTTTAGGAATTTTTTCTGAAGGGACTAAAGCTTGATTCGGACTCTATCATCCTTATTTTTCAATAAGTTGGTTTCCTCAAAAAATCACTTTAAAACTCAACCTGAATACCTTTGATGTTTTGGACCCAGATTTTTCATATGATCTTAGAATCAAATGATTTTGGTCTCAATCTCTTTGTTTTAAAAATATCTTCAATCTCCATTTCTAGCCCCAAACTCTGATTCTCACTCTGTCAACCCCAAAATCGAAAATTAAGTATATTCGTCTCAAAATTCCAATGTCTGGATTTTTTCTCTTTGTATAGTTTAGAAAAAATTCATAACTTTATCATACGACCTTCAATTTGCACAAACTTGGTGTCAAAATCTCTATAACGAAATTATCTATGTTTTCCAAGAAGACATCAAAAGCTAAATTGTAACATCCCTGTTTTTAGTAGCAGTTTTATTCGGTAAATTTTGAAGTGTGGAAGGTCAGTAAGTAAGAATAAGTGAGTAAATACCTTGTATAGGGTCAGTAATACTCCAAAAATTCTATTTTTGGGTATAATTATGGAATTTATATAGACCATTAGAGAAATTATTCAAATTTCGAGTGAAAAAGGCTCTGATCCGAGTGAAAGAATGAAATTCCGAGTGAAGGATTAGAGATTCCGAGTGAAGGATGAAATTCCGAGTGTAAAGTTATGTTGACCGAGTAAAACATGACTGAGAGGGATACTACCGAGTGGAATTTTGGGCTCGGAGACATTTGGAGTGAAGCGTGTTCAAGAAAACCACTTCTAGGTGAAAATTCCGAGTCAAACCATGCCAAATGTTACTTTTTCCGAATGAAACTTCCCTGATTACAGTATTTCGAGTAAAGGGACTTAGTCAAGGATATACCCGAGTGCAATCCGAGTGAGTTTTTCCAAGTCAGGATCTCCCTAGTAAGGAAGGGATAGCATTCCGAGTAGAATATATATATAAGGCTTGGAGTCATTTTTTTTTTGAGTGAGGCTTACGTCTGTTACTCTTTTTCCGAGTGGTGAAAGACCTTAAAGGATTCTGAATGAAATGTATTGTGAGGAAGAATAGTCTGTGTTGATAAGAGATGAAAAACCGAGTAAACCTGAATGTAAAGGACTTAAATGCTTGAGTGGTAAATACTGATTGATTAAGAAGTAACTAGTCCGAGTGAAAAAGGCAACCTGTATTTCGAGTGGTTAAGTATGAAATAAATTCGAGTGAATGAAACCCTCCAAGTGATGTAGAGTTTGAATGGTTCTAAGTAGGCAAGAATTTATTAGGACTGAATGAGAACCCCGAGTGAATAATGTGAAGTTCCGAGTGAATGAATACCTGTAAGTATTTTATGTTGATTTGATGCTTCATACTGACTGGAATGTGTTGTTGAAAATTATTTGGGAAGTATTGATGGATGAAATAAGGATTAAGTTAAGGATTCCGAGTGGTTATATATATATATATATATATATATATATATATTGTATGGTTAAAGCATTACTTGGCTTGAATATGAGTGGTGATGAATGAATAATGCTAATTGAGTAGATACCGAGCGGAAAATGGTATTAGGGAACCCATTCCGAGTGAATTGCAGTAGGCAGGGCCATTTCCGAGTAAGTCTGTAACATCCCAAATCTGAAATTTAATGCCGAATGAAAACTAGGCGTTAAGGATTGAATGCAAGGTAAGGAAATTAATTGTTAATTATAATTAATTTAGCTCGTGTATTAATAACAAGTTGATTGGACTTAGTTGGTGAAAAGTGGCTCTTTGTGATTGGTGGACCGTGTGAGTGGACTGTGACTCACGCCTCCCCATCCCACTTTCTCCTTTTTGCATGCGTATATGTATCTACCCCTGCATCACCGTGGGTGCTCAACTCTATCCCCACTACTCCATTCTCTCTGTTCCTCTTCGTCTCCATCTTCTTTTCCTTTCCCCTGTTTCGACCTTCGTTTCTGGAGATCACGACGGCAGTGCTGGAGGAAGGCCTGAGCCCCCCAACTGGTGAAGGACGATCGTCGTGGCAGAGGAAGGACAACGCTCTATTCCAGAACCAAGCGCGGGATACGACGGAGCCAAGGAAGACTGAACGAGCCAGGAGAAGGGCATCAGACCCAACATCGAAAAGCATAAAAGTTTCTTGAAGTTCTTCTGTAGGTAGGGGGCGCTTGCATGCCGAATGCATGATCCACGAATGGTACCGGATGAATGTACTGCTTGAGTGTGTGTGCATGTATTTATGACAACTGGATCCTATGCATGATTGAAGATTCTGGACTTTGTGTGTGTTATAGTGGGTATACAGTAATTGATAATGACGAATGAAATGCATGGTTCTAACCTTCTTATCTCTGTGAAAATATGAGTGTGTGCTTGTTAGTTGAACTGTTCGTTGTTATGATGTAGATTTCCGATTGTAGTATGCATTGGTATGATTGATAAAAACAAATATAAAGGTTGTGTTGAATCTGTTCTTACTTAATGGCTACGAAGGAGGTATCGGTGGTACGATGATATGTACTGGTAAGTGCATTAGCTACATGTGCAAAAGTGGGGTGACCCATGGAAGGTCATGAACCCCGAGGGAATGACTTCCAGCTACAGACCTTGGCTAGATCCTGATAGTGCTCGTGGTAGCCGTAGGAGCTAGAGAAGAGTCTCGAGACGCCCATGAGAGGCCGGTACCACCTGGTAAGAGCTGAAGGACGAGGGGCCGGAAAAAGGGGGAAACTGTAACTGAAAGTCATTACCCGAGTCGGATCCGCAGGCATGCATATAGAGATGAGGTTGATCATAGTAGTACGCATAGCATATGTGGGGTGTGTATGATCTTTGAGTGTGTGGATGCATGTGTGAGTAGATGTAGGAATGAACTATATGTAGCATGTATGTTATAGATGTTATTTTGAATTGCATGAACTTGGTTAACTTGGGAAAGATTGAACGAAAGTAGGTGTGTGTACTAACACTGATACCGAGTCCTTGATTGTCATTTTACATGTAAAAGCTCACCCCTGCAGTGGTTATCTTTTCAGTGAATGTCTCTCGGAACGAAGAGTGAAGAAGGAGCCGAGTGCAGAATAGAGCAACCGAGCTTTATGGAATGTGTGTATATGTATATATATATTGTGTATAAGGTCTTGATTAAGCCTTGGCCGGCTCGTGTTTTTGCTGTCAGTCTCTTAGAAAGAGTTGGTTCCCTTAGAATGGGGATACGACAATATGGTTGTAAACCCGTGATATGCACTCCTATATAAATATATATATATGCCTATGTTATGCCATGTTGCATGTCCATTTTATGCCGTGAAATGCCTAGGTAATCTTTATATATATATGTGTTTACATTCCCGAATGTGTAGGAAATGGCATAACTTAACATGAAGGAAGCTAATTTAGGGTCTAGAGGGTGAATTTGTGATGCTGTCACCGAGTGGGGAAGGTTCAGACGTTCTGAGTGAGTGAAATCAGATAGCTCCGAGTAGGAGTTGACGTAGAAGACTGCCCCTAACGATGAGTTGTTAGGATCAGAGTTGAGAGCCTAAATACACGTTCCGAGTGGTTACTACTAGGATTTTCTCCGAGCGTAGAATAATCAACGAACCCCGAGTGAGAATTCACTGAGTGACGGTTTTTTCCGACTGGAGAGTGACGCCTTAGACTCTTGGGGACCCCCGCTGTAGTAAGCTGTTAGTGACAAAAGAATCCAAGTGAGTCTTAGCCCAGTAGAATGTTAGAGTCAGGAGATTATAGTTACCGAGTGAAAACTAAGTGAAATACCCCGAGTGACAAAAAGGAAGTGAAGGCTACTCTGAGTGAGGAGCCCCATAGATTCGGAGTGAGTGATAGTGGGGACCATTTCAGTATTATTCATGTATGAGGTCTGGTTGAGGAAATCATAGAATGAGTTGCATTTTTTGAATGGGACTAATAGGTGTAAGAGCCAAGTCCGAGTGAATCAGGCGATGAAACCCGAGTGAAATGAGTGAATGCCGAGTGAAGCTTTCGCTCGAGCGCGTGCGCGTTGCTATGTGACCTGCCTATTCGATTTTTTCCCCTTCTTCCGCTGTTAGTTTCTTGAATTCCTTTTGTTCTCTCGTTCTACTTCCCCTCTCATTCGTATACCGCGGCGTTCTAGTTTAATTGTGAAAAATTTTCTCTGTTATTCTCGTCTATGATTTGTTTAAATTAGGGTGTTACATTTTGGTATCAGAGCAGACCGAAAGGTCCAAAGCCAAGGTATGCTTACCGAGTGTGAGCGGTTGTGTGTTTTCTGACTAAATGGTCATGATTGTTGTGATAGTAGTTGAATATGATTGATGATTGGCTTGTGGATAGGAGGTTGTACTCCTCTTGGTCCGATTGATTGCATAACATATAGAAATAGTATGATGAGCAAGTCATTGAACATTAGGTCGAAACCCGAATGAGTGACTCGGTATACTTATCCTTGAATGTTGATTTCAGGATAAGGATGACGCATCGCCAAAGCATAGAGGCTATAGCCACAGCATTCCAACGCTTTGCAGACGTGTTTGAGAGGCAGGGCCAGCCTCGAGCTGAGGAGGGCCAAGTGCTGGACCGCTTCTTGAAGAGAAAGCCGAGTGAATTTCTAGGAGGGCGGAACCCTGAAGTAGCGTTCAAATGGACTCGGGAGTTGGAGAGGATTTTTGGGGCCTTCGTTGCACCGAGGCCCAAAAGGTGGAATGTGTAGTGTATATGCTGCGAGATGAGGCGGAGAACTGGTGGAAGATAGCCAGAAGCTGATTCCCTGAGGATGATACTCAGTTGACGTGGAACGATTTTAAAACATGCTTCTTAGAAAAGTACTTCCCCGACACAGTGCGGAGTCGGAAGGAGCTAGAGTTCATGGAGTTAAAATAGGGCTCCATGACTGTGGAAGAATACGCGACAAGATTCGAGGAGTTGTGCCTATTCTACCCACCCTTCCAACAGCCCGGGACGGAGAGCTCCAAGTGCCTTAAGTTCGAGAACGGATTAAGATCAGATATTAAGAGAGCCTGCAGATACCAAGAGATACGGAGTTTCCCTACATTGGTGAATAAATGTAGAATATTTGAAGAAGACGACAAGGCCCACTCAGGCCGGAACGGCAGGGCCAACCAGTATTTGAGGCCTCAACAGTCACGCTTCAAGAGGCCAGGTAACCTGGGAAGAAATGGACCCCTTACTAAACATCAAGATCGCAATGGCCAAGGAAGACAGATGAGTAGACGACCAAGACATGGCGGATGTTTTAAATGTGGCGGTGACCACTTTGCTAAGGATTGCAATCGTGCGAATGTTAAGTGTTATCACTGCGGAGAGAAGGGGCACGTTCGCCCTGACTGCCCCCAACTCCGTCAAACCAATGTTGATGAACGTTAAGGAGGATTCCAGGTGAAGAGCAGTAGGAATGATGGACAGAGGTCACAGGGCGGAAGCAACAGAGCTAGAGGAAATCCGATGGTTGCCCCAAATAACCGGAGGAGAGACGCTGATCAACCGACTGCTGGGAGAGTCTACACCATCAATGCAGAGGATGTTGTGCAAGCAAATGATCTGGTACAATGTAAGTGCTCACTCGGAAAACACACACTTAATGTTGTTTTCGACTCAGGAGCCACCCATTCTTTTATAGCTGATGAGTGTGTAAAGCGTTTAAAATTGCCAACTGTGTTTATGGATCGGACGTTGGAGGTAGCTAATCCGACGGGCCCTAGAGTGTTGACATCGTCAATGTGTAAGGACGTGACATTCGTATTGCATGGTCGGAGTTTCACTTTCGATTTAGTGTGCATACCTTTAAAGGATCTTGACCTTGTGCTTGGAATAGATTGGCTTTCAGCCAATAAGGTGTTAGTAGATTGTAGAAACCGAAGGATAATCTTCCCAAGGCAGCACAGTAAAGGCGACACAGCACCAGGTATAACCCGACTGCTTATGATGCTTTGTCTAACCGAGGGTGAGAGTAAAACCCGAGTGGACGAAATTCCGATTGTCCGCGAATTCCCAGAAGTGTTTCCTGATGACGTACCGAGTGTCCCTCCCAATAGAGAAATCGAATTCTCTATAGACTTGATCCCTGGGGCCGAGCCAGTCTCCAGTGCACCCTATAGAATGTCCTCAGCTGAATTAGCCAAGCTGAAGAAGCAAGTGGATGATTTGCTCGGAAAACAATTCATTAGACCGACTGTATCACCATGGGGCACACCTGTGCTGCTGGTTAAGAAGAAGGATGGCAGCATGAGACTCTGTATAGATTATCAACAGCTAAATAAACTCACGATTAAGAATCGATACCCGTTGCCCAGAATTGATGACTTAATTGACCAACTGCGTGGAGCCTCAGTCTTCTCAAAGATCGACCTACGATCGGGATATCATCAAATCCGAGTGAAGGACTCGGACATTCCTAAAACTGCCTTTAGGACTCAGTATGGCCACTACGAGTATGTAGTGATGCCGTTCGGTGTGACGAACGCTCCTGCTGTCTTCATGAATTACATGAACAGCATATTCCACCCCTTTTTGGACCGGTTCGTAGTTGTTTTCATTGATGACATCCTAGTCTATTCTAAGACTTCCGAGGAGCATGAAGGACATCTCCGAGCGGTACTTCAAGTGTTGAAGGAGAAGCAGTTGTTTGCGAAGCTTTCAAAATGCGAATTCTGGATGGATAAGATCCACTTCCTCGGGCATGTGATTTCCGAGCAAGGTGTCTCGGTGGACCCTTCGAAGGTGATAGCCATAATGGCATGGGAGAGACCCAAGTCGGTCTCGGAGATAAGGAGTTTTATGGGCCTGGCAGGTTATTATAGAAGATTCATTGAGGGTTTTTCTAAGTTAGCTTTGCCACTAACTAAATTGACTCGGAAAAACATTCCTTTCGTGTGGAGTCCCGAGTGCGAGAGCAGCTTCCGAGAGCTGAAGAACAAGTTAACGACTGCACCAGTGTTGGCATTACCTGACTTGCAACAGAGCTTCGTGGTTTACTGTGATGCATCAGGACTCGGATTAGGATGCGTACTCATGCAGAGAGACCGAGTGATAGCGTATGCCTCTCGGCAACTGAGACCTCACGAACAACATTATCCGACCCACGATTTGGAGTTAGCAGCTATGGTTTTCGCATTGAAAATCTGGAGGCATTACTTGTACGGGTCCAGGTTCGAAGTATTCAGTGACCACAAGAGCCTCAAATACCTATTCGACCAAAAGGAACTGAATATGAGGCAGCGAAGATGGATGGAATTTTTAAAGGACTATGATTTCGAGCTAAGGTACCATCCGGGTAAGGCAAATGTCGTTGCCGACGCGTTGAGTCGGAAATCTCTCCATGTAGCAGTGATGATGGCGAAGGAAGCAGAGCTATTGGAACAATTCCGAGACATGAACTTGCATGTTGACATTCTCTCCTCTAGGAAGATGACGATCGGCACGCTGAGGATCGCCAATGACTTTTTGAAATCCGTGTACGAGCAGCAACAGTCAGATTCCTACTTGGCTGAGATAAAGGAGACGCAGGCCAAGGGAAAGGATTTGTCCTTGACCGAAGGATCAGATGGGATCTTCCGAGTGAAAAACAGAATATACGTACCGAGCGAGAAAGAATTAAGGAGAATGGTGCTTGAAGAAGCTCATAAGAGCCTCCTCAGTATCCACCCGGGTACCACGAAGATGTACCATGACTTGAGAACCCAGTTTTGGTGGCCCAGATTGAAGAGAAATGTGGCAGAATATGTAGCTCGGTACATTACTTGTCAGAAATCAAAGGTGGAGCACCAGAAGCCGTACGGTGCAATGCAGCCCCTGGAGATTCCCGTGTGGAAATGGGACTCAATTGCTATGGACTTTGTCATGGGATTACCCAGAAACCGAGCGAGCCATGATGCGATTTGGGTCATTGTTGACCGACTGACGAAGAGTGCCCACTTCCTACCTGTGAATATGAAGTACCCGTTGCATAAGTTAGCTTGAATTTATATTCACGAAATTGTCCGACTGCACGGTATACCGACCTCTATCGTCTCGGATAGGGACCCTAGGTTCACGTCTCGATTTTGGGCCAGCATGCACCAGGAATTGGTACGAAACTTTGGCTTAGTTCTGCCTACCACCTCCAATCGGATGGACAATCTGAGCGGACGATTCAAAGTTTAGAAGACTTATTAAGGGCGTGTGTGTTAGAGCACGGTGGAGATTGGGAGCAGTACCTTCCCTTGATTGAGTTTACGTACAATAACAACCATCATAACAGCATTGGCATGGCACCCTACGAAGCACTATATGGACGAAGGTGCCGAACCCCACTTTGCTGGTCGGAAATGGGTGAGAGTCTGCTATTGGGACCAGACATTGTAAAGAAGACATCAGAGTAGATTCGAGTGATAAGGGACAGGATGAAGGCGTCTCAGGATCAGCAAAAGAGCTACCATGACAAACGCACCAACCCGTTGGAGTTTTCAGTTGGAGACAGAGTGTTTTTGAGGACTTCTCCGAGTAAAGGAGTCGGATGAGCCTTAAAAGGTGGAAAATTGAGCCCCCGATACATTGGACCTTATGAGGTGTTAGAACGAGTCGGCACCATGGCATACCGAATAGCATTACCGACCCACTTAGCCCGATTGCACAATGTGTTTCATGTGTCTCAACTAAGGAAGTACTTACATGACCCCAGCCACACAATTCCTGATGATGAAGTGGAAATCAAGGAAGACCTGACCACTGTGGCCACACCGATCAGAATCGTGGACCGATCGGTAAAGCGGCTGAGGAGCAAGGACGTACCACTGGTTGAAGTGGAGTGGCAGCAGGGCAAAACTACCTCTTGCACCTGGGAACGCGAAGACACCATGAGACAGTCGTACCCTGAATTGTTCATTAAGGGAGTTACCGACTGAATTTCGAGGACGAAATTCTTTTGAGTGGGGGAGAACTGTAACATCCCAAATCTGAAATTTAATGCCGAATGAAAACTAGGCGTTAAGGATTGAATGCAAGGTAAGGAAATTAATTGTTAATTATAATTAATTTAGCTCGTGTATTAATAACAAGTTGATTGGACTTAGTTGGTGAAAAGTGGCTCTTTGTGATTGGTGGACCGTGTGAGTGGACTGTGACTCACGCCTCCCCATCCCACTTTCTCCTCTTTGCATGCGTATATGTATCTACCCCTGCATCACCGTGGGTGCTCAACTCCATCCCCACTACTCCATTCTCTCTGTTCCTCTTCGTCTCTATCTTCTTTTCCTTTCCCCTGTTTCGACCTTCGTTTCTGGAGATCACGACGGCAGTGCTGGAGGAAGGCCTGAGCCCCCCAACTGGTGAAGGACGATCGTCATGGCAGAGGAAAGACAACGCTCCATTCCAGAACCAAGCGCGGGATACGACGGAGCCAAGGAAGACTGAACGAGCCAGGAGAAGGGCATCAGACCCAACATCGAAAAGCATAAAAGTTTCTTGAAGTTCTTCTGTAGGTAGGGGGCACTTGCATGCCGAATGCATGATCCACGAACGGTACCGGATGAATGTACTGCTTGAGTGTGTGTGCATGTATTTATGACTACTGGATCCTATGCATGATTGAAGATTCTGGACTTTGTGTGTGTTATAGTGGGTATACAGTAATTGATAATGACGAATGAAATGCATGGTTCTAACCTTCTTATCTCTATGAAAATATGAGTGTGTGCTTGTTAGTTGAACTGTTCGTTGTTATGATGTAGATTGCCGATTGTAGTATGCATTGGTATGATTGATAAAAACAAATATAAAGGTTGTGTTGAATCTGTTCTTACTTAATGGCTACGAAGGAGGTATCGGTGGTACGATGATATGTACTGGTAAGTGCATTAGCTACATGTGCAAAAGTGGGGTGACCCATGGAAGGTCATGAACCCCGAGGGAATGACTTCCAGCTACAGACCTTGGCTAGATCCTGATAGTGCTCGTGGTAGCCGTAGGAGCTAGAGAAGAGTCTCGAGACGCCCATGAGAGGCCGGTACCACCTGGTAAGAGCTGAAGGACGAGGGGCCGGAAAAAGGGGGAAACTGTAACTGAAAGTCATTACCCGAGTCGGATCCGCAGGCATGCATATAGAGATGAGGTTGATCATAGTAGTACACATAGCATATGTGGGGTGTGTATGATCTCTGAGTGCGTGGATGCATGTGTGAGTAGATGTAGGAATGAACTATATGTAGCATGTATGTTATAGATGTTATTTTGAATTGCATGAACTTGGTTAACTTGGGAAAGATTGAACAAAAGTAGGTGTGTGTACTAACACTGATACCGAGTCCTTGATTGTCATTTTACATGTAAAAGCTCACCCCTGCAGTGGCTATCTTTTCAGTGAATGTCTCTCGGAACGAAGAGTGAAGAAGGAGCCGAGTGCAGAATAGAGCAACCGAGCTTTATGGAATGTGTGTATATGTATATATATATTGTGTATAAGGTCTTGATTAAGCCTTGGCCGGCTCTTGTTTTTGCTGTCAGTCTCTTAGAAAGAGTTGGTTCCCTTAGAATGGGGATACAACAATATGGTTGTAAACCCGTGATATGCACTCCTATATAAATATATATATATATATATGCCTATGTTATGCCATGTTGCATGTCCATTTTATGCCGTGAAATGCCTAGGTAATCTTTATATATATATGTGTTTACATTCCCGAATGTGTAGGAAATGGCATAACTTAACATGAAGGAAGCTAATTTAGGGTCTAGAGGGTGAGTTTGTGACGCTGTCACCGAGTGGAGAAGGTTCAGACATTTTGAGTGAGTGAAATCAGATAGCTCCGAGCAGGAGTTGACATAGAAGACTGCCCCTAACGATGAGTTGTTAGGATCAGAGTTGAGAGCCTAAATACACGTTCCGAGTGGTTACTACTAGGATTTTCTCCGAGCGTAGAATAATCAACGAACCCCGAGTGAGAATTCGCTGAGTGACGGTTTTTTCCGACTGGAGAGTGACGCCTTAGACTCTTAAGGACCCCCGCTGTAGTAAGCTGTTAGTGACAAAAGAATCCAAGTGAGTCTTAGCCCAGTAGAATGTTAGAGTCAGGAGATTATAGTTACCGAGTGAAAACTAAGTGAAATACCCCGAGTAACAAAAAGGAAGTGAAGGCTACTCTGAGTGAGGAGCCCCATAGATTCCGAGTGAGTGATAGTGGGGACCATTTCAGTATTATTCGTGTATGAGCTCTGGTTGAGGAAATCGTAGAATGAGTTGCATTTTTCGAATGGGACTAATAGGTGTAACAGCCAAGTCCGAGTGAATCAGGCGATGAAACCCGAGTGAAATGAGTGAATGCCGAGTGAAGATTTCGCTCGAGCACGTGCGCGTTGCTATGTGACCTGCCTATGCGATTTTTTTCCCCTTCTTCCACTGTTAGTTTCTTGAATTCCTTTTGTTCTCTCGTTCTACTTCCCCTCTCATTCGTATACCGTGGCGTTCTAGTTTAATTGTGAAAAATTTTCTCTGTTATTCTCGTCTATGATTTGTTTAAATTAGGGTGTTACAAAGTCTATGAGTATGACTCCTCTTCCGAGTGAGAGGTACTCTACTGGACCAAATCCGGGTAAGGCTCATACGTGTGTGTCTTTTCCGAGAGGTAATGACCTTAATAGGCTTCGATTGAAATTGTAGTTGAAGAATTTGGTTCAAACCGAGGGAGAAATATGAGTGGACCGAGTGGAGAAAGTGTTGATTTCTGAATAAAGGATGTTATAATTATTCTGAGTGGAAACTGTAAATATAAACCGAGTAAACACGGATACCACTTCCGAATGAGTAGGGTGTTATGAAATCCTGAGTGAAAAGTGATTTGATGATAAGTCAGTTTAAGAAACATTTAGGCGAGTGACAGAAACCGAGTGAGAAAATAAGTACTTGAGTCGGTTTCAGAGGAATTCCGAGCGAGAACTGGATGACTCGCTCAAGCGAGTCGGATTCCGCTTGAGCGAGAAGGACCCCTGATGAATATTTTCTACTTCGCTCAAGCGAGCAAGCTACGCTCAAGCGCACTCGACCCTGATAGTCTTTTCCTCACTTCGCCCAAGCGAGGATAGCATGACTCGCTCAAGCGAGTAGGATTTCGCTTGAGCGATCCAATGTCAGGAACCACCCGATGTCCTCTATCTCACATCGGAATGCTGATGAAAGAAAGGAAGGACCCAGTATGATGCAGACCGGATAAGAACTTCACTCCGGTTGACTACTAGGAAGTTAACCGTCCTTAGAACATGTGTGTACACCGGATGACCCTGAGCCGGTGTTCACCAAATCCGACCTCTTCGTCTTCTTCCATAGGCGTTGTCCCTCACACTTCACACCGTTCTCACACTCCACACCGCCCTCACACTTCACACCGTTCTCACACTCCACACCGCCCTCACACTTCACACCGTTCTCACACTCCACACCGCCCTCACACTTCACACCGTTCTCACACTCCACACCGCTCTCACACTCAACACCGCCTTCTTCACTCCACACCGCCCCTCACATTCAATACCGCCCTCACTCCATACCGACCTCTCCAAATCCTCCAACACCGGACACCTTTTAGCTCCACTCAGAATACTTTATATATATTAATATGCCACTAATCCCACCGAAGCAAACAGACAAGGAATTTAGTCAAAAGGTTCCATTATCCCCACCTAATTTCTTAAATAATAAAAAGGTTTGTCTCCCACTTGTTTCCTCATTATTAAGCCACTCATACCACTCTCAGAACACTCCTACATACGAAAACTTAACAAAACACACACTCCTTCTTATCATACGTTCAAAGGCTTTCTCTTCCATTTTCCTTCCTCTTCGCTGTGTACTAGAACAAGGAACCAACAAAACATATTCTATTAATCGAAGGGCTTCTATTAAGGTAAGGGGGGTATATTCTCGGGTATTCTGGGGAAATCTGAGTGAAAGGAAAGGGTTAAGGTACCTTGGGTCCTCCCCTTCCCAGGACAGATCTGGTTTTGTTGTGATTTAAATGTTTTAATTGTTTGTTATATTTGTATATATAATGTATTGAACATGTTTAATTACAGCGTTGTTTATTATTGACCATGAGAATTTAGTGAATATGTTGATTTTATTGATTAATATGAATGAATGTGTATATGTTTGATGTTGGACTGTAAAAATATTAAAATATCATGGGTATTTATGAGGACTCCAGTGAAAAGTTATGAACTGACATCGGATACTATGATATTAAGCTCGGTATTGTACCAATCAACCAGAGCAGTTAAAGAATACACAAATTCACTCAGCAATCACAGTGATTCGACCAGTTATATATTAATCTGATTAGTTATCTGAAGAATACAAGTTTCTTAATTAAATTTTCAAACAGAACTATATTTCATTTGATAAACACCTTAATTTTACTCGGAAAACATCTTTTCAAGTTGATTTCATTCAGAAATCAGTATTTCACTTAGAAAGCTCTTTTCAATTGATTTCATTTGGAACTATATATATATTTGAACTAGAATATATCTCATTTCACTCAGAAAACAGTTATTCCACTCAAAACTTATTCATTTTTGATTTCACTCAGAAAATCAGTTATTTCACTCAAGAAAACTTACCCAGTTTGATTTTTACTCGGGAAATATCTTATTTAACTCAGAAAACTTCATCAGTATGATTCTACTCGGATTTATAATCTTTTCACACATAAAATCTCTTTTTAATCAGAATTTACTCAGAAAATAATTATTTCACTCAGAGAGCTCTTTCTTCATTATGATTTACTCAGAAAAACGTTTTAACTTCACTGAGAAAACTCCTTCAAATTGATTTCACTCGGATTCAGAATTGTTTTATTCAGAAAATCCTCTCAGTTCGATTTTATTGGAAATCCTGCTTGTTTTCACTCGGAATCTTAACTTTTTCACTCGTTATTTATCCAAGTTTTACTCAGAAAGTTTGGTTATCAACATTTCCACTCGGACATAACTTGTGCTTTAATCGGAAAACTCATTATACTCAGTACCAATCTATTTCTACTCGAAAAATTCATTTTTAACTCGGAAACAGACTTCTTTTACTCGGATAATTATATTTCACTCGGTATTTAATTGATTTCACTCGGAAAAACCTATTTGTCACTCGGTATTTAACTCCTTCTCCTCGGAAAAGCAGTCTTAACGTCTTATACTTGGATTTTTCATTCAGAATTCCTTCTATACTCCTTATTGAATTATTAAAATGTTATAAAAAATCATTATTGGTCTTTTCCTATTACTACTATTAATATTATTATTATTATTTACATTATTATTTTTATTATTGTTATTCCTATTATTATAATTAGTATTATTGTTATAAATATCTTATTTTATTAACTATGAGTAAATAAATATGAATTGTATTTTATTATTTATACAAAGTATAATTTCAACTAAGTTATAAATGATATATTTTATCAAAATGACTTGCAACGTTTGATCCATTAAATCAAAAGCTTGTGAACGAATATGATGAGGGTAGAATCACATAAATACCCATGACTCAAAAGATGAAAGAGAATACATTTCGCATCATGAAAATAGTTTTGAAGAAGAAAAACCTCTAGAGCATACACTTGGTACAGTGGAGGACACTCACGTTCGATCTCCATGAAGAATCTTGGGAGTACAACTGGAACGGCAACCCAATGGCATCAGAGTCGCGCCCTGATAGCCGGGTGAGACGAATAATTCTGGTGTACTTTGACTAAATGACGGAGTGTAACTATGATAGTAGGGATCCAAGTCTCAAATATATATATATACAAATCAATGATGAGAACCAATGAGTTCATTTGTACCAGAGCTTGGGCGGACCCTGATCGCTCTAGATGATTGGAATGGTGATATTCCATAGAAAGAGAAGAAGAAATAATTTCTTGGGCCCACATGCATCATGAGACGTAATCAAGAAATATCATAATGAAACAAACTCATGCATTCCCTGATGACATATTTGATTGTTATAATCTTAGAAATATGAATTGTATGATTACATGTTATTACTTGTTAACTGGATTATGTCTGCACCGGGTAACCTACAGGATCTTGGGTTATACTCACCCTTACTGTTGACAATTTTCAGAGGAATTAGGAACCCAAGAACCCGAGCATGAAGAACCGCCATATGCTGAACCAAATGAGAACACTCCTTAAATAGAATATATGTAGTTAAATATTTATGGATGACTGTATTAATATTTAATGGTGCCTACGTACCTCATTCTGTTATGAGTACATTTATTTGTAAGTTTATGAATGACTATGTGAATTACATACAATTTGCTTCCACTGATATGCCATCTCTTTATTTAAAAAAAAATATTATTTACTTTTTATGAAAACTTGTGACCTCTCAGTTAAATAGGATGATCCTATAGAATGGGTTGTCTTATCTAACCGAGGGTGTTACATTGGTGGTATCAGAGCATAGTCGATTCATTAAGCTTGGGGAGTGGACCATTAGGTTTCCACGTACTCTGATAGAAATATTAAACAGTCCATAAAACACCTAAGACTAGATTTCCTATGTGGAATTCTCCACATAACATATACCCAGAACCTCTTTGTTGATATTCCATCAACAAAATTCCTAATGATTCACTTAAACAATGATCATGACATGAAGGAACTTCTTACTCAAATCGTGGAGAAGATAAGACAACGAGAATTATCCCATACTCTACTAGACAAAGCCAAGGACTGACTAACTTTCAGCGGAACAATCTTACACAATTCAAAGGAGGGCTACGACAGGAAATCCGACAAATATTATTGGAACTTTAAGAGTTAAAATAAGACCCGATTAGAATCTGGGTGTCAGACGAAGTATCTCCGATTGAGATACCATTAGTCAGGGCTATTAAGGATATTAATGGTAATTTTTGAAGTTAGTATTAAGCCCAAACTGAGATCCTGTTCGTTATAAAACGGGAAACAAGATATGACCTATTTCCTTATTCTCTCTTCATTTTCGTGTGCATACTAGGGCTTGGGATAGCTCGGAGCATAAGGTAAAATTCTCTAATCTTTTGTTACTAGGTTTTGAATTCGTATGTGGTCAGAAGAATGCCTTGTGAATGGGTTTTAGGAATAGGAACCATTTTCATGTAAAACCCAAAGGTGAAATATACTTATGTGTGTCTTAGGATGGATGTGAAGTAGTATACAAAAATTTTAAAAATTTGAAGATGGAAGATGATGGTTATTAATGGTAATTAATTGATCTTTAGAGAAAACCCATGATAATGTGTATGTAGTATTATTAATGATGGAGATTGGTGGATATTAGAAATAATTACTGAGTTTTGATGAAAAGTATAGTGAGTTGAGGATTTTGACTAAATTGATGATTTTGATGACTTTGAATAATCTAGAATGATTACATGAATGTTTGAAGCATTAGGTATTGATTAATAAGGATTGGAGAGATGAGTGTATATGAGTATTGAGGAATTAATTTAGATTGTTGATGTTTATGATGAAGTCAAAAATGGTTGTAAGCTATCGATAGTGGATTAAGGAAATAAATGATAGTGGACTTAGATACTTGAGTTAATGAATAGGTATGCTATTTTGAAATAAGTTGAACGATCTTAGATGAAACCAAGAGGCTTATAATGAGTTTGAGTAAATTTTGATGATGGTTGAAAGATTCAGGTGATGATTTGGAAGTCTTAAGGCTAAGGGTCATAATATTAATGTTGTGAGATATGGTTAGCTATTAAGGATTTAAAAGAATCTTGATCTTGAGAGAGAAATTCCCGAAGCCTAACCTGGGCGTACAACTTGGATTCAGAAAAGTCTAGGACTTGATAATAAGTTTTGGGGGGAAGATGTCCTATGATGGTATATTAATAGCATGTATAAATATGATTGTGATGGAATTGTATTCAAAACGATGATGCGGAACGATTTCACCTTTTGAATTTCAGGACAAAATTCCTAAAAGGGGAGGAGAATGTAACATCCCTGTTTTTAGTAGCAATTTTATTTGGTAAATTTTGAAGTGTGGAAGGTCAGTAAGTAAGAATAAGTGAGTAAATACCTTGTATAGGGTCAGTAATACTCCAAAAATTCTATTTTTGGGTATAATTATGGAATTTATATAGACCATTAGAGAAATTATTCAAATTCCGAGTGAAAAAGGCTCTGATCCGAGTGAAAGAATGAAATTCCGAGTGAAGGATTAGGGATTCCGAGTGAAGGATGAAATTCCGAGTGTAAAGTTATGTTGACCGAGTAAAACATGACTGAGAGGGATACTACCGAGTGGAATTTTGGCCTCGGAGACATTTGGAGTGAAGCGTGTTCAAGAAAACCACTTCTAGGTGAAAATTCCGAGTCAAACCATGCCAAATGTTACTTTTTCCGAATGAAACTTCCCTGATTGCAGTATTTCGAGTAAAGGGACTTAGTCAAGGATATACCCGAGTGCAATCCAAGTGAGTTTTTCCAAGTCAGGATCTCCCTAGTAAGGAAGGGATAGCATTCCGAGTAGAATATATATATAAGGCTCGGAGTCATTTTTTTTTTGAGTGAGGCTTACGTCTGTTACTCTTTTTCCGAGTGGTGAAAGACCTTAAAGGATTCTGAATGAAATGTATTGTGAGGAAGAATAGTCTGTGTTGATAAGAGATGAAAAACCGAGTAAACCTGAATGTAAAGGACTTAAATGCTTGAGTGGTAAATACTGATTGATTAAGAAGTAACTAGTCCGAGTGAAAAAGGCAACCTGTATTTCGAGTGGTTAAGTATGAAATAAATCCGAGTGAATGAAACCCTCCAAGTGATGTAGAGTTTAAATGGTTCTAAGTAGGCAAGAATTTATTAGGACTGAATGAGAACCCCGAGTGAATAATGTGAAGTTCCGAGTGAATGAATACCTGTAAGTATTTTATGTTGATTTGATGCTTCATACCGACTGGAATGTGTTGTTGAAAATTATTTGGGAAGTATTGATGGATGAAATAGTGATTAGGTTAAGGATTCCGAGTGGTTATATATATATATATATATTGTATGGTTAAAGCATTACTTGGCTTGAATATGAGTGGTGATGAATGAATAATGCTAATTGAGTAGATACCGAGCGGAAAATGGTATTAGGGAACCCATTCCGAGTGAATTGCAGTAGGCAGGGCCATTTCCGAGTAAGTCTATGAGTATGACTCCTCTTCCGAGTGAGAGGTACTCTACTGGACCAAATCCGGGTGAGGCTCAAACGTGTGTGTCTTTTCCGAGAGGTAATGACCTTAATAGGCTTCGATTGAAATTGTAGTTGAAGAATTTGGTTCAAACCGAGGGAGAAATATGAGTGGACCGAGTAGAGAAAGTGTTGATTTCTGAATGAAGGATGTTATAATTATTCTGAGTGGAAACTGTAAATATAAACCGAGTAAACAAGGATACCACTTCCGAATGAGTAGGGTGTTATGAAATCCTGAGTGAAAAGTGATTTGATGTTAAGTCGGTTTAAGAAACATTTAGGCGAGTGACAGAAACCGAGTGAGAAAACAAGTACTTGAGTCAGTTTCAGAGGAATTCCGAGCGAGAACTGGATGACTCGCTCAAGCGAGTCGGATTCCGCTTGAGCGAGAAGGACCCCTGATGAATATTTTCTACTTCGCTCAAGCGAGCAAGCTACGCTCAAGCGCACTCGACCCTGGTAGTCTTTTCCTCACTTCGCCCAAGCGAGGATAGCATGACTCGCTCAAGCGAGTAGGATTTCGCTTGAGCAATCCGATGTCAGGAACCACCCGATGTCCTCTATCTCACATCGGAATGCTGATGAAAGAAAGGAAGGACCCAGTATGATGCAGACCGGATAAGAACTTCACTCCGGTTGACTACTAGGAAGTTAACCGTCCTTAGAACATGTGTGTACACCGGATGACCCTGAGCCGGTGTTCACCAAATCCGACCTCTTCGTCTTCTTCCATAGGCGTTGTCCCTCACACTTCACACCGTTCTCACACTCCACACCGCCCTCACACTTCACACCGTTCTCACACTCCACACCGCCCTCACACTTCACACCGTTCTCACACTCCACACCGCCCTCACACTTCACACCGTTCTCACACTCCACACCGCTCTCACACTCAACACCGCCTTCTTCACTCCACACCGCCCCTCACATTCAATACCGCCCTCACTCCATACCGACCTCTCCAAATCCTCCAACACCGGACACCTTTTAGCTCCACTCAGAATACTTTATATATATTAATATGCCACTAATCCCACCGAAGCAAACAGACAAGGAATTTAGTCAAAAGGTTCCATTATCCCCACCTAATTTCTTAAATAATAAAAAGGTTTGTCTCCCACTTGTTTCCTCATTATTAAGCCACTCATACCACTCTCAGAACACTCCTACATACGAAAACTTAACAAAACACACACTCCTTCTTATCATACGTTCAAAGGCTTTCTCTTCCATTTTCCTTCCTTTTTGCTGTGTACTAGAACAAGGAACCAACAAAACATATTCTATTAATCGAAGGGCTTCTATTAAGGTAAGGGGGGTATATTCTCGGGTATTCTGGGGAAATCTGAGTGAAAGGAAAGGGTTAAGGTACCTTGGGTCCTCCCCTTCCCAGGACAGATCTGGTTTTGTTGTGATTTAAATGTTTTAATTGTTTGTTATATTTGTATATATAATGTATTGAACATGTTTAATTACAGCGTTGTTTATTATTGACCATGAGAATTTAGTGAATATGTTGATTTTATTGATTAATATGAATGAATGTGTATATGTTTGATGCTGGACTGTAAAAATATTAAAATATCATGGGTATTTATGAGGACTCCAGTGAAAAGTTATGAACTGACATCGGATACTATGATATTAAGCTCGGTATTGTACCAATCAACCAGAGCAGTTAAAGAATACACAAATTCACTCAGCAATCACAGTGATTCGACCAGTTATATATTAATCTGATTAGTTATCTGAAGAATACAAGTTTCTTAATTAAATTTTCAAACAGAACTATATTTCATTTGATAAACACCTTAATTTTACTCGGAAAACATCTTTTCAAGTTGATTTCATTCAGAAATCAGTATTTCACTTAGAAAGCTCTTTTCAATTGATTTCATTTGGAACTATATATATATTTGAACTAGAATATATCTCATTTCACTCAGAAAACAGTTATTCCACTCAAAACTTATTCATTTTTGATTTCACTCGGAAAATCAGTTATTTCACTCAAGAAAACTTACCCAGTTTGATTTTTACTCGGGAAATATCTTATTTAACTCAGAAAACTTCATCAGTATGATTCTACTCGGATTTATAATCTTTTCACACATAAAATCTCTTTTTAATCATAATTTACTCAGAAAATAATTATTTCACTCAGAGAGCTCTTTCTTCATTATGATTTACTCAGAAAAATGTTTTAACTTCACTGAGAAAACTCCTTCAAATTGATTTCACTCGGATTCAGAATTGTTTTATTCAGAAAATCCTCTCAGTTTGATTTTATTGGAAATCCTGCTTGTTTTCACTCGGAATCTTAACTTTTTCACTAGTTATTTATCCAAGTTTTACTCAGAAAGTTTGGTTATCAACATTTCCACTCGGACATAACTTGTGCTTTAATCGGAAAACTCATTATACTCAGTACCAATCTATTTCTACTTGGAAAATTCATTTTTCACTCAGAAACAGACTTCTTTTACTCGGATAATTATATTTCACTCGGTATTTAATTGATTTCACTCGGAAAAACCTATTTGTCACTCGGTATTTAACTCCTTCTCCTCGGAAAAGCAGTCTTAACGTCTTATACTTGGATTTTTCATTCAGAATTCCTTCTATACTCCTTATTGAATTATTAAAATGTTATAAAAAATCATTATTGGTCTTTTCCTATTACTACTATTAATATTATTATTATTATTTACATTATTATTTTTATTATTGTTATTCCTATTATTATAATTAGTATTATTGTTATAAATATCTTATTTTATTAACTATGAGTAAATAAATATGAATTGTATTTTATTATTTATACAAAGTATAATTTCAACTAAGTTATAAATGATATATTTTATCAAAATGACTTGCAACGTTTGATCCATTAAATCAAAAGCTTGTGAACGAATATGATGAGGCTAGAATCACATAAATACCCATGACTCAAAAGATGAAAGAGAATACATTTCGCATCATGAAAATAGTTTTGAAGAAGAAAAACCTCTAGAGCATACACTTGGTACAGTGGAGGACACTCACGTTCGATCTCCATGAAGAATCTTGGGAGTACAACTGGAACGGCAACCCAATGGCATCAGAGTCGTGCCCTGATAGCCGGGTGAGACGAATAATTCTGGTGTACTTTGACTAAATGACGGAGTGTAACTATGATCGTAGGGATCCAAGTCTCAAATATATATATATACAAATCAATGATGAGAACCAATGAGTTCATTTGCACCAGAGCTTGGGCGGACCCTGATCGCTCTAGATGATTGGAATGGTGATATTCCATAGAAAGAGAAGAAGAAATAATTTCTTGGGCCCACATGCATCATGAGACGTAATCAAGAAATATCATAATGAAACAAACTCATGCATTCCCTGATGACATATTTGATTGTTATAATCTTAGAAATATGAATTGTATGATTACATGTTATTACTTGTTAACTGGATTATGTCCGCACCGGGTAACCTACAGGGTCTTGGGTTATACTCACCCTTACTGTTGACAATTTTCAGAGGAATTAGGAACCCAAGAACCCGAGCATGAAGAACCGCAATATGCTGAACCAAATGAGAACACTCCTTAAATAGAATATATGTAGTTAAATATTTATGGATGACTGTATTAATATTTAATGGTGCCTACATACCTCATTCTGTTATGAGTACATTTATTTGTAAGTTTGTGAATGACTATGTGAATTACATACAATTTGCTTCCACTGATATGCCATCTCTTTATTTAAAAAAAAAATATTATTCACTTTTTATGAAAACTTGTGACCTCTCAGTTAAATAGGATGATCCTATAGAATGGGTTGTCTTATCTAATTGAGGGTGTTACATAAATCCTTCTAGATTGGTACAGTTTAATAAATCTTTGTGACCGCTTGACTATTTCATCACTATGCTGGTAGCCTTCGATAAAATTCATGTATCTCCTTTGTACGGTGCTTGAATCACTCTATTCTTTTTCTATAGATCCTTATTGTAGTCCTCTATAATTTTCATGAAGGGCACAAAATCAAATTCCTAAAGGAGAATTAATGGTGAATTTATTTCTAAGACCCTAGTTGATCTGGGGAGCTTCTCGAGTGCCCTATTTTAAATCGGGTATATCTCGGGCTACCAAACTTGGATCATTACAAATGATATATCAAATTAAATAGGAAAGAAATATCTAAAACTTCATTAAGGGCTAGAAAACTAATTCTTACCCCATATTTCTTAGAATTTAAAATACAACATTAGTTCATGTTTTTCTAGCAACAGCTTGCACTAGGTGCAGTATTTTCCATATATCTCTCTCATATGATCATGAAATTGAATGATTCTTTCACCAAATTTTTCTTAACTCAATTATCCACAATTTTCATGAAGAACATAAATCCCAAATCCTACAAATTTGGCCCAGAAGAATAATCTATGCAAGGGATAAAAATCCTGTCATAGCCCTGCACCTCTTTTGTATTTGGGTCATAACTTCCTCATTTCTTAATGGATTGTTTTGTGCCATATATAAAATTAAATATAACAAAAGGTTCTACAACTTTTATGTTTGACCCATTTTCAAAATCGGCCCAAAAATGCCCCAAAAATCTTACACAAGGCGACGCCCTTGGAGTGGACACCTCAACCTTTGCATGGGAGTAGACCAATCACATTGCACATGCATGGCCACTTGTCTTCTTTGTAACATCCCCGTTTTAAAATTAAGTGCTGAATAAAGAATGAACCATTAAGACTTAATTTCAACTAGAAATAACTGTTAAGTGCATTTAACTAAGTGAGTTTTAGCCATTAAAATATAGAAAAGGGTGGCGGACAGGGGATGAGGGGAGTGCGCGTGGCTACTGCAGCACACACTCTCCCATCCCACTCGTCTCTTGTTTATGCGCATGTACACTTATATATATATGTCGTGAGCCTTTAGTGATGAACGCATTTGCCAATTCTTCAGACTCTCTTCTCCGTCACCTCATCCTCTGTTTTCTCTCTTCGTCTTCATTCTTCTCTTCTCTCACTCTTCGCTCCTGGAGATCTTGATTCCAGTACTGAAGAACAGACTACACATCATCCCAGAATCAGACGCAGCATACGACGAAGCCAAGCAAGACCGGACGAACCAGAAGAAGGACATCGGACCCAACGACAAGGACGGAAAAGGTTTCTGAGGTTCTTCCAAAGGTAGGGGGCGCTTGCATGTCGAATGCATGGTCTAAGAACGGTACCGGATGAACGTACTGCCAAGTGTGTGTGTGTGTGTATGTTTTTATAATTCATTAGAACTGATGCTGTGCATGTGTGCATGTGTTTACAGTTACTAAAACTGATGCATGATTTGAGATTTTGATAGTGATCTTCGTGACGATGGCGTAGTTTGCTCGTGGATGATAATGATGGATTTATTTTGTTGTCACTGTGAAAAGTATGTATGTACATGTTCTTAATTGGATTACTCAACGTTGTTAGTTTGATGACTGATTGTGACAGGCGCCGGTGTGATTGACTGAATGATCATGAGTAGTGTGCGAAATCCGTTCTTGTTTACGGCGGAAGTGTTCATGGCGCGATGACGTGTATTAATGATTGTGTTAGTTGCATGAGTAAGAGTGGGGTGACCCATGGAAGGTCAAGAACCCCAAGGGAAATGACTTCCAGTTACCAACCCTGGCTAGATCCCAATAGGGCTCGTGGTAGCCGTTGGAGCTAGAGAAATGAGTCTCGAGACGCCGTGGGGGCCGGTGCCACCTGGTAAGAGCTGAGGGACGAGGGGCCAAAAGAAAAAGGGGGCCGTAACTGAGAGTCTTTTCCCGAGTCGGATCCGCGTGCATGCATATAGAATTAAGGCTGATTGTGGTGATATATAAATCTATGTATGTGCATGTGTATGATTTTGAATGCATGAATATATATTTAGATGTGGAATAAACCCTGTGAATTATGTGTATCATGAATGTTGTTTGAATTGTATGAACTTGGTTACTTGAGAAAGGTTGAATGATAGCAGGAGCGTGTACTGACGCTGATACCGAGTCTGTGAGTATCATTATACATGTAAAAGCTCACCCCTGCAGTGGCCATTTTCAGTGAATGTCTTTCGTGAGGAGGATCAGAAGCAGAGCCGGAATGCTGGGCGGAGTGTTGACGCATTTCGAAGGTTTAACTAAGGCGTTGTTAGATGAAGCCTGGACTGGCTCATACCGGTTGCTAACGTTTTTGTGAATGAATAGAACTTTATGAACAAGAAGACTGATTTTGCCTTGTAAATATTAATATACGCTTTTATGTGTACTTATGGATTGTATGGTTTTGTGTGTGTGATGCTATGTGCGGCCTTGTTTCCTAATTATGCTTTAATAGATGCGCAGGGATAGTTTGATTGAGCAGGTTATAGTTAAGTCCGAATAAACTGAGGAATTGTCTTAGGAAAATTTATGTCGGATACGTTTAGGCGGAGTCTTACCCCGCCCGAAGTGTGGGAACAATTCGCCCAAGCGTGAGGACCCACGCTGAAGCGAGGAATTACCAGAGCGAGATATCGACCATTATCCTTTCCTATCCGTTGTGATACTAACGTAATCCGGACCCCGGTGTTGAACCCCGGCTTTGGGCGTTATGGCTAAGCCCGCCCAGGCGTTGTCATAATTAGTTGAGTTAGGCGGAATAGGTTCAGACTCTTCCTTTCTCCACAACCTACTAACGTATACGTACCCTGTAACTTCTCATTTTTCTGAGTGTGAGGATTTACTTAGTGAACCCTTGTCCACACCCGATGGAGGAAATTACCTTGTAGTTGTGTTAAAGAGGCGTTGTGTAGATTTCGTTTAGGTGGCATCATACCTCGCCCAAGTAACTAGGACAGCCCGCCCAAGATAAATATACCCCGCCTAGCCAAGAAGAATGATTCTAACTTAGCCTTTCCTTCAAATGTTACGCGTGTGAATGCATTAACATACTTCCCTTATCTATTCCTCCTGTTGAGTGACCAGTATTTCTCGAAGGGAAGCCTCAGTGCGAAATCTCCTCTATCCGCTGCTGTATTACTATACCCCGCCTGGACGGTGTCAGACCCCGTCTAAGCGAATAAACGGTGTTGTGCAATCCGCCCTAGTGTTGGTGTGTCACAACAAACCCATTGAACCGGCCCAGTTTTAGCTTCCCTATAGGTTGCTTTGTGCGCGTGAATGTCCTTAGTTTTCCCCATGGCCTGCTCCCTTCTACATCAAATGTTACGTGACTGTTTTTGTGAAAAATTTTCTTGTATTTTGGGATTTATTAGTCGCAAATAATTAGGGTGTTACATTTTGGTATCAGAGCGGACCGAAAAGTCCAAGGCCAAAGTATGCTTACCAAGTGTAAGCGGTGGTGTTTGTGTCTTTTGATTGAATGGTTGACATTGTTGTGATATTGGTTGAACCTGATTGATATTGGCTTGCGGATAGGAGGGTGTTGCCCCTCCTGGTCCTATTGATTGTATAATATATATATATAGAGATAGCATAATGTGCTAAGTTATTGATTGTTGGGCTAATAACTAGATCGGTAGTAAGTGGCTCCGTGTACTTATCCTTAAATGTCAATTTCAGGATAAGGAATGGCGCATCGTCAAAGTATGGAGGCTATAGCCACAGCATTCCAACGCTTTGCTGATGTGTTTGAAAGGCAAGGCCAAACTCAACCTGAGGATGGCCATGTGCTGGACCGCTTCCTGAAGAGGAAGCCGAGTGAATTCTTAGGAGGACGGAACCCTGAGGCTGCGTTCAAGTGGACTCAGGAATTAGAGAGGATTTTTAGGGGTCTTCGCTGTACCGAAGCCCAGAAGGTGGAATGTGCAGTGTATATGCTGCGAGATGAAGCGGAGAATTGGTGGAAGATAGCCAGGAGCCAATTCCCCGAAGATGACAACCAACTGACGTGGGACGATTTCAAGGCCTGCTTCCTAGACAAATACTTTCCCGACACGGTGAGGAGTCGGAAAGAGCTGGAGTTTATGGAGTTAAAACAAGGCTCCATGACTGTGGAGGAATACGCGACCAGGTTTGAAGAATTGTGCCTATTTTATCCGCCCTTCCAGCAGCCGGGAACGGAGCACTCCAAGTGTCTTAAGTTTGAGAACGGACTGAGATCGGATATCAAGAGGGCCTGCAGATACCATGAAATCCGGAGTTTCCCTGCCTTAGTGAACAAGTGTAGAATATTCGAAGAGGATGACAGGGCCCATTCGGGCCAGTGCAGCAGAGCCAACCAACACTTGAGGCCTCAGCAATCACGTTTCAAGAGGCCAGGGAACGTGAGGAGGAATGAACCCTTCACCAGATATCAGGACCATAATGACCGAGGGAGACAGATGAGTAGGCGACCAAGGTATGGCGGATGCTTTAAATGCGGCGGTGATCATTTTGCTAAGGAATGCAATGATACAAATGTTAAATGCTACCACTGCGGAGAGAAGGGACACGTTCGTCCGGACTGCCCCCAACTCCGCCAGGCAAACACCAATGTGCGTCAAGGAGGATTTCAAGATCGAACCAGAGTGAATGATAACCAACGACCTGGTGGCAGAGGCAACGGAACCAGAGGAAATATGATGCATGCCCCGAACAGTCGAGAGAGGAACACCGGCCCAATAGCGACAGGAAGGATCTACACCATCAATGCAGAGGATGTTGCACCAGCAAACGATCTAGTACAATGTAAGTGCTCACTTGGAATGAATACGCTTAATGTTGTTTTCGATTCGGGGGCAACCCATTCTTTTATAGCTGATGAGTGCGTGAAACGGTTGAAGCTACCAACTGTGTCTATGAACCGGACTTTAGAAGTGGCCAGCCCCACTGGCCCTAGTGTGTTCACATCGTCAGTATGTAAAAATGTAGCATTTGAGTTGTATGATCGGAGTTTCACCTTCGATCTGATTTGCATGCCCTTAAAGGGTCTTGATATTGTGCTTGGAATAGATTGGCTTTCAGCCAATAAGGTATTAGTAGATTGTAGAAACCGAGAGGTAGTTTTCCCAAAACAACCCACTGAAGATGGCACGGCACGAAGTATAACCCAACTATTTATAATGCTTTGCCTAACCAAAGGTGAGAATGAGCCCCTAGTGAACGAAATTCCGGTTGTCTGTGAATTCCCAGAAGTGTTCCCAGAGGACGTCCCGAGTGTGCCTCCCAATAGAGAAGTTGAATTCTCTATAGACTTGATCCCTGGAGCCGAACCGGTCTCCAGTGCACCCTACAGAATGTCCTCAACTGAATTGGTAGAGTTGAAGAAACAAGTGGATGAGTTACTTGAGAAGCAGTTTATTAGACCAAGCGTGTCACCATGGGGCGCACCTGTGCTACTTGTTAAGAAGAGGGACGGCAGCATGAGACTTTGTATAGATTATCGACAGCTCAACAAACTCACAATCAAGAATCGATACCCACTGCCTAGAATTGATGATTTAATTGACCAGCTGCGTGGAGCCTCAGTCTTCTCAAAAATCGACTTACGATCGGGATATCACCAAATCCGAGTGAAGGACTCGGACATTCCTAAAACTGCCTTTAGGACTAGGTATGGTCACTATGAGTATGTAGTGATGCCGTTCGGTGTGACAAACGCCCCTGCTGTTTTCATGAATTACATGAACAGCATATTCCATTCCTTCTTAGATCGGTTTGTTGTTGTCTTCATTGACGATATTCTAGTTTATTCTAAGACATCGGAGGAGCATGAAGGACATCTCAGGGCGGTACTCCAAGTGTTGAAGGAGAAGCAATTGTTTGCAAAGCTTTCAAAGTGCGAATTTTGGATGGATGAGATCCACTTCCTCGGGCATGTGATCTCCGAGCGAGGCGTCTCGGTGGATCCTGCTAAGGTAGCTGCTGTAATAGCGTGGGAGAGGCCCAGATCGATCTCGGAAATAAGGAGTTTTATGGGCTTGGCAGGTTATTATAGAAGGTTCATCGAAGGTTTTTCTAAGTTGGCATTACCTCTGACTAAATTGACTCGGAAGAACGTTCCTTTTGTGTGGAGTCCGGAGTGTGAGAGCAGCTTCCAAGAGCTGAAGAATAAGTTGACAACGGCTCCGGTGTTAGCATTACCTGAGTTACGAGAAAGCTTCGTGGTCTATTGTGACGCGTCCGGACTCGGATTAGGATGTGTACTCATGCAGAAAGATCGAGTGATAGCATATGCCTCTCGACAATTGAGACCCCACGAACAACATTATCCGACCCATGACTTGGAGTTGGCAGCAGTAGTTTTTGCATTGAAAATCTGGAGGCATTACTTGTACGGATCCAAATTTGAAGTGTACAGCGCTCATAAGAGCCTTAAATACCTATTCGACCAAAAGGAGCTGAACATGAGGCAGAGAAGATGGATTGAGTTTTTGAAGGACTATGATTTCGAGTTGAAATACCACCCAGGTAAGGCAAATGTCGTAGCAGACGCTTTGAGTCGAAAATCCCTCCACATAGCAGCCATGATGGCAAAAGAAGTTGAGTTGTTAGAGCGGTTCCGAGACATGAACTTGCATGTTGACGCCCCTTCCTCTCAAAAGATGACAATCGGTACGTTGAGGATTTCCAACGAATTCTTAAAATCCGTGTACGAACAGCAACAGGCGGACTCTTACCTAGCTGAAATGAAGGAAATTCAGGCTGAAGGAAAGGATTTATCCTTGGCAGAAGGATCAGATGGGATCTTCCGGGTGAGGAACAGAATATACATACCAAGTGAAGGAAGATTGAGAAGAATGGTGCTTGATGAAGCCCACAAAAGCCTACTCAGCATTCACCCAGGAACCACGAAGATGTACCACGACTTGAGGAGGCAGTTTTGGTGGCCCGGACTAAAGAAGGATGTGGCGGAGTACGTGGCCCGGTGTATCACTTGTCAGAAATCGAAGGTAGAGCACCAAAAACCGTACGGTGCAATGCAGCCTCTAGAAATCCCCGTGTGGAAATGGGACTCAATTGCGATGGATTTTATCATGGGATTACCCAGGAACCGAGCGGGCCATGATGCCATTTGGGTCATTGTTGACAGATTGACGAAGAGCGCACACTTCTTACCTGTAAATATGAAGTACCCATTGCATAAGTTGGCTCGAATCTACGTTCAAGAAGTTGTTCGACTGCATGGCATACCTACTTCCATCGTCTCAGATAGGGACCCCAGATTTACGTCCAGGTTTTGGACCACCATGCATCAAGAACTGGGGACGAAGCTTTGGCTTAGTTCTGCCTACCACCCCCAATCGGATGGACAATCCGAGCGAACGATTCAGAGTCTAGAAGACTTATTGAGAGCGTGTGTGTTAGAGTACGGTGGGGACTGGGAGCAGTACCTTCCCTTGATCGAGTTTACGTACAACAACAGCCATCATCACAGCATTGGCATGGCACCTTACGAGGCATTGTATGGGCGTAGATGCCGAACCCCACTCTATTGGTCGGAAGCGGGAGAAAGTCTATTATTGGGACCAGACATCGTAAAGCAAACCACAGAACAGATCCGAGTGATAAGGGAGAAGATGAAAGCATCACAAGACAGGCAGAAGAGCTACCATGACAAGCGCATCAAGCCATTGGAATTCTCAGTCGGAGATCGAGTGTTTCTGAGAACCTCTCCGAGTAAAGGAGTTGGACGAGCCTTAAAAAGTGGGAAGTTAAGCCCTCGCTACATCGGACCTTATGAGGTAGTAGAACGGATTGGCTCCGTGGCATACCGTCTCGCGTTACCAACTCACTTGTCCCGATTACACAACGTTTTTCATGTGTCTCAGCTAAGGAAGTATTTGCATGACCCCAGCCACACGATGCCTGACGACGAGGTAGAGATCAAGGAAGACCTAACCACTGTGACTACACCGGTTGGAATCGTGGATCAATCGGTAAAACGCTTAAGGAACAAGAACGTAAGGCTAGTTAAGGTGGAGTGGCAGCAAGGCAAGATCACCTCCTACACGTGGGAACGCGAAGACGCTATGCGACAGCAGTACCCCGAATTGTTTACCTACGTAAGTACCAACTGAATTTCGGGGACGAAATTCTTTTTCAGTGGGGGAGAACTGTAACATCCCCGTTTTAAAATTAAGTGCTGAATAAAGAATGAACCATTAAGACTTAATTTCAACTAGAAATAACTGTTAAGTGCATTTAACTAAGTGAGTTTTAGCCATTAAAATATAGAAAAGGGTGGCGGACAGGGGATGAGGGGAGTGCGCGTGGCTACTGCAGCACACACTCTCCCATCCCACTCGTCTCTTGTTTATGCGCATGTACACTTATATATATATGTCGTGAGCCTTTAGTGATGAACGCATTTGCCAATTCTTCAGACTCTCTTCTCCGTCACCTCATCCTCTGTTTTCTCTCTTCGTCTTCATTCTTCTCTTCTCTCACTCTTCGCTCCTGGAGATCTTGATTCCAGTACTGAAGAACAGACTACACATCATCCCAGAATCAGACGCAGCATACGACGAAGCCAAGCAAGACCGGACGAACCAGAAGAAGGACATCGGACCCAACGACAAGGACGGAAAAGGTTTCTGAGGTTCTTCCAAAGGTAGGGGGCGCTTGCATGTCGAATGCATGGTCTAAGAACGGTACCGGATGAACGTACTGCCAAGTGTGTGTGTGTGTGTATGTTTTTATAATTCATTAGAACTGATGCTGTGCATGTGTGCATGTGTTTACAGTTACTAAAACTGATGCATGATTTGAGATTTTGATAGTGATCTTCGTGACGATGGCGTAGTTTGCTCGTGGATGATAATGATGGATTTATTTTGTTGTCACTGTGAAAAGTATGTATGTACATGTTCTTAATTGGATTACTCAACGTTGTTAGTTTGATGACTGATTGTGACAGGCGCCGGTGTGATTGACTGAATGATCATGAGTAGTGTGCGAAATCCGTTCTTGTTTACGGCGGAAGTGTTCATGGCGCGATGACGTGTATTAATGATTGTGTTAGTTGCATGAGTAAGAGTGGGGTGACCCATGGAAGGTCAAGAACCCCAAGGGAAATGACTTCCAGTTACCAACCCTGGCTAGATCCCAATAGGGCTCGTGGTAGCCGTTGGAGCTAGAGAAATGAGTCTCGAGACGCCGTGGGGGCCGGTGCCACCTGGTAAGAGCTGAGGGACGAGGGGCCAAAAGAAAAAGGGGGCCGTAACTGAGAGTCTTTTCCCGAGTCGGATCCGCGTGCATGCATATAGAATTAAGGCTGATTGTGGTGATATATAAATCTATGTATGTGCATGTGTATGATTTTGAATGCATGAATATATATTTAGATGTGGAATAAACCCTGTGAATTATGTGTATCATGAATGTTGTTTGAATTGTATGAACTTGGTTACTTGAGAAAGGTTGAATGATAGCAGGAGCGTGTACTGACGCTGATACCGAGTCTGTGAGTATCATTATACATGTAAAAGCTCACCCCTGCAGTGGCCATTTTCAGTGAATGTCTTTCGTGAGGAGGATCAGAAGCAGAGCCGGAATGCTGGGCGGAGTGTTGACGCATTTCGAAGGTTTAACTAAGGCGTTGTTAGATGAAGCCTGGACTGGCTCATACCGGTTGCTAACGTTTTTGTGAATGAATAGAACTTTATGAACAAGAAGACTGATTTTGCCTTGTAAATATTAATATACGCTTTTATGTGTACTTATGGATTGTATGGTTTTGTGTGCGTGATGCTATATGCGGCCTTGTTTCCTAATTATGCTTTAATAGATGCGCAGGGATAGTTTGATTGAGCAGGTTATAGTTAAGTCCGAATAAACTGAGGAATTGTCTTAGGAAAATTTATGTCGGATACGTTTAGGCGGAGTCTTACCCCGCCCGAAGTGTGGGAACAATTCGCCCAAGCGTGAGGACCCACGCTGAAGCGAGGAATTACCAGAGCGAGATATCGACCATTATCCTTTCCTATCCGTTGTGATACTAACGTAATCCGGACCCCGGTGTTGAACCCCGGCTTTGGGCGTTATGGCTAAGCCCGCCCAGGCGTTGTCATAATTAGTTGAGTTAGGCGGAATAGGTTCAGACTCTTCCTTTCTCCACAACCTACTAACGTATACGTACCCTGTAACTTCTCATTTTTCTGAGTGTGAGGATTTACTTAGTGAACCCTTGTCCACACCCGATGGAGGAAATTACCTTGTAGTTGTGTTAAAGAGGCGTTGTGTAGATTTCGTTTAGGCGGCATCATACCTCGCCCAAGTAACTAGGACAGCCCGCCCAAGATAAATATACCCCGCCTAGCCAAGAAGAATGATTCTAACTTAGCCTTTCCTTCAAATGTTACGCGTGTGAATGCATTAACATACTTCCCTTATCTATTCCTCCTGTTGAGTGACCAGTATTTCTCGAAGGGAAGCCTCAGTGCGAAATCTCCTCTATCCGCTGCTGTATTACTATACCCCGCCTGGACGGTGTCAGACCCCGTCTAAGCGAATAAACGGTGTTGTGCAATCCGCCCTAGTGTTGGTGTGTCACAACAAACCCATTGAACCGGCCCAGTTTTAGCTTCCCTATAGGTTGCTTTGTGCGCGTGAATGTCCTTAGTTTTCCCCATGGCCTGCTCCCTTCTACATCAAATGTTACGTGACTGTTTTTGTGAAAAATTTTCTTGTATTTTGGGATTTATTAGTCGCAAATAATTAGGGTGTTACATTCTTCACCTTGAACCCTTCCTCCATGCATTTCCACAGATTGATACATGTCCTCTTATGTGTCCATCCAAGGAAGACTCCTTCTTTATCAAGCTGAAACAACTTGCTTAACAAGTTGTTAACTTAAGATAAAATTTTTAAAAAAAATAATCATCATGAAGCCATGTGCCTACTTGTCCAAATTGTCATGTTCTACTCCAAATCCATCAATTCATTACCATGTATGTGTGTGCCTTGATCTGCATGTTGCCCTCCTAAATTCTATTCTCAAATATACCATCATATGCTACCATATAGCATATCATGCTACACCATGTCATGCTATGCCATACATTGTCATTTGTTTCTTCTTGCTTTTTCTTCATTTAGCCACAAACAACAATCATTTCCTCTTTATTCCAGCCACCTCAAAATCCACCATCCAACTTTATTTCTCTAGCATGCAAGAGTCTTGAAGAACATAATCTCACCTCCTTGTTTTGGGACTCCAAAACCATGAGCATCACTAGCCAAGATAAGGTGAAATTTTTTTTCTTTCTCTCAAAATCCTTGTCTCCATTTCCTCTAAGTTTGTCCATTTTCATGCATGTTTTATGAACCTTTTCTTTGCTGTATGAGAAGCTAAAAACTGTGAGCCCTTGTTCCTCTTGCTTGCACGTGTGGCTTCCTAAAGGATCGGGGATGATCAGCGGCGATCGACAACGAGTAGTGGAAAATACAAAGTAAAAGACAAAATTTTGGTATATGACCCTTTTATTTTGGACAATATTTTGGTTGTTCGGTGGCTGTCCACAATCCCTTAGGTGCCTAAAATTTTTGCATGTCACGTTTTAGCAAATGTAAGGACAAACGACGACGATCGACGGACATTTCAGAGTACCCAATAAATTTTTGACGAACGAATCATTCTCCTCCTCCGGACAGCGAGCGTTCCATGTGGTAAGGGGGTCTTCGCCTCATTTGATTGTGTTTTAAATTGTTCCATAATATCGCTTAAGTTTTCGGGAACCACCATTTTAAATTTCACTGTGATCTAACAGTTAGATTTCAAACCGCATAATTTTTCATAACTGATGGTTAAAAAAATAAAAATAAAAATAACATTTTTAAGTTAATGGGTATTTTAAAAATTTAATTGACGTAATTCACTGTTCGTGTGTTCAGAAGGATTTTATCACGATCAGACAAGAAAGCAGAAATCTAGAGACTTAGTGTTTCAGTGGGCTGTGTTTTATTCGATATGGTTGTGTTGATTATTTTAATTTGTTATGTACTTATGTAATTTGTAATTTAATTTCCCCGTTAAGTCATGCCGTTAGAAATTTAATTTACCATTTATATGTTGCCGAAGTCACTTTAGGAATATTGCGTACTTTCAAGAAAAACTACTGTTCAGACGATTAAAATATTTTCTTTTATTAAATTATAATAAGAAGTATTAAATCTTAATAAGGTAATAATTTCAAAGAAAAATATGTGTAACCATATAATAGTAAGTAAAATAAATAAATTAGAAATTTCTTTTAGATAGAAAATTTTACATAAAAGAACCTTATTAAGGAATTCTATAACATAGACACAAATGACATTTTATGAGTTAAGTAAAGAAAATAAAACAAGTGAAGTTTTAGTATCATGAATGATAGGAGTTATAAAAAGTTGTTAGTGACAAAATTTTAGTAACCATTTTTATGACCACTTAGAAAGAAAGAAATAATAACCTTGAGAATTTGACTAAATAAGTTAAATTCGGAAAAAGAAACTAAATCGGGAAAATAAAGATTTCGGGGTTAACTATTTTAATATGTTAAATGGATCAAGAATGAAAAGAAATGGATAACTGGGACTTGATTTAGAATAATTTGTCAAGAATGTTTCTAATAGATTAATCTAGAGAGGATTATTCATTTAAGATAAATTAAGTTTAAAATTTAAAATTTTAAAAGAATGATATTGTGAGTAAGAAACTTAAATGACCATTAAAACTAGGAGACGAGATTAAAGAGAGTTTATTACCTAGTGAAAAATTACTAGTAAAATAAGGAAAGATTTGGGTACACTAGATGTAGACTTTTATAAGAGTTATCGAATCAATTGGTAACTAAGCGATATTAGACTAAGTTATGACGCCTAAATTAAAAGAGGTACCTAGGTCTTTAAATGACGAATGAGCAAATGGAATTTAATAGTTAAAGGAATGTAGCCAAATAAATAAAATAATTGAATTAGTCATTGAAGGAAGGAATTATAGAATCTAGTGAATCTATATTTAAGAAGGATATCACTATTGGGATGTAAGAGATTAAGTTAGGACAAAAGAAATTTTATCCCGACGTATAAATTAATAAGAAAGGATTTTAGGACTAAATCTTAGACTTATCATGAAAAAAGACTGGACTTATTAATTAAATAATAATTTCTAGTAACAAAGTAATAATGGACTTAATTTGTGATATTAAGGTCAAGGTAGTGCCTAGATTTCCAAACAACTAATGGACATGCATAGATGAAATAAATTTAGTTAATCAAAAGCATGCAGTTAAGAGGATAATTTAGTTAATATAGTTAAGAACAATATAAATGAAATAAGGAGTTACAAGATTATTAATCGTAAGTTGAAGAAAAGCATCGCTAAAACACTAGTAGAACATAAAGGATCAGTAAATCATTTAATGACCAAGGACGTAAGTACCCAACTAATAGAATTTAATTAATTAAAGGAAGTCGACAATAGAAGCCACTTGATAATGATTAAAGAATTCATAAATAGACATTAGAAAAATTTAAGGATAAAAAAAGAGGGGAGTAATCATACATAAATCGAGATAAATAGTCTGATGAGATACGAGTAAGAAACCAAGATTAATACACTTATAAGGAGATACTCATGAATATGTCTTATGTATGATTCTCTCATGATATGTATAATGATTGTTGTATTTGTATGATAAATATTGTGTTTCGTGACTGCTATGCAATGGTGTGCATGAATATGTGTTATACGTGATGAGTATGGTATGATGACATGTGTATGAACTGTGATGTTGTAATTGTATGATGCATTAAATAAATATGTTGAAATAAATAAGAAAATGATGAATAAAGAAATGTCTCGGTAGGGATCCTGAGATGAATAAATTATGAAAATGATATGATGAGATTGGATAGGATCCGATGTAATGATGGTCGTGGTAACGCCAATGTACCCATGATTTCTAAAAAATATGAGATCTTGTTTCATTTCTAAGCGTCGGATGATACCGTTATGAATTGAAGAATTTTGAGAAAATAAGGAAAAAAATTAATTGAAATTTATGGAAAGGAAAAAGTCCGACGTTAGAAATGAAATGGAGCCATCAAAAGGACCCTACCGACGACTAGTAAAAAGAAAATTGTGTATTAGATGCATCATATATGGAAGTTAAGGAGGGATGTTGGAATAATCCCCTAGAGCATACAGTGATGGGTACACTGAAGAATCTGCCAGTGCCTCGATACCTGAGGGCAGTTTAGGGAGTATAACCGGAGGCAGGAATTCCAAGTGACATCAGATTTGCACAGTCACTGGACAGCCTGTAGCAAACTCTGGTGTACTTTGACAGGAGCCGGGATTTTCTATGACCGTGGAGTGTCTATTCTGTGGTGATGTATGATTGGTTATTTTGATGATTAAACTGTGAGTCCTTACCCATTTGTGAAAACCAGAACAAGGAGAGCTCTGGTCACTCTAGTTGGGGAAGGGAGATAAGGGTGGCATTGTTGTACACATAGATATTGTATATGAGATTATTGAGGAGGAGATGGGCCTACATGCATTATGATGACTAATAAAGAGAATTGAAATAACAAAATAAACTCATGCATTGCATCATTGCAGTGAAATTATGACTGTTTATTACTAAAGTATGACTTTGTAAAACTTAGTAACCCTGGGAAATAAATGGGAAAATAGGGATGATTAGCTAAGATCAAAAGTGGTGAGATAACTTAGAATGTATCTTAGGAACTCCAAAGAGAGTGGGTGGGACTTGATCCTGGATTATTTGTATTGTATGTGGGGCAGGTGTTGATAAGGCACCTTCCCGGTTGTTATGGAGGTGAAGACTCGCCCTTACGGTATTTTTCCAGACATCACGGGGGATGAAGACAGATTTCAGAATAAGGAGAAGCTAGACTCTTCTTGGACCATGGACGGATAGAATAAGTTAAATTTTATTTTCATTCATCGGAGCCTGCGTGCCCTTTTACTTCAGCTTGTACAGTTAATGTTATGACCAAGCATTATATATGATTATGTTGTATATACGATGTATCTGTTCCACCAAGTTTCTTTGTACAAAAAAAAACTTCCACATTTTTCTAAAAACTCATAACCTCTCAGTTGACCAGGATAATCTAGTGGAAGGGATTATCCTAGTTAACCGAGGGTGCTACAGGGGTAACCCTAAACCTTGCTACAAATTAGGTTATGTAACATCCCTGATGTTTTAATGAGAATTATAAGAAAGGGGAAATGTTAGTAAATATTTTAGAAGTTTTATTTAATATTTGTTCTGTCCGAGCCAAAGATTGGAAAAGCCGGTGTCGAGGTCGGTATCTGAAGCGCGAGCAGGCGGAGTTAAAGATCGGAAGTGTAGGAGAAGAGCGGGCAGGGCTAGGCGGTCTGGTCCAACCGTTGTGAGGAGAGCGCCTCACACGAGGTTAGAGACCGGATTAACCTCGCGATGACTGAAACAACGGATGTAGGTAACCATGAGGTGAGCACGGATGAGATATCCGATCTATCAGGTTGTAGCTCGGATTTCCGAGGTATGAACCCTAAGTTAGGACGTCGGGGGCCGATATTTATATCGGGCCTATACTCTTGCGAATTATTAGAGGATTGTGAATACTTAAACGTTGAGGGAATAAACACGTGTAATTGATTTGATAACTATGCAATAGTTTAAAATAGTGAAAAATTGATTAAATTTAGTAAGAATACAAATAAAATAAAGGAAAAGATGATCTTGCCCATGAGCTATATATATAAGGAAATTCTCTTTTTTCCCTCTTCATTATTTTACAAGTTACCTTGCTGTTGGTTTATTCCTCCTCTTTCGTTTTTCTCTCCTCTCTTAACGCTGATTTGCATGCGCTGGAGAGGGACTCCATTTGTGTCTAAACTTCAATTTAACCCCATTCCTGTGATCGGGACTTCAAGGTGAGTCTGCTGATCCAATCCAATTGTAATTCCCTTATTTCTTTTATTCTTTGTTCGTTAAGAGCCATGCATGGCTATATTCGTGGCTGTTCTCCACTCCTCTGGTGAGCATGAGTCCAGATGTTGTCCATGAACTAAGGGCGTTGAGGTGATGAGCTATACTTTATGATTCGTAGGTAGTAGGCTAAGCAACGGAAGACTGAGTGAAGGAGTTGAGACTGCAGAACCGGTGCTCAGAGAAAGAAATCGGCACAGAGAGCAGATCATCGAAGCGTGGAACCAAAGTAAGGGGGTGTTCGGGTTATAATTAATTAGAATAGGACTCACTTCTTAATCAGGTCATTGAAGTAACGTAAACAAGTTAAGAAAAATGTTGTTAAACGTAATTGTGTGTTTATGCTGTGCATGTGTGACTGAGTTTATTAATTTGTGGATGATCGGATGTGGATGAGTTTATCATGTATGATCTTGTGAATCTAATGTGAAATGATCAGTGTTATGTGACGTCGGGTTAGCAAGCAGGCTACCCGAGTGATGAGAAATTGATATTATTGTGAGAAAGGTAAACTGTTGAATGATTATATGGTATGGGATGGCCGACGGTATATGATAGCCCCTCATTTCCGGCTCCCGTGGTTTTCGTGCCCAGTTGAGCGACCCAGTGGTCAAGTAGGACCCAGTGGTCGAGGTGGAGAGTCAAGCAGGACTCGGTGAACCAAGCAAGGTTCACGGGGTGTCAAGTAGGACCCCCAGCTGAAGGCCAATCCTTTAGTATCCGGATACTAGGAGTCAGATTGTATGAGAGTCAGTTGTGATCGTGATGCATGTAATGAATGTGATGTATGTAATGAATGTGATGAATGTGAGGAATGTGATGGAATTGCGTAGTTGGTTTAATACAGTTACTGCATGAAAAACTCTATGTTTGGTATGTTTATTTACGGGTGATGCTTGATGTGTATCTATCAATATGCATGTATAGTGTTAAATGTCGTTCTATATTAATTATTATGCCAAACACTCACCCTTGCATATTTTTTTAGTAACCAGAGACAGGGAGGGGGAAGGAGCCATGGAGCCGCGCCAAGGGGGAGAACGGTGCCAGGGTCCGAGTGAATTTGAGTGACTCTTGATAGAGTCATATGTGTGTATAAAACTTCGTAGTATAATTATTAGTTGTGTTTAATTAAGACCGGATCGAATGTAAAATATATTTTAAAAATATATCACTGTTATTGGCATATGCTTTCATGGTAACTCTTTAGGTTCACAGATCCATTTTTAGAGTGAAGTCCTAAGAGTCCGGTTGCATGTCTTGTATAATCCGATGTGTGAAAGGTGTTCGCTCCAGCAAATAGAACCTCGTTTAAGTGAGAGTCCGGAATCTCGCTTAAACGAGTAGGGGCCTCGCTCAAGCGAGAAGCCCTGATTCCCTTTCTCCCATCCGTTGTGTTCAAATTAAATTGCTTTTTCTCTAAATATCAATTAATTTTTAAGAAAAAGAAAAATTTATTGTAAGATGTAATCGTTCGAATAAAAATAAATGTAAAAATAACCTAGGACGTTACACTTGGTATCAGAGCGGTTCTTTCTAGAGCCGGTGTGTGGCCCGATCTAATGATTGTGATAATTTTATGAAAGTTGATTGTATTTTGTTGTGTTGAGATTGCGTGTGGTCTGGCACCGTTCCCTTGGTACTCCACTGGCGTAGTATTCTATGAATATAAGGTAAATCTATGATCCCCTGACTGATCTTGGTTATTAATGGTGACGTGTTTGCCCATTGTAGAGTTACTAAATGGACGGAGAGACTAGTTCTGGGGGAAGAGATGATTTCTTCTCTAGATTTACTCAGCTGATGAGTAGGACCGAGTCCGGTCCCACTCTGGATAAATTCCTGAAAAGGAATCCTCCAACTTACAAAGGGGGACATGACTATGACGGGGCATACATCTGGATTAGGGATATTGAACAGGTTTTTGAATATTTTGAGTGCTCTGAAGAGCAAAAGGTTTTATTTGCTAGTTACCAACTAAAAGATGAGGCTAGAGTATGGTGGTCCCGCGTGAAGGTGCAGATGAACGCAGCCAATGAGCCGTTGGTATGGGCGAATTTTCGAAGGAGGTTCCTTGTTAAATACTTCCCGGACAACTACAAAATCCGGAAAGAAATGGAATTCCTGAAGTTGGAGCAAGACCGGATGTCTGTAGCTGAGTACTCCAGCAAATTTGACGAGCTGTGTGATTTTTACCACCCTTTCTCGTTAGAAGGGATTGAAGGTAGCAAGTGCGCCAAATACGAAGCTGGACTACGGATTGAGCTCCGTAGTGTAATCGTACCGATGGAGATTAGGGACTATCCGACCTTGGTGAACAAAGCAAGACTGACTGAAGAAGTGCAGTTGCAAAGGATGTCCCAGCCAAGAGATAAAAAGCCATTGAAGGCAAAAGGATTCAGCTTCAAGAGGATGGGTCAATTCTTTCGGGGCGGTAAGTCTTCTGCTACCTCCTCATCCTTCTCTGGTCGAGGTTCCACTGGTCGATCGGGTAATCCCCCTGGGAATCGTACATGCTACAATTGTGGTCAGGAAGGACACATTGCCAAACATTGCCAAGCTAATCAGATTGTGTGCTTCCAGTGCGGACGACCAGGGCACCTCAGGCCCGATTGCCCTCAGAGGCAGCAGCAGGGCAGGACGGATAACTAAACTAACTCTTCTGGGAACCGGGGTTCCAACTTCACGAGAGGAGGTCGGAATGGAGCTGGTAGAGGGAACCCACAAGCGGGAAGATATGATGCCCAATCTAGCGATGCCCAGAACGCCATGACTGGACGTGTATTTGCGTTTGATGCTTCAGAGGCTACGAGGAATAACAATCTGGTACAGGGTAAGTGCCTCATCTGTGGTTATCTGGTTGATGTGATTTATGATTCAGGTGCCACCCATTCCTTTATTTCGGAAAGTTGTGTGCGACGGCTTGGTCTGCCAATCAGTTTAATGGAGAACGCTCTTATTGTTTCCACTCCAACGGGTTCCACTTTCCGTGCAACTACTGTGTGTAGGGAACTACCGATGCAAATTGAAGCCCGTACTTTTCGAGTAAATTTTATCTGTATGCCATTGAAGGACTTAGACATTATTCTAGGTCTTGATTGGCTTGCTGCTAATCATGTGTTGGTCGATTGTTATCGGAAGAATATTATTTTTTCTCAGGAACTTGACATGAAGAACGGGGTGAGCGATGTCCTAATCACGTATGTTGTTTTATTCGCTTCGGAGGGTCGGCATAACCTCCTGATAAGTGATATTCCGATTGTTTGTGAATTCCCTGACGTTTTTCCGGAAGAAATTCCGGAGCTACCTCCCAGTCGAGAGATTGATTTCTCTATCGACTTGATTCCCGGGGCAGAACCGGTGTCCCGAGCGCCATATAGAATGTCTTCGGTGGAATTAACCGAAGTGAAGAAACAAGTAAACGAATTACTAGAAAAGGGCTTTATTCGACCTAGTACTTCACCCTGGGGCGCTCCGGTGTTACTGGTAAAGAAGAAGGACGATAGTATGCGGATGTGCATTGATTACCGGCAGCTGAACAAACTGACAATCAAAAATAAATATCCATTACCTCGGATTGATGATTTACTGGACCAGTTGCGAGGCGCCGTTGTGTTCTCTAAGATTGACTTGAGGTCGGGATACCACCAAATCCGAGTGAGGTTGGAGGATATCCCAAAGACAGCATTTCAGACTCGTTATGGGCACTTCGAGTACGTAGTAATGCCCTTTGGAGTAACAAATGCTCCTGCCATTTTTATGGATTATATGAATCGGACTTTTCAACCGTACTTGGACCAGTTTGTGGTAGTATTCATTGATGATATTTTGGTATATTCGAGGTCGGACGAGGAGCATGCTCAACATCTTCGACTTGTTTTACAAGTACTTCGGGAGAAGAAGTTGTACGCTAAACTATCTAAGTGTGATTTCTGGAGGAGTAATGTACAATTCTTGGGGCATATAATTTCTCAAGAGGGAATCTCAGTTGATCCGACAAAAATTGAGGCGGTTATGGCTTGGGAGAGGCCGAAGTCGATAACTGAGATCAGGAGTTTCCTCGGATTAGCTGGATACTATCGACGCTTCATTGAAGGGTTCTCTCGGATAGCACTTCCTCTGACTCGGTTAACAAGGAAAGGAAACCCCTTCGTGTGGTCGAAGAAGTGTGAATTAAGCTTCCAAACTCTTAAGCGATGTTTAACTACTGCCCCTGTACTTGCACTGCCCAATGTAACACAGGAATTTGAAGTATATTGTGATGCATCCAAATTTGGATTGGGGTGTGTGTTGATGCAAGCTGATCGGGCAATTGCTTATGCTTCGAGGCAATTGAGGCCACATGAGGAGAATTACCCAACTCACGATCTGGAACTTGCAGCAGTAGTGTACGCGCTGAAGATTTGGCATCATTATTTGTATGGAGCTCGCTTTGTAGTATTCAGTGATCACAAGAGTCTAAAGTACTTATTTGATCAAAAGGAGTTAAATATGAGACAGAGGAGATGGGTAGAGTATTTGAAAGATTATGACTTCGATTTGAAGTATCACCCGGGCAAAGCGAATGTTGTGGCAGATGCGCTAAGCAGAAAGGTACTGCATGTGGCTTACCTAATGGGTAGAGAACAGGAATTACTGGAAAACTTTAGAGATATGAATATTGGAGTTGTTATGGACGCACCAAACCGAATGACAATCGGAATGTTAAAAATTTCCAACGAATTTCTGGAGTCGATGGTAGCTGCACAGAAAGACGATAAAGAGTTACTAAAGCTAATTGATACTCAGAACCAAGGCAAAAATGTGGGGATAACTAGGGGTGACGATGGTATATGGAAATTCAGGAATCGAGTGGTAGTGCCTGCACATGGAGATTTCAGGCAGGCGGTGTTATCAAAAGCACACAAGAGCTCTCTGAGTATACATCCGGGAGTAACAAGAATGTATCATGACTTAAGAAAGGAATTTTGGTGGCCAAACATGAAGAAGGCAATAATCGAGTACGTGAAATCCTATGCGATATGTCAGAAGTGCAAGGTTGAGCACCAACGACCTCCGGGTTTGCTTCAACCTCCAGAAATTCCGATCTGGAAGTGGGAAGGTATCACCATGGACTTCGTGTCCGGACTACCCCACACTCAAACCGGATACAACGCGATTTGGGTGATTGTTGATCGACTAACCAAAAGTGCGCATTTCCTGGCAATAAATATGAAGTGGTCGCTAGATCGATTAGCTAAGTTGTACGTTACTGAGATCGTACGACTGCATGGTGTGCCCTCAAGCATTATCTCCGATCGGGATCCCCGATTCACTTCGAGGTTTTGGGGGAGTTTACAACAACAATTGGGTGCTGAGCTCAAATTGAGTTCAGCCTACCATCCCCAGACCGATGGCCAATCAGAACGGACTATACAGACTCTTGAAGATATGTTAAGGGCATGTGTATTGGAATAGGGCGGATCATGGGAGAAATACCTGCCCTTGGTGGAATTTGCATATAATAAGAGTTACCACAGCAGCATTGGGATGGCTCCATACGAAGCTCTTTATGGTCAGAAATGTCGTACTCCATTATGTTGGAATGAGAATGGAGATGCCCTTCATCTGGGGCCTGAGATGATTCAAGAGATGAATGAACAAATCGCTTTAATCCGAGAGCAGATAAAAATTGCTCAAGACCGTCAAAAGAGTTATTATGACAATCGGCACAGACCCCTTGAATTCCAAGTGGGTGATTGGGTGTTCCTAAGAATTTCACCGACTAAGGGTGTAGGTCGAATTTTGAAGAGTCAAAAGCTTAATCCGAAGTACATTGGACCATACCAAATACTAGAACGGATTGGTGAAGTCGCTTATCGACTGGATCTTCCCCAATCGTTAACTAACATTCACAACGTGTTCCACGTATCGCAACTTCGAGCCTACATTCCGTGTGATACCATGATTGTACCGAGTGACTCCATTGAAGTGAAGGAGAACTTGACGGTGGAGGCGGTACCAATTGGCATTGAAGAGCATCAAACCAAACGGTTAAGGAACAAGGAGGTACCGCTGGTGAAGGTGAAGTGGCAGAATTTACATTGGATAAACTACACTTGCACTGGTGGAAAAAAGGGTTTTAAGCACGGTTCTGGAGGGCTTTTAAGCACGGTTCCAGAACCGTCCTTGTTCCTACCGTGCTTGTAAATAAGGGCTTTTAAGGACGGTTCTCAACCGTGCTCATAAGTGGCTTTTAAGCACGGTTAAAATTAACCGTGCTCGTAGGTGGGTACTTTTAAGCACGGTTACTCCAGAACCGTGCTCGTAGGTGGGAACTTTTAAGCACGGTTACTCCAGAACCGTGCTCGTATGTGGACTTTTAAGCACGGTTACTACAGAACCGTGCTCGTAAGTGGAACTTTTAAGCACGGTTCCTATTGAACCGTGCTTGTTTCTCCTGACTTTTAAGAACGGTTAAACCATAACCGTGCTAAAAAAGGTGACTTTTAAGCACGGTTAACACCATAACCGTGCTTAAAACCTTAATTTTTTTTTAAAAAATTTTTATTTGATTTTTATTCTTTCCCAGAAACCTGTAAACAGTCCCAGACAGTCCAATGATAAATAATAATGAACGTTTAAAGAAATTCAATCAAACTGTCTAAACATCAAATATGGTATATAAAATGCACAATAAGTAAGCTACACTAATAGGTATATAACTACACAGTAATAATATAATTAATGACAGAAGTCTATTGGGCTCCTTCCTTGAGTTGAAGAAGGCTGGAGGCCCATTGGTTCCTGATTTCGTCAATGTATCCTTCAGGGAACATTGAGGAAGAGTCTCGAAAGTGCTGTAAAGAAGACATAATCATTAATAAGTGAGCAACAAATCGTAATAGTAATATGTCAAAACTCAATAAATTAAAGTAGGCAGCAAAAACTTACAGTTGTCCATCCGTCTACTATACCAGATTGGACAATGGTGAGCATCGTCTTCATCACAAAATACCCACACTCAAAGCTGCCATCCTGCCGATAAGACTACAAGGTACCATACATTGATTTCATAATTAGTTATTATTTTTGTTACTAATTGAGGTAACTTTAAACGTAATGCTTATTAATTATTGAAGTGCTTACTTTTGGGAAGACCCACTCTAGTCTTTTCTTGCTCACTTTGCCGCGTAGTAGATGGTACCCAATTAAAGCCCTGTAAAAGAATAAAACATCAGTTTAGTTAATAGAATGACTTAATCAAATATGTAAAGTTGTTTTATTTTTTAAAAATCAACTTACCCGTCGAGTATTTTCATGTAGTCCGCACCAGGACTCCCATACAACGAACAGAAGCATGCAGCAATGCCGTCCTTCGGGCAAATGACCAACAGTTGCCAGTGAACGCTGCAATGTACCATTGAATATTAACAACACAATCTATTATTAAATTGACAAAAATAACTAAATATTTATTAGACTCTTACTCTCTATGAAGTGGTGCAAGGTACACTGTCTTGTTCGAGGCATGCATCCAATTCTGGATGTATGCCTGAATCTCCTCCTTGCTGTTCCCACGAAGTTGTATTAGAGAGGGCTCCAGGAAACCATAAGTGTTATCGACACCTCTCTCTATGCAAAGTCTATGTAAAAACCTAATCAAATTTGTAGACGTTTAGTGTTATAAAAATATAAATTTAATTGACACTATCATTGAATAAAAAACATTATACTTACAGCTCCCAACACTGAATCACTGAAATATTCAACATCGTGTTCCCCACTAGGACCTCACACAAGTCAGGTCGTGCAATGTACACTGGGATAGCACTAGGGAAACCAAAAACGGATTCCTCCCATGGGAACGGGATAGTGCAATTGCGAAGCCCAGCCGATATGTCCCATAGTCGTTCTATCGGATCAAGGGGGGGCTCTGGCTTCTTTGATGGGGCAACACCCTGTTAAAATAGTTAAAAAATTAGAAGCAACTTATGATTATTGAAACCATAACTTAATATATAGTTGATGCTTGGGTAAAGAGCATACCTGGGGACCAGAATGTGACACAAGTCTGGTTGGCCACATAAGGAAGTGTCCTACAGCCTGGCCGACCAGATGTACCTCAGATGTTGGAATGGGAACAACTGCATCTGCCTCAAGGACCTGTACAACCGAAATCCTTGACACACCATCGGGCAATTTCTGATGGTGAACCAAAGGGCCTTGGTTATACACTGAACCAATGGCAACTGGCTCTTCCACTCCATCCACAAATAGGTCACACTGACGGCCATCTCCAAGATTTACGTCGTCATCGTCACCGTCAGGTGCAGCACATGACCCCTTCGTGCTGACCCGCCTAGTCTGCATAATTACACAACATTTTAAAGTTATTCAAGAAATAATGATAATGAATCACAGGTGAGTCAATTAAATAATGTACAATGTAACCTGTGGGTCCATCACTGGTGGCGTAGGTTGACATTGTTGACTGAATGACGCCATCATCTCACTCCGAAACCGTGCCATCTCTTCCTGAAGCAGCCTCTGCATTTCCTCCTTTGCCTCTGCCTTCACTGCAGCAACCTTTTCCTCAAAGGTCTTCTCCAAATCAGATATGGACTGGGAAGGGGTGGCTGGATGGCCGAAAAAGCTTCGGAGGCCTGCAGAGAAAGAATAATTAGAAATAAAAATGTTATCATACAGAATCTAAGACTATTAATGTAAACGTACCATGACCTCGACCAGCTGCACGTACACGTCCAGGGTGCTCTGGTCGACCGATGGCGGCGGTCAATATATCATCCCTACCATGTGGGACAAATGACCCTTGGGTCGACTGCTCAACCAAGGAATCCTGCAACCAAAAATCAGTGATCAGTGTTAGGGTTTGATGGACATTTAACGTTTCATAAAAAGTAGTGATAAGCTTTATACTTACAATCCTTGAGACAACCTCCTCAACATGTGATGAAGTGTACTGACCACTCTTCTTCGTCCTGGCACGCTTCCATTTTTCATGTCGTGTGGGTGGAGAGGGGGGATCCACAATAGTAGCGTCAGGGTGGCTACCTTGACGCTGCATAGCTTTCTCCTGCACTATCCGATCCTCCAATAATCGGTAACCCCCACGTGACAACGTGTGAGGGCAGTCATTTTTCCCCTTAATTTCCTGTGCTTTCATGCGTCTTGCCTGCATCAAAAACAATTCAAAGCCATTTATACGTTATACATTCTCCGATAACTAGAAAACATAATCAGTAAAACATACATACCATAAACTCATCCGTGTGCCTGGATGCCACAAACGCATCCCAAGTCTGCCGATCTATGGATGTGTATCTATCTCCAGGAAACTCACCCTGCTTCTTCCCGTAGACATACCTATAATTACACAATATTTGAATTAACTAATTGATAACTTAAAAAATGATGAGTTTAAACATTGATATTTTAAAATTAAAATATACGTGGAGGTCAGGTTGCTCTTGAATGTCCTCCATCGGTCAGCGATCTCAGACATGATCTTCCTGCGTAGTGTATCAACTGCAGGAATATCCCAAGCATCCTACAAGTGCACAATAATCAAGGATGAGATTATTATGCATAAAAAAAACTACGATACGTGTAAATAAATGTACAGATAATTATACTTACAACAACATCAGCCCAAATTGCATTCTTCACGACCTCCTCAACACTATCCCAATCAGGGATAATGATGGACACCTTCGTCCGTGCCAAGACACCTAAGTAACTCTGAAACTTGGCGGCGTTGGGTCCTGAAGTCCTCCCGGTGCAAATATCAATGTCAACATGGGTCCTCTGACCCTGACGGCGCCTAAGTGCAACACTGGACATCCGAGTAACACCTCTCCTCCTAGAAGAGGAATCTGTGCTCTGGGAGTCAGATCTCACATGTGAATCCTGATCAGCCATAGGTATCTGTTCAAAAAAATAATAATCAGTTTATAAACATGACGAATGATACATAAACATGATGAATGATATATAACCATACCCTATGTTTCCCATAGACCCTCCTGGTGGTCATTTCGAGTCGCAACTATATCATCTATGAGATCTTCCACAACATCTGTTGGTGTACGTGTTGTTAGACAAGGTATGTCTAGGACATCAAGACATGGATCCTCAATGTTGTGTCTACCTTGAAGAACAACTGACCACCGTTTATCGGATGGGTCAACAACGTAGAAAACTTGTTTTACTTGAGCTGCCATAATGAAAGGCTCCTCCTTATGACCAACCTTGTTTAAGTCCACTAACGTAAAACCAAAATCATCTATTTTGACACCACTTTTGCTATCAACCCATTTACATTTAAAAACAGGCACTGTGAAACGACCGTAATCAACTTCCCATATATCTTCAATGACACCAAAATAACATATCTCAGCCATGACAGGGTTTTTGTCCTTTGAAGTGGAAAAATGCATTGATTCGGCCACAACCATAACTCCAGAGTTCTGCACCGTACTCTTGTCATCTTGAATCCTTGTATAGAAAGAATAATTATTTATGTCATATCCACAATAAGTGATTACATCAAAGTTAGGTCCTAGGGCCAGTCGATGCAACGTCTCAGAAGCAGATGTATCTTTAAGAAGGGTCATTTTGAACCACTGCATGAACGTTTTGTTGTGTTCGTTCAACACCCACTTTTCAGCCATTCTAGGGTTGTTTCTTTTGACTATACCTTTATGTGCAGCTAAATACGGGAGCACAGCGTCTGTGTTGTTCAAAATATAAAAGTGTGCTTGGAGTACTTCATCACGTGACATGCTTTTAATTTTTTTCCCAATAGTACCTTTCCCATCCAACCGTCCTTCGTGACGAGTCTTCGGAATACCAATGCTTTCAGCCTGTGACATATAATCTGTGCAGAACTCAATTGCTTCCTCTGCAATGTACCTTTCTACTATCGATGCTTCGGGACGACGTTGGTTCTTCATATAACCTTTCAAAATTTTCATGTATCGCTCAACAGGATACATCCACCTCAAGAACACTGGCCCACACAAACGGACCTCCCTCACTAAATGGATGATTAAGTGTACCATTATGTCAAAGAATGAAGGAGGGAAATACATTTCCAACTGGGATAGTATAAGAAACCCTTCCTGTTCCAACGCTTCCAACTCATCGTGGGCGATTACTTTGGCACATATGGCATTGAAAAATAAACACACCCTTGTTAGCACATGTCTGACATTTTGAGGGAGAATGCCACGAATGGCAATGGGTAGAAATTGTTGCATCAGCATATGACAATCATGTGACTTCAAACCAACTAACTTTAGATCCTTCAAGGAAACACAAGTGTTGATGTTGGAACCATACCCAGATGGAACTTTGACACCACACAACGATTCACATAAACTTTGTTTCTCTTTTCTAGACAAGGTATGACATGCTGGCGGCAAGTATGTTCGTTTGCCCTTTACTTGTGGGTGCAACTCCTCACGTATACCCAACAACTCCAAGTCTAGACGCGAATTTAGGCCATACTTTGTTTTTCCAGGTATGTTTAACAGGGTTCCAACCAAACTATCGCACACATTTTTCTCCACATGCATCACATCAATACAGTGCCTCACATCAAGCTCTTTCCAATATGGCAGATCAAAAAATATTGACCTCTTCTTCCACGTGTTTTTTGAGACAGACTGCTTCTCAGACTTACCAAGAACCACATTAACTTCTTTCACCTTTTCATATACTTGACGACCAGACAATGGTGGGGGAGGCATTTCAAACTCTTGTGCACCATTGAACGACTTCTTCAACCTACGAAGTGGATGATTAGGTGTGAGAAACCTACGATGTCGAAGATAAACATTTTTCCTTCCATGATGTAGTCGATCAGAACTAGTTCCCTCCTCACATACAGGACACGCTTTATGTCCTTTGATGCTATAGCCCGAGAGGTTACCATACGCTGGAAAATCATTGATCGTACAGAATAACATGGCCCTCAAATTGAATGATTGTCCTGTTAGCCCGTCAAACACATCAACCCCCTCTACCCATAACATTTTCAGGTCTTCAACTAACGGAGATAAGTATACATCAATGTCGTTCCCTGGTTGTCGTGGACCAGAAATCATCATTGATAACATAACGTACTTCCGCTTCATGCACAACCACGGCGGCAAGTTGTAAACAAACAACAAAACAGGCCAAGAACTGTGGTTTGTGCTTTAGTTCCCATACGGGTTCATGCCATCTGTGGCTAGTGCAAGCCTAACATTTCTTGGGTCACAGGCAAAATCTGGAAACATCGTATCCATTTTCTTCCACTGTAATCCATCTGCCGGATGCCTAACTAATCCGTCAACAACCCTTTCATCAACGTGCCATCTCATAAGCTTCGCATCATCTGCATTGGCAAATAGACGCTTTAGTCGTGGAACTATAGGGAGATACCACAACACCTTCGCAGGAGACCCCTTTTTGCAGAAATCATCAGAATCAACCTCTTTCTTCTTATATCGTGACACCCCACACCTAGGACATCGATGCAGCATTTCGTACTCACCACGGTATAATACACAATCATTTGGGCATGCATGTATCTTCGTATACTCCAATCCCATAGGACACAACACCTTTTTAGCCTCATAGTTACGATTTGGCAAAGTGTTACCAACTGGGAGCATTTCTTTCAACAACTTAAGCAAGTCAGTGAAGCTTTTATCTGTCCACCCATTTATCGCTTTCAAATTAAATAATCGTAAAACTGCTGACAACCTCGTGAAATTAGAGCAATTCGGATACAGCGGCTTTTCAGAATCCTCACATAGACTCGCATATGCGTGAGCTCTTTTAAAACTTTCTACCCCTACATCACGGATCATATCCTCAAGTCGGTCATCCATGTCATCATCAACCTCATGAGCAAAGCTTTGGTCTTTTGTTTGAAAACTAGTATTTGGCACCTCAACATGTTCACCATGCCATATCCATCGCGTATAACTCTGAAGAAATCCATCACACAACAGATGTTCTCGCACCTCTGTCAATTCTAGTCTACGCATGTTTAAGCATTTAACACAAGGGCAAAAATACATTCCATTCACCTCTTCAGCATTTCGTATCACGTACTCTATGAATGTTTCAACTCCACCCTCATATTCTGGACTTATACGTGATGCAGCTATCCAACTTCGATCCATACTCACTGTTTACAAAAGCCTAAAATTTAACGGTGCTATGAATCTTACTTTCTTCACAAAGGTGGTGGTCCTACCCATTCAGGATGAACATTTTTCTATACCTCATAACCACATACAACTTAAGAGTCATTTTAAAATCTGATAAAATTTCGGCAGCATTTCGCATTGGTCTCTAAGTACACGAAATGAAAGTGGTGAAATCAAATTCAACCACAATCAAATATGCACCCAGAGAACAATACAAAACTTAACTAACCAAAACTTTATCAAATTTTAAAATAAGTCCTAACTTGTACATAGCAATGATGCATAAAAAAATTGTTCATCCCAAACTGTCTAAACAGACAATTCAAGATTCAACACAAATGATGAGATTAATTAATTTAATTACCATTTGTGTCGAATCTCAAACGGGAAACTATGGTTCGCTCATACAATTTAATAAATCACAAACTCATATGAAGGGGACTAAATAAACTTATCACATCATAAACAAATAACAAATCATAATTACCAAACAAAATTAACAAAACAAAATTAAAATTTAAAACTAAAGACAGTAATTAGTTTACCACTACCAATTTTTTAATTTAGTCGGGTACAAATTAGATTTCCAATGTAATATTGGGGTCTTGAATAATAAACAAAACTACTTATTATTATTATAATAAAAGTATTTAAAATTATACAACTAAATTAATTATGGGATTAATTCATTATCTAATAAATCTTAAATTTCCTAATCAACATTAATTATGGGGTTATTTAATTTTGTTACAATGTTCTTGTTTTTTATTATTTTACTCTTACAACTAACTTTTTATTTAATTCAACTTATCAATTTTTATGTATTTAATTTTTTTAACTAATCTAAGGAATAATACTAATTAATGTTTATGTATTTATTTAGTTAAAAATATTATCTTTTTTACTTTAATTAAATTTAGATACCCAAATTAATAAAGACAGAAATACAAAATAAATTTAACAATTAATCGTAAGCATTCCTAATCTATAACTAACAACACTAATCTATAGCTAACAACATTAATTTCCCTAATCAAGTATTTGTAATCTTAACATGCTCATTTTCTAAATACCACACTGACATTGCATCAACTAAAGAAATTTCCAACCAAGATAACCATAGGAGGAGAATGGGTTTCGAAAAGAACCTAAAGAAACGTATATAGAAGTGGCCTTCGTGGAAGAGAGAAGAAGCTTCGTGGTAGCCAATGAACACCTCGTGGAGGAAGACGAAGAGATTTCTTAGTACCTTCGTAGCTTGATAGCTTTGAGAACTCTCTTAGCTCCAATGGAGGAAGACGAAGGATGAATGAAGGGGAAGAAAGCGTGAACGTGAAAAGAAATGAGAAGAAGAGAAGATGGAAGGACGCCTCGTGAAAAGAAATGAGAAGATGGAAGCTTGTGAAAAGAAGGAGGGAAACACGAAACTGCAGAGAGAGGGAAGGTGAAATGAAAAAACGCACTTCGAAAAGAGTAAAAGGTGGAACCTATAAGCACGGATCTAGCAAACCGTGTTAGTATGCAAGCCTATAAGCACGGACCCAGCAAACCCGTGTTAGTAAGTACCCCTATAAGCACGGTTCAAGCACAACCGTCTTCGTATATAACGTAAAAAATTTTTAAAAATTAATTTTCAAATACCTTTAAGCACGGTTGATGCCCAACCGTGTTAGTATGTAATACGCAAAATTTTAAAATTTTAATTTCAGTGGCCTATAAGCACGGTTAGAGACTAACCGTCTTCGTATATAACACAAAAAATTTTTAAAATTAATTTGAAATGCCTTTTAGCACGGTCGCATACTAACCGTGTTTGTATGTAATATGAAAATTTTTTAAAAATTAATGTCAGTGGCCTATAAGCACGGTTGCAAGGATGACCGTGTTGGTAGCTCCCTACGAACACGGTTACCATAGAACCGTGTTCAAAACACTTCGTTAAAATTTCAAAAATGCCACCGCCTAGCTTTTAACCACGGTTTCGCAAGGACCGTGCTCAAATCCTGTCCTAGTATGTATATTTTGCACTAGTGTTGGGAGTTAGAATCTGATATGAAACGAATGTACCCTCATCTTTTTCAACCGGAACACTGATTTCGGGGACGAAATCTCCTTTTAGGGGGGGGTGGATGTAACATCCCTGATGTTTTAATGAGAATTATAAGAAATGGGAAATGTTAGTAAATATTTTAGAAGTTTTATTTAATATTTGTTCTGTCCGAGCCAAAGATTGGAAAAGCCGGTGTCGAGGTCGGTATCTGAAGCGCGAGCAGGCGGAGTTAAAGATCGGAAGTGTAGGAGAAGAGCGGGCAGGGCTAGGCGGTCTGGTCCAACCGTTGTGAGGAGAGCACCTCACACGAGGTTAGAGACCGGATTAACCTCGCGATGACTGAAACAACGGATGTAGGTAACCATGAGGTGAGCACGGATGAGATATCCGATCTATCAGGTTGTAGCTCGGATTTCCGAGGTATGAACCCTAAGTTAGGACGTCGGGGGCCGATATTTATATCGGGCCTATACTCTTGCGAATTATTAGAGGATTGTGAATACTTAAACGTTGAGGGAATAAACACGTGTAATTGATTTGATAACTATGCAATAGTTTAAAATAGTGAAAATTTGATTAAATTTAGTAAGAATACAAATAAAATAAAGGAAAAGACGATCTTGCCCATGAGCTATATATATAAGGAAATTCTCCTCTTTCCCTCTTCATTATTTTACAAGTTACCTTGTTGTTGGTCTATTCCTCCTCTTTCGTTTTTCTCTCCTCTCTTAACGCTGATTTGCATGCGCTGGAGAGGGACTCCATTTGTGTCTAAACTTCAATTTAACCTCATTCCTGTGATCGGGACTTCAAGGTGAGTCTGCTGATCCAATCCAATTGTAATTCCCTTATTTCTTTTATTCTTTGACCGTTAAGAGCCATGCATGGCTATATTCGTGGCTGTTCTCCACTCCTCTAGTGAGCATGAGTCCAGATGTTGTCCATGAACTAAGGGCGTTGAGGTGATGAGCTATACTTTATGATTCGTAGGTAGTAGGCTAAGCAACGGAAGACTGAGTGAAGGAGTTGAGACTGCAGAACCGGTGCTCAGAGAAAGAAATCAGCACAGAGAGCAGATCATCGAAGCGTGGAACCAAAGTAAGGGGGGTGTTCGGGTTATAATTAATTAGAATAGGACTCACTTCTTAATCAGGTCATTGAAGTAACGTAAACAAGTTAAGAAAAATGTTGTTAAACGTAATTGTGTGTTTATGCTGTGCATGTGTGACTGAGTTTATTAATTTGTGGATGATCGGATATGGATGAGTTTATCATGTATGATCTTGTGAATCTAATGTGAAATGATCAGTGTTATGTGACGTCGGGTTAGCAAGCAGGCTACCCGAGTGATGAGAAATTGATATTATTGTGAGAAAGGTAAACTGTTGAATGATTATGTGGTATGGGATGGCCGACGGTATATGATAGCCCCTCATTTCCGACTCCCGTGGTTTTCGTGCCTAGTTGAGCTACCTAGTGGTCAAGTAGGACCCAGTGGTCGAGGTGGAGAGTCAAGCAGGACTCGGTGAACCAAGCAGGGTTCACGGGGTGTCAAGTAGGACCCCCAGCTGAAGGCCAATCCTTTAGTATCCGGATACTAGGAGTCAGATTGTATGAGAGTCAGTTGTGATCGTGATGCATGTAATGAATGTGATGTATGTAATGAATGTGATGAATGTGAGGAATGTGATGGAATTGCGTAGTTGGTTTAATACAGTTACTGCATGAAAAACTCTATGTTTGGTATGTTTATTTACGGGTGATGCTTGATGTGTATGTATCAATATGCATGTATAGTGTTAAATGTCGTTCTATATTAATTATTATGCCAAACACTCACCCTTGCATATTTTTTTAGTAACCAGAGACAGGGAGGGGGAAGGAGCCATGGAGCCGCGCCAAGGGGGAGAACGGTGCCAGGGTCCGAGTGAATTTGAGTGACTCTTGATAGAGTCATATGTGTGTATAAAACTTCGTAGTATAATTATTAGTTGTGTTTAATTAAGACCGGATCGAATGTAAAATATATTTTAAAAATATATCACTGTTATTGGCATATGCTTTCATGGTAACTCTTTAGGTTCACAGAACCATTTTTAGAGTGAAGTCCTAAGAGTCCGGTTGCATGTCTTGTATAATCCGATGTGTGAAAGGTGTTCGCTCCAGCGAATAGAACCTCGTTTAAGTGAGAGTCCGGAATCTCGCTTAAACGAGTAGGGGCCTCGCTCAAGCGAGAAGCCCTGATTCCTTTTCTCCCATCCGTTGTGTTCAAATTAAATTGTTTTTTCTCTAAATATCAATTAATTTTTAAGAAAAAGAAAAATTTATTGTAAGATGTAATCGTTCGAATAAAAATAAATGTAAAAATAACCTAGGACGTTACAGGTTAAGTCCTAAAAATCCGAGTGAGAATTCGCTCACCTAACGATAACAACAAACCTTGCTACAAATTATGTTAAGTCCTAAAAACCTTAGTGAGAATTTGCTCACCCGGGGGTAATGGCAAACCTTGCTATGAATTATGTTAAGTATTAAAAACCCGAGTGAGAATTCACTCACCCGGGGGGTAACGACAAACCTTACTATGAGTTAGGTTAAGTCCTGAAAACCCGAGTGAGAATTCACTCACCTAGGGGTAATGATAGTTCTTTTACGTCTAAGCCATAAAAATCTGAGTGAAGAATCGCTCACACGAAGGTAATGGCAATTTTTTTCACTTTTAAGTCCTAAATGCTCAGTGAAAATTCACGCACTTAGAGGTAATGGCCATTCCTTTTTTATGGTAATTCCTTTTTATGTCTCAAAAACCCCTGAGCGCGTATCCAAGTTGTAACATCCCAAAATTTATTTAAATGATTAATTGAAAGGAATAATTACTTGTGAGTTATCTAATGTCCTAAAATTTAGGAATGATTAAATTGGGAATTTTATGATTATTCGTAATTTATTATGGCTTAATGAGCTGAAAATAATACCCGATTAAAATATAAGTGTCAGACCAAGTATCTTCGATTGGGGTATGAGACGCCCCAGAATTTAGGGGAAAATTTTTTACGTTTTTATAATTCATACATCAATGAAAAGAAATAAGTGGTGAAGCTTTTAACATAACACCTGGATCTATGATAAACCACTCCCATATATGAAGATATGAGAGGGTGAGTTCAAAAGATTATTTTATAATAACTTTTCCAATTAAAAACAGCGGAAGATTTAATTAATTTGATTATTGATTGATTGATTTTCAAGAGAAGGAATTTCATGAAAACATGGGATGTAGTTCATATAGCCTAGAGGTCCATTATATACTCCTTAATACCTTTAAAGTAATGTTTAAAGAAGAAATAATGCATAGGAAACAAAAATTCATTTAAAATAACAAATATGAGGATCAGTGTGCCACTCGCTCAAGCGAGAATCCCATTCGCTTGGGCGAGCCAGCGTAGGCACGCTTGAGCGAGGCAAGGGGAGACTGAGCGAATGAAATAATTTGCATCAGGGGCTCCTCTCGCTTGAGCGAGCCCCATCTCGCGTGAGCGAGATGCAAAGGAAATCCTAGAGCGGGCCAGCGAAGCGCTTGAGCGAAAGGAGGAAGGGTGCATCAGATGCCAATCTTGCTCGGGCGAGTCATGTCTCGCTTAAGCGAGATTGCTCCAGAATCGTTGGTGACTCTTTGGCCGATTTTTGCTTGGGCGAGGCATCACTCGCCTGGGCGAAAATCGCCCAGTATCAATTTCCCTTCTCCCTCGCTTGAGCGACCGCCCCCACGCCTGAGCGAAAATTGTCCAGAAGCTAACCTCTATTTCCATGAGAATTTCACTTGGGCGAATCAGACACCGCTCGGGTGAAATCAGACCCAAGACCAAAACTCTATTTCACACCAATCTCGCTCGAGCAAGATTCTCACTCGCTTGAGCGAGTTCTGCAGAACTTAGGCAGAAAACGTGAAATTGCATACCTAACACACAACCTACCATACCAAAACTCAATCTACTGCAATTTATTTAATTCCTACATGATTTACACATTATATGACACCTTTGGAACTTGCTTCATTCACCATTAACTATTAAAATCCATTCTAATTCATGGAATTATAAGGAATCCATCACACCAATTCATGTGATCAACAAGACACAAATTTTTGCATAAACTTTCATTCTTTCATAAAATTAGACCACATTTAACATGCTCTATAACATGGTACAAACACACAAACACACATTTCTTCATTCAATTGACACCATCAAGTACCACTAATATATACTTTACATCAGTTGGGTCATAAATGAAAATTGGCCATACACACATATCCAATTTTCTTCCATGACCTCCAAAATCATCAACCAATTACAAAATTAAGTACATGAATACCATATACTCCACAAAACGATTTCATGCCGGCCAAGGCTCACACATTCCCATTCCATATTTACCTTCTTCAAACTCGGCCTCCAACATGGTAGGATTGAAGTCATACCTATATTAACCTTTAAAAATAGCAACGGGGAGGTGAGTAACATAATCCAAAGTCATACATTATGATGAAATACATGTGTACCTACACAAATAGCAATTCTTACACAACATCATACATCATTCATAAGCATATCTCATAATCTCAAGTATACATCCATAATTTTACTCATTTGGTTTACCAAATACACACATAGGGTTAGTATCCAAATCTCTCCCCTTTTTAATTCTCATTCATCCATTTGCCACTGTGGGCTTTTATCTAGGTATATCTCCGACTATATGCAAATGCTCTTAAAGCTAATGCATATGCACAAGGATTTCTTATCAAACAATACGGATCCGACTGTGGGAAATACAACATCAAATCAACTTGTGGGACAAGCATAGGTATGCTACTATACCCCTACTGCAGTAGTAAATTGTGTACACATATATCTCAATTCATGCATGCTTACACCATCATAATTTTACTGGTACCAAACCGCTATCGCCCATCTGTAGCACTAGTCACCCCGTGACTTGTGGATCAACATCGTGGCCTCAATTACCACAAGTGCTACGAGCCCCTCCTGAACATACATCGAGAAAGCCGTGCCCCGTCGGACACCGAGGTAACTCGCTCACCATAGAGCCGCCCGCCCACTGGGCCCGCCACATAGGGTGCCTCGTCACCAAACTATGGACAGCTTCATGACTCATACACCGAGTCTCAGGGGAAAAACCACAATACGCTCGTGCACTGAGCCGCCTCCCACTGGGCCCGCCTAGTGGAACCCCCTAATAATCCACTTAGACAGCTATGATATGCCATGGATGCAATGCAAATGCAAATCAAGTGCATCCTCACACTATGCATCCTAGATGCCACTCCACCTTCAATCAATCACCACCACCACTTGGTGGATTTCAATATTCTCAACATTCTCATCCAATCCCAATTCTTTTTGAGACTTACTCACGTTAATAGTTAGTGGCATACACATTCATCAATTCAACATACATTTTTTGGGATATTTCATATCATAGATTTCAATTCACATATGATCTTAAACCATCATCACATTTCATCATCAAGATCTAATCACAACGTCATATCATTATCCCAAACACAAGGCCACACAACAATGATTATTCTAAATGCATTCAAATTATAACATCATTACATCATCCATTCAAACAATCATCAACATAAACACATATACATATTTTCACATCATCAATGGATGAAATCATGCATTTGGAGTAGTTACCCCCTCCTACCTCAAGTGAAGTAGTGATCAACGCGGTCTGATGGTCCCGCCTCGTCGATGGGGTCACTTCCTACATCACAACACATTACATAATTCAATTTTCTACTTACCCACCAAGATTCAAATACTCATATACTTCAATAACTTGGTGTTTATATTATGTTAATTCTCAAACTTCTTTTATTTCCTTTTATCCACCATTATTATTATTATTATGCACTTTAGAGTTAAACCCTTTCATGGGTTCTTCCATCAATGACTTCTACCAACCAAATACCATCACCAATGGCCATTACTTATCATAAACCACATTTATTGCCCATAATAAATGCTCATCTTCCTCCATTATGTAATTCCCCTAAATTTATGAAGCTAGGGTTTCATAAAGTCCAACAATCATCACAAATACTCTTCTCCTTCCAACCATAAATGCATCCACCTTCATTACTCCCCCAAGGAATCTTACCCTCATAAAACCCCACCTTAAAACTCATGCATTAAATGCTCTCCATCTACATCTATACTCATGCATGGTTTATAAATACATAATGTCATATACCTATAGCCAAACATAAATAAAAATGGGCATACATACCTCAAACCCAACACAAAGTGGGTTCTAGAATGGAGAAGAACACCACATGGAAATGGGGAGAAGAAAGAAGAGAAAACTTCAACTCCACTAGCCTCTTTCAAGCTCTTTGTAAGAAGGAAAAGGGAGAAGGAGAAGGAGTCGCCAACTTGTTAGGGCTTTGGAAGAAGAAGATGAAAATATGAAATGGAGTAGAAGGAGGAGAAGAAGTCACGGTTTTTGCCCAAGGAGAAGGAAGCCAACGTGAGTTAAGGGAGAAGGTTGGGCTTTTTGATTTATTCTTAATCCCATTCATTAAAACTTCATCGTTTTATAACCAACAGGTTCTCAGTTCGGGCTCAATACTTCATCTGAAAATTATTCTGAGTATATATTCGGATTCTCAATATTATTCTCAATAGCCCTGACCAATATCATCTCATTCTGAGATACTTGGTCCGGCACCCATATCTCAACCGGACTCATTTTTAGCTTAACCGATCACCATAAATTACCAACAATCCCCAAAATCATAATTCAATTATTTTCAATATGTTGGGACATTAAATAATTCATATTCAATTTGTCAATATTTATTTTCCTTAATTAATCCTTTATTTTAAAATTTGGGATGTTACAGGGTACTATTGGTCAAAGCTGTTTGTTAAGAATATTATTGTGAATCTGAATATATATTTAGAATAATTTTTTAATAAAGTAATGAGCCCGAACGGAGATCCTATTTGATTTAAAACGGAGAAGTTTAAGTGATGGGTTAATTTTTAAAACTAAAACCCCATTTTCCTCTCCTTATTCACGTTGTTTCTCCTTCCAAAGGCAAGTGACATTTGCTCTCTTCTTTTCCCATTCCCTTCTCCTTCACTTTTCTCTTCTTCCACTCTCTAAACCCATCAATTGGTGTGTGTGCCTATTTGCTTCCATCTTCATCTTATCTTTCTTCATCAAGCAAGAAGAGCTTGTGATTTTTGGAAGCTTTTCCTTTCCCTTGCATTTCATTTTCCCTCTCTCTCTATTGGGGCTCACTTCACTCTTGGCTTGAGGACATGACCCCATCGACGAAGTGGGACCTTCGGACCGCGGTGATTTCTACTTCTCTCGAGGTAGGATGGGTAACATTTCTAAATGCATGATTTCATCCATTATTGATGTGTATGTATAGATGTGTTTCTATAATTTGGCTTGGATGAATATCTTGATATTCAAGTGAATTGGAATGCATTTAGAATGAAATTGTATTATGTGGTGAATGTTGTTGGGATGATGATTATGATGTTGAATTAATTCATGTAATGTGATTTGTTTGTGAATGGCATTGAGACCATGATTGAATTTATTACAATTATGTTGGAAATCCCATGACATGTAATTTGATGAATGATGATTGCCATTAACTATTGATATGAATAAAATCCAATGATAATTGGTAATGGTTGAGAATGATAAGGATATTGAATTCCACTAAGTGTTGGTGGTGAGTTATTGATTGTGGAGTGGCATTTTAGGATGCATAGTGTGAGAAATGCATTGATTGACATTTGCATCCATGACATATCATACGTTGTCTATGTGGAATATTAGGGGTTCCAATAGGCGAGCCCAGTGGGAGGGCGACCCAGTGCATGGGTGAAATTATTGTTGTTCCATAGTGATTCTTAGAATCACGAAGCTGCCCATAGTTCGGTGGCGAGGCACCCTATGTGACGGGCCTAGTGGGTGGGCGAATCTATGATGAGCAAGTAACCTCGATGTCCCTATAGGGAACGGCTCTCTCAATATGTGTTTGGGTGGGGCCCGTAGCACTTTTGGCAAGTGAGGCCATGTTGTGATCCGTAAGTCACGGGGTGACTAGTGCTACATATGGGCGATAACGGTTTGGTACCAGTAAAAAGGTAATGTTATGCATGCAAGATTTATGATATAAGTGTACACATTTACTACTGTAGTAAGGGCATAGTAGCACACCTATGTTTGACCCACATTTTATATGATGTTGTTTCCCACAGTAGGATCTGTGATTTGATAATGATTCCTTGTGCATATGCATTAGCCATAAGAGCATTTGCATATAGCTGGAGATATGCTGAATTTGGTAGCCCGTGGTGGTGATGGATGATTGATAAGTGAAGAGAAAGAAATTATGGTACTAACCTTAAATGTGTGATGGCATTTGATGAGATTGCCAATGCTTTGATACATGTGTTGTGAATGTATTCATTGGAATATGTGCTATGTTGAAATGAAATAATATAATATGTGAAAGAAGCATATATGCTCTTTGAGAAATATTTGTTATGCATATATATACATGTATCATCATAATGTATGATTTTAATTTATTTCGTATATGTTACTCACCTCCTAGTTTCCATTTTTAAAGGTTGATGTAGGTATGTTGGACATCCTACCCCTTTTTGGAGGTTGAGCAAGGGTGAAGGTAAATATGGAAGAAAAGCTTATAAGCCTTGGATGGCAACCTTTTGAAAAGCACTTGATATGTGTATATGCTTATTTTGTTCATGAATATTGAATGATGTTAGGTATTCAATTTTGAGGGTCACTTGTGAAAATTAGGCCTTATGTGTTTTGGAAGGCTAATTTTTGGTTGTGACCTCAATAATAGTTGATGTTCATATTGATACAACGATTTTCATGTTGTATTGATGAATGGATATTGATGCTTATATTGATGGAATCCATGGATGGATGAATTGATCAAGGTGTGAAGTTATGTTTATGATGTTCGTGTATAATTAAGGAACTGATAGGGTTTAGGAGGTTTGGATGCCTTAGAATAGTTTCAATAGTGCCTATGCATGATTTAGAACTTGTAGAAACTGGAATGGGTCAATTCCATTAAGAATTGACCCTTGAGTTACACATAAATGCTCTAAAATGGGATAAACTCATTTCTACGCATAAGTCTCTCATTTTTCAGAATTTTTGAGTGCGGCCAGTGGCTACACGTCATAAATGGTGTATACTAGGTGATATCAAAATTTAGTGGTGTTTGGATTTCATATGAAAGAGTTAGGGTGGTTGGAAGTTGGAAATTTGTGTATTTTCTATATTCTGTAGCAGTTTGTTGTCATGAATCCATTCATGACTTGGCTTGAATCGATTAATGAGCCATTGGAATTGCATGAATCGATTCATGAGCTGTTGGATTTGTATGAATTGATTCCCATGAGTCCTGAATCGATCCATGAGCCTCTATTTTATTGTTCTAAAATTCCAATTCGCAAGAATCGATTCATGGAATATCTGAATCGATTCATAAGCTTCTATTTTTACTGTTTTGGATCTCTATTTCGCATGAATCGATTCATGGATTGCTCGAATCGATTCATGGCTTGTTGTTTGTTAAATTTACATATGTTTTGGTGCTTACTTATCCCTTTTTGCTTCATGGCATGTTTATGCAAATGAATACACACATTTTTAACATATTTTAGCGACTGATATGGGTATCCTTGAATCCCTTCTTATACACATTCTTACTTAAGAACCAATACATGTTTCTGCTAAATGCTTGCATGGTGATTGTGCAAGTGATTACTCTAAGTCAATATTTTTATAAAATATCTACCTTTTCATATCGTCATATATGAGATAGGTTTTTTAAATGGTCTGGGGTTTGTTGTTAAAGTTTTATTTTGTGGTGTTCTTTATCCTTTGTTGTCTTTACTTTAAATTGTGAAAAATTTATCATAGTTTTCATTATCTAATTAATGATACCTTTAATATTACTTACTGGATTTAAGGGCGCCACACAAGCAATAAGCCGACTACGCATAAAAACCTTAGAATATTATCAAAAACTGACAACTTATAATGAATATAAAGCGCAAAGGTACAAGTTTTTCATTAAAGACCTTTCATTGCAGAATAAACATTACATTCTTCAAAAACAAAAAAAGATCATAAGGAAAAAAAGCTAGGCAGCGGGAGTAGTAGCAGTTTCAGACAGAGTAGATTTAACCTCAAGAGAAGGGGTAGCTTCAGCTTGACCACCTAGAAGGGGAGGTCTGGGATCGACAGTGACAACCTCCTTATCTGACTCAAAGAGATGAATGATCCTCTAGTCCACTAACTCTTTAAAAGGATTAGACCCCTCATAAGAGATAAGCAAAGAAGGGTTTAGAATCATCACCTGCGCCTGATACCTCTTAAACCTGACAATAAACTTTTCTGTAACCTCAAACCTTAACACTTTGATTTGCTCCTCCAACACTGAACACTCTTGGCGGTGCTTCGACTCAGCCTCAGTGAGGTTTTACTACATGGAATCTAGAGCTAGTTGTGCCTCTTTAAGAGACTCATCCGCCTCCATATTCTTTAAAGCTAATTCTCATCGGGAATCCTCAGAACATGCCAACTTTGCCTTAACGTCCTACAATGATGCCTCAGATTTCTCTAATGTCACATCATGGGCTTTCAGCTTCTTCTCCAATCCAGTCACTTTCTCCAAGGTTGCCTCGTAAGCCTGTAACTGACCCTCAAACTCATCCAGTTTCTGGATGGCCCCCTCGACCTCTTAAAGCTTTATAGCAGATACCTTATTCCCTTTGGTTAGGTCAATCAAAGCCTTTTCCTGACCCACCATATAATTATCCATGTAGCGACCCATAGAAGCCGCTCAGATACTAAACATCTTCATAACCTGACAGACGGCCATAGGGTTAGCATCCATGTAACATGCCTTATCCTTTTTGAACATCAAAGTACCATCGATGAACTGAGGAATTGGAAAGCGGGCATCCCGTAATACCAAGTAGGATTTCTGTTAGAAATAAGACTTTGATTCATGAAATGCTCTCACTATTTGGAGGCGGAATCATAGTCGTAATGAAGGGGAACGACCACACGTTCGGTTGTAATCCTCTCCCATGTAATCAGAGGCACTTCCGAAGACCCTATACGAGATCCTGGCACTATTAAGGGCAGGGAGTGATCGCCGGTGAATAGACATAGACAAGGAACGACTCCTGGCAGGCTTCCATAGAGGAATGTGACGTCCCGGGCACTGTTGAGGATGGGGAGTGATCGTCGGTGCATAGGCACAGATAAGGAGCGGCTCTTGGCAGGCTTCTAGTAGGAGGGACATATGAATGAACCGAATATATATCAGAATGAGAGGGATCCAAAGGCTGTATAGGTATGGGAATATATAGTTAAGGATAGCTTAAAGGAATTAATTCATACTACCTATACCAACAAATGCATTTACCTTTTCGGTGGCCCATCACTTAAGGACTCCAAGGTTAAGTGTGCTTAACTTGGAGAAATTCTAGAATAGGTGATTTCCTAGGAAGTTCTCGGGAAGTGTGTGACTGAGGACAAAGCACACTAAAAAGGTCTCATGTTAGTTTGTGGGGAGAGTCGTTCATTCCTGAAAAGTGGTCAAGGCGTTACAGTGCCCTGAGCTTTCTATCACCTGGATAATAGGGCTTTCAAGACAATGTGTATCTTGGCAGATCCCATCCCACCAGAGGAAGACCTCAGTTGAACACGTCGACTTTTAGACGCTTGGGCCTCGGCACTTTCCTCGCCTGTAGTTGAAGTAGGGGGAGGAAGTTGAAGTCGGAGTCGGAGTCGATACTATAAGTGATCCCTCCTTTGATGCAACGTCTTTTTGGTAGGCTTTTCGCATGTCCTTAGTAAACATCTAGCGAGGAGCCATATCACCTGCAAAAGAAAAGACAACAGTTAATATGTACACCAAGTAGCCAAAACACAAACCCTAAGAAAACTATACTAACACATTCAAGAGTCTAGAGCACCTAGGTTGATGGATAACGAGATTAGCCCTTAGGAACTAAAAAAGTGCCCTATATCTTTGACGAGGAACCTCACATCATCTCGCTAGGTGAGAGACAGGTCCTCCCAATTAATCCAATATTGAACAGGTTCCCGAGTCCAATACAACAAAAAAGTAAGGTGACCATCTAGATGGTGGAGGAAGTCTTCCTCGGGCACGTCTGGACTTACCCAGATTTTTAAAAGGAGACCCTTGAAGTTTTTATACGACTGGTCGAACGCCTGTATCAGACGTCGACCAGAAACCCTGCTCAGTGAAACCTAACCCACCGGGACCCTCGCCTTGAAGACTTTTGCTTGGAAGAAATAGAAAGGACGGGAACGAAAGGGGTCTGACTAAAGTACTCATACAAAACTTCAAAGGCTTTCACAAAAGCCCATCCATTTAGATGAAGTTGGGTGAGGGCAACATTAATGACAGATGAATATGAGAAAAGAAAGTCTCATACACATAAATATAATCTAATTCCCTAGGGTTTGTTCGGGTGTGACAAACCCTCTCTTCAAAAGAGCAACACAAACACTCAACAGTCTGTGCTAACAAGGAGTTATTAAAGGCCGCCCCTTGCAACAAACGGGAAATAGCCTCATCACTTCTGAGGGAGTAGGATTCGGACAGAACCTCGTCCCTAACCCATGAATACAAATTTGAAGAAGAAGAAGCCATTTTTTAAACATGGAAATAGGAAAAGTAATGGATGAGAAGAAGAAGATGAAGGAAAGATTAGAAGAGGTATAATAATAACTAAGAGAGGAAGAGGATTAGTAACCTATCTAAAAATGAAAAGCCAAGGAAGCAAAGAGCTTAGGACGTTTTGGTAAAGGTAAAAAGCAAAAAATGCAAAAAAACAACAGTAGAAAAGATGGAAAATGAGGAAGAAAAGGAATATATATAGGGTTAAAGGGCCACCATAAGAGATAGATCTAACGGTTGGGAGCAATCTAGTCACCTTTACAACCACAATGCCATGGTAACTCTTCAAGGAGTAGTTGTCTTAAACACATGGCACTGAAATCTGTCATTTTCGAAGTAACGCGCCTGAACCCAAGAGACGTATTCAAGAACCTAGGGAAACATAAACGCCTTATCATTGCAAAAACAAGTCAGACAACGTATGGAAAAACAAAACAACGACTACCCACCATATGACACGTGTCTTCCTCTAGGGTCCCTCTCCATGATCACTCAGAGCATTTTCTCACTTGGAGCATCTCCTTACTCAAAGCATTGGCTTACTTGGAGCATTTTTTCACTCGAAGCATTTTCTCACTCAGAGCATTTTTTCAGTCGGAGCATCTCATCACTCAAAGCATTTCCTTACTCGGAGCATCTCCTTACTCGGAACACTTCTTGAGAGTCATTTGAAGACAATCAACCTAGGAATACTTCTACATAACACCTAGTCACTTGGCTCGGCTCTATGCCTGGAGCTTGTGACTGGGAGGCTCTTGTTCCCTCGGGTTATGAAAGGGCCCATGATACCCCCTATTCTCCCCCCCACCAGTTTTAGGCAGAAACAAAGGGGATTCTGATTCCCCTTGATCTTTGCGAGATATAGTTACGTCCACATCATTTTAGGTCTGAATGGAAGAGCCCTTTTTACCGTTGTATACATATGGTCTCAGAGCGCTCTATGTAATTCAAGTGACACACTGAGCAATAAAACCTAATTTTCCTATAATAATTCTCTAGGATTTTTGTGTCTTACACTCATTGTGAACAATAAAAATTTTTAAATTTAAGTTTACATGATATAAATTTTCAACCCGTCAAAGTTTATTTATTTATTAAATTAGTTATATTCATTATTATGATTACTTAATTATTTACTTGCGTGTGTACATAAAACATGCATTATTATTATCAAAAATACCAATACAACACGTTGTTAGGTTATTTGAAGAGTTCGGTATAAGGAGGAGATGAGGGCCCAAAGTTCTTGTAGGCATTTTAACAAACACTGAACTTGCAAGCAACGCCAATTTCAAATTGTCACCTAGAGGAAGGTTGGCCTTCTAAAATTTCAAAACCACCAAACACGAAAGCATCTCCATGAAAATCGTCAAAATAATTTGGAAAGAAATAAACTTAAAATTAAGAAAACTTCTACACTTGTTAGCGCTGGCGAGTCCTAGCGTTGGCGTTTGGAGTTCGTAGCACTTCTCTCATAATCCATCTTTGAGTTCTGTGAATGTAGGACAGGCCGTGAGTGAAGCAAGAAAACATGGGCTCCACGGTTTCAAACTATAGTGGAGAAAAAGAGTTGAACCCTTGACAGATTAGCTAACGGAGTTAAAATAGGTGCGTTAAAATTGAAAGATTGGATAATTTTAATGGCGTGTGATGTTTTTATTGGGAGAAAGGATGTAAGGACATGGAATTTGTATCCCGCTTGGATTTGCGGCAAGTTATATTCAAGCTATTACCATTGTATTTTGAAAAAGAAAGAAGCAATATTTCTTAAAGTTAATTACTTTTAGTTATTTTTCCATTCACCCAATAATAAATTTGACATACTAGGAATCCTATCACCTTGGATAAAAGCAAATATCAATATATAATAAGTAGCATAATTTCATTCCTAATTGATTAAAAAAGACAATCAAGAGTCCACTAATTAATAGATGATGACTACATATGATTGTCTTGGGTTACATATATAAAGTACTAATTAAGTAGGATATATATATAGCTACAAGCTGATGACACACATGCATCTTAATTAGGCTTGAAAATTCACAATTGATCTATAAGTTTGACCAGGAGTCCATTCGGCAGGGATGACATTGTTGGCCACAAGAGTGGTGCCTGACTCAACTGTGGTTAGCCTGATAGAAAATGGAGCTCTGAGTGGTGAGCCTTTGTCAAGTTTCCAAACAGCACCCCATGATTGTTGCATGGGATCCCATGACCCTGAATCAAGTGCCTCCTTCAGTTCAACCTTTGCAAGGTCACCATCCCCATCCTCATATTCAACCAATGCAGCAAAATATTCTTGGTTGGATCCCGAGTCCACATGAAAGGCTATTGACATGCCCGGATAGTTGCATTCAACTCTGCAACAAATTAAAAGTCATTTTTAGTTTTTTTAGCTATAATTTTAATGTAATATAAAAAGACTAAGAGGTTGAAAAGAAGTTTAAAATTAGTTAAATGACAAAAACACGTGAACCATGTATGTCATGACATATAATTAAAAGTCAAGACTGTTGAAATCTTTTTTATCGAGCAAGTAGTAAAAGGGTATTAAAGAATTTTGCCCACTAGAAATACCTAATTCAGCATACGTTTAAAACTTTCCATAAAAATATTTTTTGCTTATTTCATTTAGTTTTCTTAACTTATTATATTTAGTTCATATATGTACCTTTTAAATTCCTATATAAAAGTAACTTTGTATATAAATTTTTAGTTAGAGTCTAATATATAGCTAGAATTATTTAGAAGTTTGGAACCTAGCTAGCTAGCTACCTTCTATGTTGGATGTTTATTTTTCCAGCATTGCGTAGATCCTCATCTTGACCTGAAACTGCCATGGCACCAAAAGCACTGCCACTCAGATCAAAATGATATTGAGCATCTGAGCCACACCCAGCACACTCATCCGTGATTACTACCCTCACAGCGTTTCCTGAACATGCAGAATTGCCTGTGCACTTCACCTGAAATTTGTAGGAAGTAAAAAACCTTTTCATTACAATTAAGAAACGCTGGGAACTAACACACTTTTTTCCAGTACAATCTCAACTATTTTTAAAATTTATAGGAGCTCACAAAATTAAAAGCAAAAATTATTACATAAATGAATTAATTCCACTTCATTTAGAAGTCCCATCTATTATAGAATTGATTGAAAATGTTGTAAATAAGTCAAAGATGTGTGAAGATTAGAGTTCTAATTGTGGACGCGACATGTTATATGCACGCCAATACTAATTAGGTTGGTCTTTTTGACACATTAAAAAGAGTTTGTTAAAGTGTGTGATAGAATTCCAATTCCCAGATATGCATGTTCATTGTTAGCACCTCATAACAAGAACCACACCCTTTGCCCGATTCATAAATAAGAGGGCTTCCTGCAGATATTAACGAAGAAAATGGAGGTTGCCCAACAGCATTGCCGTATCCACAAGCACCACCTACATATACAAACATAATCATTGAAACTATTGAAACCATAATTTAAAGCATATATAATTTAGGAACATTCTTGATTTGCACCCAGGAATTAAAAACTGCATGTGACCAAGTTCTTACCTTCACTTCCATCGCCATTGGCAGGTCCATACCAAGTGGCCACAGCAGGTGACCAATCTGAACCAGATGGGGAATAATACGAAGCATTAAGGAGCTTTTTGGGGTTGAAACAAAAGGAAGGGGTCATTAGGAATATTGAGAATAAAGTTACATGGGTGAGTATTTGAGATAATGCACGTTGAAGTGTAACAGCCATAATATCACAACCCCTACGATTTTGGTAGTTTCTTAGGTAGTTGATAGTTAACTGATATTATAGTGTGAGGAATATGCATTGGCTTGTGTGTGGCATTTATAGAGAAGTCACGAGGGTTAGGTGGGAATGGAAAACAGAAAAAAAAAAAATTCACATCGATGAATACCTCTGAAGAGATATACTTTTTTAATACACTTTTTAACAAATTCTTTCATTTTTTAATATAGTAGATTGATTAGTTTTTAAAAAAGGTAAAATCACGTATCTTATAAATTGCTTCCCAATTTTAACTTTTAGTAAATTAAACAATCATATATAATATATTAACATTAACGAATATATTCAGAAGAGTGTATTATTAAGTTCTCTACTTAATCTCAACTCCCACAACACAATTATACTTTATATATATAAAGAGAAAAAATTCGGAACAAAAATCATATTTATGATTAGAATTATGTTTTAGTAAAAGATGGATTAATTTAGTAAATATCCTTTAGTTATATATTAAGATATTATTAGAATATACAATTTTATGATTCTATAATACTTTCAATATGGAATTAAATTAACATAGAATTTAAATGATATCTTACTATGAAATTTAAGAAAAATTTTAACCAAAATTAGGAAATGAATTTTGTTCACAAGAAGCACTAAACATACAAAACCCTAGAGAATTACTCTAAGAAATTAGGGTTGTATTGTTTGAATATGTGTCACTTGAAATACAGAGGAGACTCTAAAAGCATATTTATACATCAAAGAAGGGTCTTATCTTGGACCGGTATCTAATAGATAAGAATAATCTCCAAAGATAGAGGGTAAAGATAATCTCCTAAGATAGAGGGTCCTAGAATTGAGGAGATAAATATAATCTCCTAAAATTAGGGGATAAAGAGGGTTCTAGCTAATTCGGAGAGAACAAATTTCAATTTTTTTCATTCAACATTCTCACAATAATAAAAAAATTAAAATTAGAAAATTAGAAAATAATTTGAATTAGTTATTTATTTAACTTTATCTTTAGAAGATCATATTATTATTTGTAGAAAGATAATTAATTATACCTAGGTAAAATATATGCTTTTGATTTTGTTAATTTTTTTATGATACCATTGTTAGATTATGACTGACTGACTTCTTTATCATATATTTTTACTCAAAATACTTCTTTTGGTATTTACTTTAACAATATTTATCAACAAACATCATTAATATTCAAAATATTTCTTATCAAAATTTATACCCAGTTTTACCAAATAATTTTACTTTGGTTTAAAAAAATATATACCTCATGTAAGGTACAATGCAAGACACGAGTATTGTTGCTAGTATATATACATACTTACTAAAAAAATAGTTTTTATTGAAGATATGAAAACTTTTTATTATTTACAAAGAAAAGTTATCTAATATTATTTTGTAATAATACTATAAATATATTAAAATATAATTATCTTATATAATCCTAATTTGTGTTATATCATATATACTACTATATTTAGTGATATTTTATTATTATTATTATATAAATTTTTTATATAAATAAATACTTACTGGTAACTGCTAGCCTCATATGTGAATACTAGTGACCACAACTTACATTAGCTTACATTATATATAAATAAATATCTATATCTAGGGTGTTCATTTCGAATACGTAAAACACAAAACTCTCAAGAATTATTCTAGGAGAATTAGGGTTAATACTAAAAAATGTCACCTGAGTTACAGATGGGTCTCTAAGGCCAAATTTATGCATCAATGAAAGGTTATGATCTCAGTCTTATATCTAATAGATAGGGATAATTTCCTAAGATAGGGAATAGAGATAACTTTCTAGAAATTAGGAGATAAAGATAATCTCCTAAAATAAGAGGATAAGGGGGACTTTATCTAATACGGAGGGAACGGGAGCCCTCACTCATGAGCTGTCGGCCATCGGACGAGCCGAGTAACTATGTACCGAGTAGTTATATGTTAAGCGTTCATACACCAAGCGGTTTGTATGCCATAAGATTTCTAGTCGTGAGCTTTGTTGTTCCTTCGGTCAGGATTCCAAGATTTAACATAATTTAATGAGCTGAGTCGTACCTGTCTTATTTTATTCTGGTGGGTATCGTTAAATCCTCTCGGGAGAAAAAAATCAGCAGGAAAAAACCCCTCAAACAGGAAAAAGAGTACCCCCATTACATTCAACTATAATACACCTTTAAATTATAGCGTTTTACGTCCATGAAAAATGTTTATTCCTTTTAACTCTTCAAGTCAGTATACTCCTTTGTTGATGACTTTTCTTACTAGGTATGGATCTTCCTAGTTGGTTGCTAGCTTCCCGTTCTCTCTGATTCTTCTATTGTTGTTAGTTACCCATAGGATTAGATCTCCTCTTTGAAAAGTTATGGCCTAAGTAGTGTGTTTATTTATCGTTACCCCTGAGCCGTCACTCGGTGTTTTAGGACTTGACATAGTAATTATTTGTCAGTACCCCTGACCCGTCACTCAGAGTTTTAGAACTTATTTGTCATTACCCCTAATCCGTCACTCAGGGTTTTAGGATTTATTTGGCATTACTCCTGAGCCATCACTCAGAGTTTTAGGACTTATTTGCTGTTACCCTAAGCCGTCACTCGGGGTTTTAGAACTTATTTGTTGTTACCCCTGAGCTGTCAATTAGAGTTTTAGGACTTGACGTAGTAATTATTTACAGTTACCCCTGACCTGCCACTCAAAGTGTTAGGACTTATTTTCCATTACCCCTGAGTCATCACTCAGGGTTTTAGGACTTATTTCACGTTACCTCGAGTTGTCACTCGGAGTTTTATTTGCCGTTACCCTCGAGCCGTCACTCACGGTTTTAGGACTTATTTGTCATTACCTCTGACCCGTCACTCGGATTTTTAGGACTTGACGTAGTAATTATTTGTTGTCACCCCGAGCCGATACTCAAAGTTTTAGGATGTTTTTGTTGTAACCCCTGAGCTGTTATTCGAGGTTTTAGGACTTATTTGTTGTTACCCTCAAGCCCTCACTTGGAGTTTTAGGACTTAACATAATTAAAGAAAAGATTGTCGTTACCCTTGAGACTTCACTTAAGGTTTTAGGACCTAATGCAATCGTAATTTGAAGAATATTATTGAATCATATAATTTTGTAAAGAATTGTTGAGCTGAATCATTCTTGTGTGTTATTGGTATTTAGGTGTTTTGATAACTGGAAGCCTCCATCTTCTCTGATCGATGATTTCTCAAATCCTCATTCTCCTTTCTTGGTTCATCCACAGCGTTGTAATGTTTTGATGAGAGTCAAAACCTCTTCTAGTTGACTGTCCTTGTCTTAACGTCTTCATTGGTTCTCCCAGGGGTCTCCGTTATCTCTACGGCTAGGATTGCTACGCATGGTCATCATCATCTTTTTCCTTGGAGTTAGTCCTTCCCTCTATGATGTGGGAACCGTTGGGTGCGAAAATAATCACTCTGAGTATGTAAGAAACAAGATCATAGAGAGTTACTCTAGGAGAATTATGGTTAATACTCAAAAATATCACTTGAATTACAGGGGGCTTTGAGGCCATATTTATACATCAAAGAATGGCCATGATCTCAGCCTGATATCTAATAGATAGGGATAATTTCTTAAGATAGAGGATAGAGATAATTTCCTAGAATTAAAGAGATAGATATAACCTCTTAAAATAAGGGGATAAAGGAGACCTTAACTAATCCGGAGGGAGCATAGGGATATAAACTAATCAAATTGTTCAACAAGCACCTACAAGCTTACATTAGCTTCCGACCTTGTCAAACAAATTAGGTTCATATTTTAAAAAAAAACTTATTTAGTTAAAAGTGTTAGAGATTAGAACATTTAAAAAATCATTTAACTTTAATAGGTTAGTCTATTTAAACAAATATAAATAATATAACAATAGTATATTATTATAATTATTTTTATACAAATAATTTATTATATAATATTTGATATTCTGTATTTGTTGATCTATTGAAAGGCTTAAACGTGTCTTGAATAATTAAAATTATGATATATTTAGATATTTGCTTATAAATTTATGTCTAATATATATTAATTCAAATAGACTTTTAAATATCAATAAGTTATGATTTAGTTGATAACGCAAGCTAAGATCATGAAAAGATCCCTAAGTTTGATCCTTAAAGCCTTGGTATCAACCCTAAACATTACCTCTGTTGTATTCAATTTCTTTTTCCTTTCTTTTCCTCATTTTCTTTATTTTTATTTTCTACTCGTTCGTTTGTTTGACATTTTTATCCCAAAACTCATCTTTCATTTTCTTTTCCTTTGCATCTTTTAGCTTTTTTTTCCTATTCTCTTTGAGAAGTTTTATTTGTTCTCTTTACTACCAATTGTCATGTAACTCATCTTCCACGGCGTTGACAAACTTGTTCACTTCACTACCTCTTTTTTCCTCCTTCGTTGGTGATTCCTTGTCTTTGTAAGCTTTCACTAGAATTTGGAATGCTCTCACAAAGATCAATGAAAGCTTCGAGAATTTTATGGTTGGAACATTTTTTCATTTCATGTAGGAAATTTCTGCATTCGGGAATGGTTGACTAGTGAGTATTTCAATATTTTTGTGATCTATTTCTTCAAATCTGGAGATTTTTTGTCTCAATTTCTCACCCAGTCAAAGTTGTAGAAGGTGATATTGATCTACATCGTTGAAGATAGTGATTTCATATCTCTTTTCATCGAACCTCACCGTTGATTGTAACACCATTTGTCGGTCAATGTTGTTGTCTTTGTATTTGATTTAGGTATTATTTATGCTTTCTTTATTTCTTTTGTTTTCTTTCTTTATCTTTCTCTATATATATATATATATTCTTTATTCTGATCTACGTGTTTGCTATGGTTGATGACTATAGATATAGAGTTGCAAGGATGTTTGGGATCTCTTATTTTGGTATGTTCATGTTATCATATTTTCTTGATCAGTTTGGTTATTCCTGTAAGGTGTTTGATGCAAGTATCCTATGGTGTCGCTGATATACATAAGTAAACTTTCTTTATTTCTCTTACACACCAATTGTTTGGTGATTTGCCTCTTGCATTGTTACACCTTGTTGTTTTATTTGTCATGGTTCTAATTTGCACTGCTATGGGAGATAAATAAGGCACATCCGGCCTTTCTACTTACAGCTTAGTTTGTCCACCAAGTGTTTGATGATATGCTTCTTTTTTATTTTGCTTCTGGTTCAGCCTTATGTGGCTTGATTTTCTCAGCTTCTTCCTTATTGTTTAGGTGTTTAAGCATTTAATCCTTGATTATTGTTGCCTCACTAAGCAATGGTGATTGTTGGTTTCTCCTTTGTTAGGTGGTTGAGCATGCTTGCTTCTGTTAAGTGGTTAAATCTTAAAGAATGATTCCTGCTTAATGGTTAAGCTTTGGCCTATATTGGCTTTGATGGTTTTAGCTTTTGCTTTGTGGTGTTTGTTAGACCCGTAATATAGTGTTGCAGAAAACTTGTTAATTTCATGTTACTGTTGGGTCTTTTAATTGGCAAGCGCACCAATCGTTTGTAGTTTTCAAAATTTAGATATCATTCCACTGGGATTGAAAGTCCAATAGTTACAGTAATTTTCTAGTTACTATGGCAAATTTATCGAAACCTATTCACAAAAGAATAATTTATATACAATTTATACAATATTCACAAGATTGCATAGCTGAGTTGTTCATGTGATAAAAAGAAAATAATAATCTATCTAAAAAGTTGAGTTGCAATTTAAAATAGCTAAGATACTTAAGGATAAAACACAGATAAACAAATTATGTTGGAATTTGGATCCCTAATCTAGAATAACAATGGAGAAACTCAAGACATGCATATTTAATCATCAAGTTCATGTCATTGCAGCTTAAAATCATTATAACCGATCCCTCGTGATATAAATTCTAAGTATTCACTGTAAAGTCTGATCCCTCGTGAGCTTTCTCAATAAAAACTTGCATTAAGTCCTGGCCTTATGGCAACAATAATTACCAATTCTATCCCTAGTAATTGGCATATTAAGGGTATTCCAAATTTTAAGTTTGTTAAAACAAGTTTTAATAAGGCATGAAAACCATTCTCCCTTTGACGTTCATACTAATAAAAGATTGAAATACTAACATGCACTTGAATCATAAACATGCAGAGATCGAATTCACAACATCATACTCAATAGACTAGTTCACCAATTCCAACATAAACAGATTAGTTACACATGGTGAAAGTAAAAACAACACTTACAGAGATGGACATTACAAAGGAGATGGAAACTTCACAGTACAACGATCACAATACTACACAACACTCTCAAGTATCTAGAAAACTATTCTAGAACTACAAACTCACAAAAGAACCACTTAAACACGAGTGTATAAGAGAAGAAGAGAACTCAGAATGTGAGATGGGATGCTTAGAAGTGTGGAGAATGGCCCTATTTATAGGACTGAGGAAGCGTCAGGTCCCTGACTCAGCCTCCATTAATCAGCTCGAAGTGGCCATTATTGTATAATTATTTTTAATTAATCATGCCCAGACAGATGTGCCTTGTCCCCCAATTCGGCTTGGACACTTGTGGGTAGTGGAGGGGTCATTGGCTGAGTGCTTGACCACTCGTCAGTGGTGTCCACGTAGCTCCAGACGCTACGCGTGGGTGTGACGCGTAGCGTCAGCATCAGAAGTGCCCACGCTACGCGTGGTGTTGATGCTATACGTCAGCTCTCTTGTTCTTCAATTTTTCTCTTTAAATTCTTCACGTTTTTACTGCAAAACTAGAAAAAATTGATCAAGGGTAGATTATTTTCAATAACATCCATTTATTGAATTTAAAACCTAAATTTCTAACAAATTCACCAAATTCTTATTCTTTTTACAAAATTTTTATTAAAGATTTTATTGTAAATTTGAGGACTAACAGTGGTTAAGCAATGTTTGTTGATATTATGGCCTATGTGCCTTTGATTTTTACCATTGTATTTTGTAGTTATTCATTATATTTTCTCTTTTTGGCCTATTTTCTCGTGTATTTTCAACATTTGGTACTTTCTTTTTGTTGGTGTATGCACTATGAGCTTTTATACTTTTTCATTTGTATCATTTTTCTACTTATCAATAGAATAAATATTTCAGTTTAAAATTGTTTTAAACATATTTATCCTTGGAGTAATAGGTCATATAAAAATTATTCCTAAAATGTCCCTAGTTAAGTATTTACATGGGGACATGTAAATACACCGAGACTAGTGTGTGAGTGTACTGATGACCTGATCTCACAGATCATAGATATAGATGATATCGAGTCTTCACACGGGTACACATTAAGAGTAATGATGTACTGGACAGACCCACCATGAGAACGTTGCATGGATCTTTACATGATTGTCATAAACGATTCTCAATGTGATAATGGTATATGTAGTCCTTCGACCTGAAGTCACTACGATTCCTACATGAGGAGTTTATTGTTTTAATACAATTAAACGTCTTCTGTAACAAGAGGACTATAAAGGTTGTGATTAGGCAATGAACAAATTATGCAGAGGGATGTGAGTGATGTAGATGGGATTTGTCTCTCCTATGTGACAGGAGTGATATCCATAGGCCACTTGATGGAGTAAGACTAAGAAAACGCATGGCCATGCTAGAAAGAATAAATATTAGATATTTATTTGGATCCAGTCTACTCCGGTATCAAGTAAAATAAATTGGGCCGTACAAGGATGACGCGACCATGCCTTGGGCCCAATTAGGATATCGTGACAAAAGGAATAAACGTATTAAATAATTATCACTTATAGGTTATGTTGATAATATTCGGACATAATGATGCATTGCTAGATGCCGCTCTTATTTTATATTAATAATAAAATAGTTTATTATTAATATGACCGGGTATTTTACCTATAGGGTCACACACATAGAGTAAGCCCATCAGAAAATGTTGTCTTATTTTAGTTGGACTAAAATAAAGCTATTGGGCCTAACTCATTTGGAATGAGTAAGGAGCCCACTTTTAGAGAGAACAAATTAGGTCAAACCTAAGCCTATAAATAGAGCATAAGATGCTCATAGGCCGTTCACTCAAGAGAGACACAAATTCGTAAAAGTTGCAAGAGCTACACGCCGTCAAACTAGCAGTTGGCAAGTGTTGCGATTCTGGTGGGAGTGCTCGTGTGGACTCCTAAAGGACGAGGCTACGACTGCTTCGGAGTTCTTCAAGAGGTAACCTAAAATAATTTCAAAATTGTTTTGTGCTTTGAAACATGGAACCTTGCAAATCCTATGGAATCCCTTTTATTTTTCCGCTGCTCATGCTTAGGGATTTCCTAACAGTGGTATCAGAGCCTGGTTTGCAAAACCGTGTTTTGGGCATTTGTTTATATTTTATGATGATATGTTTTCGTTTGCAAGAGCTTTTGGAAAATATGATTTGCGAAATCGTTTCGTTGTTTAAAGCTTTGCAATTTTGTTTTGCGAAAATGTTTTGTGAAACTAGGATTCGAAAATGAACATGCATGATTATGTTGCTATTTTGAGTTATCGCATATGATGCATATTATTACAATGATTAATCATGTATATGGTATGACCTCTGTTTTGGCATGATACATATAATTTTGAGTTATTCTTTATAAATTGTGTATGATGCATGTTATAGAGTTTCTTAATTTTAGTATGTATGTTGTTGCCGTTTAAATTTGTATGATGTATGAGTTTATGCAATTTTGATATGTGTTTTACTCATATGATAGTCATCGTACAAACTTTGAATCAATTGAGTTGATCTTCGAACATGAATGGTTCATGTTATGGGGCGTTAAGTGATAAGGTTTAAGTGTTAAACCATGGCCGTTTCTTAATCTAGGGTTCAAGAGTTGAAACCTAGACGGCCGTCATGGAAAGGCATTGCATGTTGGCATTAGCGCAAATCGAATTCTAGGTTTTGAAACCCTAGACGGCGCTGCCTCCATATGCCTTGACGGCTGCGTTGTGAAGTGTTCGCAACAAGGAATTAGGGTTTCAAAGTGGTTGAAACCCTAGCCGAAATTTTAGAGCTGTTAATGGTCAGTGGGACGTTCTGGCTAGGAAAGATTTGGTACTTAAGCGGTCACACCGGACCTACCTCTCTTTCCTGGGACCCCCGTACATTCTCTGCGTAGCGCCTTATTACCGACCCACGTGTTTAATGGCCCGTTTAAAAATTTATTTTTTTTAAATTATTTCAAATGGGTTATAATTAATTAATTAACACGTTGCATGGTGAATGGTTATGGTCTTAGTTATTTTATTTAAATACAACCTGCGTGCTGTGCCTCTCTTCATTCTGTTGTATTTCTTTTCTCAACCCTTCACTCGTATGTAAAGCGAGTTTCTTTAAAAATCTTGTAATCTTGATCGAGGCAACAAAGTAGAGATCTAGAAGAAAACTAGAATGGTGACTCTAAGCGCTTTTGTCTTTGAAAGGAACCAAGGAGTGGTGACTCCAAGAGGATGGTGGGTTCAAGAAGTAGGACTTCATGAAGCCTTGGCTATATAGTTCCTCTAGGTTTATTTATTTATTTTTATTTATTTATTTATTTTCTTCTAGGAAGACCATAACCATCTCACAATTTCGTTTGCATGTTTTGGGGATAATTTTATTACGTTAAAGCGTTTAACAAAGACGGTAATTTTAAAATAAATTAAAATCCCTCAAAATAATATTAAGTTATAAACGCCTTCCAATAAGTACACTCGTCAACACTAATGTCAATAAATAGTGGGTCTGCCAAAGCAGGGCACTATTATTTATATTAGTAAGACGCGATGGAATAATGGTAATATCCAAACTGTTTTATTGGGCTTTAACTTAACTAAGTTTTCAATTGGATTGAATATAACTTAGAGGCGTAAACATTGGGCTAAATATTCATAAGATGAATAATTAGTAATGGTTACTTAACCCAATGACTAAGAGTTGTATAAAGATACAATTGGAAAAAGTTTCCTACCTAAATAACCAAGTATTAGGTGATCAGCCAAAGCTGACTTAACGCTTGGCAAAATATGGATCTTAGCCCACTAGAAAATCTTTCAACGGGATTTTCTGATTCGTGGAGGGTATTTTTGTTTTGAATCGAAATAGTGGGAGACATATTTAATTTAAATGACCATAATTTAAATATGTTTTGAAAATGATACTTACTACATATTTTCTGTTTTAGATAACCATGACGTCAAACACACCTTCAAACCTTTCATTGCGATCAATCCTAGACAAAGAAAAATTGTCTGGTTCTAACTTCCTTGACTGGTATAGAAATTTGAGGATTGTCCTCAAACAAGAGAAAAAGCAGTATGTCCTGGAAGGTCCGATTCCGGAACCACCCGCGAACAATGCCTCTAAAGCTGACAAGGATGCTTACAAGAAGCATCAGGATGACGCTTTAGATGTCCAATGCCTTATGCTGGCAACCATGTCTCCTGAGCTTCAGAAGCAACATGAGCATATGGAGGCTTTCGATATGATCGAAAACCTAAGGAAACTATATCAAGGTTAAGCTGACCAAGAAAGATATGAAGTTTCTTCAGCCCTATTTAGCTGCAGACTTGAAGAGGGAGGTTCTGTAGGACCTCATGTGCTCAAAATGATTAGGTACTTGGAGAATCTAGCTAGGCTAGGATTCCCCTTCCCTCAGAAGTTGGCTACTGATCTCATTTTGAAATCATTACCTGATAGTTTTAAACCAGTCATCATGAATTACAACATGAATGCATTGGACAAAACATTGCCAGAGCTACTCAATATGTTGAGGACTGCTGAGCCCAATATTTCTAAAGGAAAGGGCAAGGCCATAATGATGGTCAATTCTGGCAAAGGTAAAGGAAAGGGCATGTATAAAGGCAAAGGAAAGGCTATTGTAGGAAATGGCAAGAAGATTTGGAAAGGCAAGGATAAGCCAAGTACATCAACCTTAAAACCTGTGGGCGGGGTGGCTAAGGAAGGTAAATGTCACCATTGTGGACAAAAGGGACACTGGAAGAGAAACTGTCCAAAGTACCTAGAAGAGCTTAAGAAGAAGGGAAGTGAGACTTCCACTTCAGGTATTTTTGTTATAGAAATTAACATGTCAACTTCAACATCATGGGTATTAGATACTGGATGTGGATCTCACATTTGTCTTAATGTGCAGGATCTAAGAAGGAGTAGGCAGTTGATGAAGGGCGAGGTAGACCTACGTGTTGGAAATGGAGCAAGAGTTGCTGCATTAGCTGTAGGGACTTATTTTTTATCCTTACCCTCAGGGTTAGTCCTTGAATTGGACAATTGTTATTTTGTTCCGGCAATAAGGAGAAACATTATTTCTGTTTCTTGTCTTGATAAGAAAGGGTTTTCCTTTACAATAAAGAACAATAGTTGTTCTGTTTATTTAAAAGACATGTTTTATTGTTGTGCAAATTTGAGTAATGGACTTTATGTTCTAGATCTCGAAACCCCTATCTATAACATTAATACTAAAAGGGTCAAAACAAATAATTTAAACCTAACTTATCTTTGGCATTGTCGCCTAGGACATATAAATGAGAAACGCATTTCTAAACTCCATCAAGATGGATATTTAGAATCTTTTGATTTTGAATCAATAGATACATGTGAATCTTGTTTATTAGGGAAGATGACCAAGACCCCTTTTACCGGAAAAGGTGAAAGGGCGAGTGATCTTCTTGGCTTGATACATAGTGATGTATGTGGGCCCATAGGGACAATGGCTAGGGGAGGTTTTAGTTACTTCATCACTTTTACTGATGATTTCAGTAGATATGGATTTGTGTTTCTCATGAAACATAAATCAGAATCCTTTGAAAAGTTCAAGGAGTTTAAACATGAAGTAGAGAACCAACTTGGCAAGACAATTAAAGCACTTCGATCCGATCGAGGTGGTGAATATTTGAGCCTAGAGTTTGATGAATATCTTAAAGAGTGTGGGATTATATCTCAACTTACTCCCCCTGGAACACCAGAATGGAATGGGGTTTCTGAGCGGAGAAATAGAACCTTGTTGGACATGGTTCGATCAATGATGAGTCAAACTGACCTCCCTAACTCATTCTGGGGACATGCTTTGTTGACAACAACTTTCACACTTAACCGTGTTCCATCAAAGGCTGTCATAAAGACACCATATGAGATATGGACTGGGAAACGACCTAGTATGTCTTTTCTTAAGATTTGGGGCTGTGAAGCTTATGTTAAACGCCAAAGTTCTGATAAACTTGGGCCCAAGTCAGATAAATGTCTTTTTGTGGGATACCCAAAAGAAACTAAGGGTTATTATTTTTACAATCCTACTGAGGGCAAAGTGTTTGTTGCTCGGAATGCTGTATTCTTAGAAAGGGAATTCATCTCTACAAGAATCAGTGGGAGGAAAGTAGAACTTGAAGAAATTCAAGACTCACAAGGCATTGAAGAGCCAATGGTGGAAGTGGAGCAGGACCCACAAAATGTTGTGATAACACCAGCTCCAGTAGCACAAGACTTGCGTAGATCAGGTAGAATACGTCAACAACCTGAAAGATATGGATTTCTTGTAACTCAGGAAGGAGATGTATTCCTAATGGATCAAAATGAGCCAACATCTTATGAAGAGGCCATTGCAAGTTCAGAATCTGAGAAATGGCTAGAAGCCATGGAATCTGAAATGGACTCTATGTACACTAATCAAGTTTGGAACTTGGTTGATGCACCTGAAGGGGTAAAACCTATAGGATGCAAGTGGGTTTTCAAAAAGAAAACTGACATGGATGGTAATATAAGTACCTTTAAAGCAAGGTTGGTGGCTAAAGTTTTCAAGCAAATACATGGTATAGACTATGATGAAACTTTTTCCCCAGTTGCTATGCTAAAGTCTGTTCAGATTCTGCTTGCTATTGCTGCATACCATGATTATGAGATATGGCAAATGGATGTCAAGACTGCTTTCCTTAATGGAAATCTTCTTGAGGAAGTGTACATGACACAACCTGAAGGCTTTGTTAAGCCTGAAGCATCCAGGAAGGTGTGCAAGCTACAACGTTCTATATATGGACTTAAGCAAGCTTCCAGAAGCTGGAATCTTCGTTTTGATGAAGCTGTTAAACAATTTGGCTTTACTAAAAATGAGGATGAACCTTGTGTCTACAAAAAGGTTAGTGACTGCACAATTGTTTTTCTAGTCCTGTATGTTGATGACATACTACTTATTGGAAATGACGTTCCTACTCTTCAGTCTGTGAAGAGTTGGTTGGGAAGCTGTTTTTCTATGAAAGACTTAGGTGAAGCAACCTACGTGTTGGGAATTAAGATCTATAGAGATAGACCAAGAAAACTTCTTGGCCTAAGTCAGAATACATACATAGACAAAGTGTTAAAAAGGTTTAACATACAAGATTCCAAGAAAGGAACTTTGCCTATGGCTCATGGCATAAGCTTATCAAAAGCTCAATCTCCTTCCACTAAAGAAGAAAGAGAACGGATGAATAAGATTCCATATGCATCTGCTATTGGATCAATCATGTATGCCATGATATGTACCCGACCAGATGTCTCGTACGCTTTAAGCATGACGAGCAGATACCAGTCTGATCCCGATGAAAGTCACTGGACTGCTGTCAAGAATATCCTGAAGTACTTAAGAAAAACTAAGGATTCATTCTTGATATATGGAGGGGAAGAAGAGCTCATTGTAAAAGGTTACACTGATGCTAGCTTCCAAACTGATAAGGATGACTCAAGATCGCAATCTGGGTACGTGTTTTGTCTAAATGGTGGCGCTGTAAGCTGGAAGAGTTCAAAGCAAGAGACAGTTGCTGATTCTACTACAGAGTCTGAGTATATTGCTGCCTCAAATGCTGCAAAAGAGGCAGTATGGATCAAGAAGTTCATAATAGAACTTGGGATTGTTCCTAGCATTGTGGACCCTATAAGTCTTTACTGTGACAATAGTGGAGCAATCGCACAAGCTAAGGAACCTAGATCACATCAACGATCTAAGCATATACTTAGGCGATTTCATCTCATTCGAGAGATCCTTGACCGAGGAGATGTAAAGATATGTAAGGTGCATACTGATGAGAATATTGCTGACCCATTCACAAAACCTCTTACACAACAAAAACATGAGGGGCACACTAGATCATTAGGCATTAGGCAAATGTCTGATTGGCTCTAGTGCAAGTGGGAGATTGTTGGTGTATGCACTATGAGCTTTTATGCTTTTTCATTTGTATCATTTTTCTACTTATCAATAGAATAAATATTTCAGTTTAAAATTGTTTTAAACATATTTATCCTTGGAGTAATAGGTCATATAAAAATTATTCCTAAAATGTCCCTAGTTAAGTATTTACATGGGGACATGTAAATACACCGAGACTAGTGTGTGAGTGTACTGATGACCTGATCTCACAGATCATAGATATAGATGATATCGAGTCTTCACACAGGTACACATTAAGAGTAATGATGTACTGGACAGACCCACCATGAGAACGTTGCATGGATCGTTACATGATTGTCATAAACGATTCTTAATGTGATAATGGTATATGTAGTCCTTCGACCTGAAGTCACTACGATTCCTACATGAGGAGTTTATTGTTTTAATACAATTAAACGTCTTCTGTAACAAGAGGACTATAAAGGTTGTGATTAGGCAATGAACAAATTATGCAGAGGGATGTGAGTGATGTAGATGGAATTTGTCTCTCCTATGTGACAGGAGTGATATCCATAGGCCACTTGATGGAGTAAGACTAAGAAAACACATGGCCATGCTAGAAAGAATAAATATTAGATATTTATTCGGATCCAGTCTACTCCGGTATCAAGTAAAATAAATTGGGCCGTACAAGGATGACGCGACCATGCCTTGGGCCCAATTAGGATATCGTGACAAAAGGAATAAACGTATTAAATAATTATCACTTATAGGTTATGTTGATAATATTCGGACATAATGATGCATTGCTAGATGCCGCTCTTATTTTATATTAATAATAAAATAGTTTATTATTAATATGACCGGGTATTTTACCTATAGGGTCACACACATAGAGTAAGCCCATCAGAAAATGTTGTCTTATTTTAGTTGGACTAAAATAAAGCTATTGGGCCTAACTCATTTGGAATGAGTAAGGAGCCCACTTTTAGAGAGAACAAATTAGGTCAAACCTAAGCCTATAAATAGAGCATAAGATGCTCATAGGCCGTTCACTCAAGTGAGACACAAATTCACAAAAGTTGCAAGAGCTACACGCCGTCAAACTAGCAGTTGGCAAGTGTTGCGATTCTGGTGGGAGTGCTCGTGTGGACTCCTAAAGGACGAGGCTACGACTGCTTCGGAGTTCTTCAAGAGGTAACCTAAAATAATTTCGAAATTGTTTTGTGCTTTGAAACACGGAACCTTGCAAATCCTATGGAATCCCTTTTATTTTTCCGCTGCTTATGCTTAGGGATTTCCTAACACTTTTAGATTGTATTGTGTTATTCATTTCAAGTGTTAAGTATTACCACTTTTAGCTTGAGGGGGCTGTTAGAGATATAAGGGTTAGTTAGGAAATTAGTCAATTTGTGTTGGCTATATAAGTTATATTCCTCATCTTGAAGTACACACTTTTCATTATTGGGTTTAATTTACATTTTCTCCAAAATCTCTAAATTATATTTTTCATTTTATCTTTAAACCATATTTTCAAACATCGGGAGGGGCGAGGAACCTTACCTGTGACTAAGCTCCAAATTGGATTGCCTCTGGGGGAGAATACCTATGATTAATATAAAAAAGTTAAATAGGCTTTTGGGCCAAGTCAGCTGCCTTCCAAACAAGACACTCAAACCTCACAAGTAAACCTATATAAAATAAAACAATCTAGTTTGACTTAATCTATGTACACTCTTATATACTTCCATAAACCTTATGAATATCCCTAGGATATGTGTACATTGTTAAGTAAGAGAACCGTTATGGGTTTGTTTGACAAAATAAACTTATAACTTATGACTTATAGTTTATGGATTTTTGAGTAGCTTATAACTTATAGTTTTTTAAGGAACTTATTGAAATAGAGTTGTTTGATAAAACTAACTTAAATTGTGTTAAATGAGTTTAAAGGACATATAATATTTGAATTATGTGAGATATAAAAGTTTTCATTAAAAAAGGTAAAAATGATAACTAAGTAATTAGGGTCCATTTGGTAGCTTATAGTTTATAGCTTATATGACTTGTGGCTTTTTGAGTAGCTTATAGCTTTTTAGGGAGCTTATTGAAATACACCTATTTGGTAAAAGTAGCTTAAATTGTGTTAAAATTGTGTTAAATGACTTTAAAGGACTTATCATATTTTAATTATATAAGAGATAAAAGTTGTCATAAAAAATGGGTAAGAATTAACTAAGCAATTAACAAAAGAACTTATAGCTTTTAAAAAGTCATGAGTTTCCCCAATTAGCTTTTCAAAAGCTAGGAAAGTTATAAGCTCCTTAATTTTTACGCTCACCAAACAATTCTAGTAGTTTTTGAAAAATCTTGAACTCCTTAAAAAGCTATAAACTCGTTGCACTCAATGGATACTTAATGAAAGAGCTTATAGCTTTTGAAAAATCATAAGTTTTTTCAAGTAGTTTTTTAAAAGCTAAGAGCTTAAAATTATTTAAAAGTTATAAGCTCCTTAATTTTTTTATTTACCAAACAACTCTAATAACTTTTAAAAAATTAGAAGTTTTTTAAAAAGTTATAAATCCCTTACGTCAAATGCACAATTTACCACTTAGGCTCTTAATCAGTCCCTGTTTACGAAACACAGTAGAATCGGTAAAAATTTTAGGATAAAGAAAAAATATATTACAAAGTTTGCCATGTTTCAATTGAATATATGACCACCTATTAATTTTCCATTGATTGCTTCCAAGGTAAAAATATTCGGCCGGGGCTACATAAAAGAATATACTTCATCCATCCGTGAGAATTGTGTGCCCAACTTTTTTGAAAGAACAAGACAAATGAGACGTTTGAATTTGAGATAATACACACATGCTGTTCGAGTACACATCGTCTCTGGACAATATCTTATGGTAGATTGCATGAGTTGATTGTAATATGATTGAAAATGATAATTGTTTTTAAGAAAATCTATAATATTATATTTTGTTTTCAAAATTATTATTTACAATATGACCTTATAATCAATTAATAATCTCCTCACTTATATATATATATATATATATATATATATATATATAACGTTTTTCAATGCATTTGGTAAATTTTTTTACTTTAAAACTCGGAAGCTGATCCATAAGACTTTTTTCCCCCTCATTGTTATAGAGAGCAATTGAAACTTTCATGTTGTATTCGACTCGTGATTAAGAATGTTCTTTTTGTCTTAAACATTATTCAAGCTTGAATATTACACCAATACGTTGATGAAGGAATTTCTAACCCAATTGAAAAAATGACTTGGTCTACGTCAATCTTTCTATGAGAAATTTAGGCTGCGTTTAGTTTATAAGTTTTTTAAAAAAAATAAAAAATTATTCTTAGAAAAATTAAAAAAATAGAAAAACTGTTTATTTATAAATTATTTAAAATTTTTTCATAAAAAAATAGAAAACTGATTTTCTATATTTTAAGAAAATCAGAAAACTATTTAAAAATGTTTTCTGAGAAAAGTGAAAATTAGAATACGGTACTCTATAATTCTTCTACCGCGCACGCATCTTCGAACCTGCTTCCTTTCTTTCCTTTCTTTTAAGAGCATCCTATCTTCTTTTCCCCTCCGTTCTAAGTTTCTTTTCTTCATTCACCGCAAGCTGCGCCATTTCTCCATCTTCTTCCTAGAGCTTTCGTCTTCACTGGTGGTGAATCCTTTCTTCATACCCCAGCTTCCAATTTTATAACTGTTGCTTCAACAAAGGTTTTAAGGTATTTCTTTCTTTAATATTTGATTAAGAATGATGAATTCTTTCTTATCAATTACACTCATGGACTTGTTGGAAAAAAATGGGAGAGGGAGGGAAAAAACGAGAGAAGATTTCGGAACTGGAAGCTTGTTGCGTGGGTCAGGAGGATTACATGCATCCAATATTAGAAAAATCTCTGGCCTATCTGATAGATAGATTGTGCAATTTTGGATTACTCTACTTTTTTGTTATATCCTTTCTTATGATTGCTTCTCGTTCATGCTTCTCGACCCTGTGAGTGTATCCATCATTATCTAGTCATACTCTTTGCCATAAAATTTCTAACATGAAGATCATAGCCATAAAATTTCATATAACACCAATATTGTTTTATACTCATTATTTACGTTAAGGTTAATGTGACATATACTTTTCAAATATGGGACACTGAACTGTTTGATCATATTCTTACTTCTTGTTCAAATTCTGACATAAATGATCAACATGATGGACTGTTATGATTCACCATAGCATTCCTGGCATGGGCAGTTCTGGTTCCTGTCAACTGGACAAGTACTGGTTTAGAAGCAGGGGGAACAACATAACTTCTACTGACATTGGTAAACTCTCAATTTCAAATATCCATAGAGGATCTGAAAGGTTTCTTAACCATCCTTCAGTGCTATTTCAGTTTTGCTGTTGCATCCTAAAAATATTAATACTTTACAGTATTTCCATTTAAAGATGTATTGTTTACCTGACACACATGTGGTTAGATTATGTTGAGCATTTAGGATTAGTGTTTAACTTGGTGCAACCTTAATTTACAGTGAAAGTATTAATTGCTTTGCATCTATTTTCTATATTTCTGTCTTAATTACTTTTTCTTCTCATCATAATCCTTATCATTTCATCTTAAGACAACATCACTTCTTTATTCCAATTATCAACAGTTCTTTCTTAATACGTAATCTTGTTATAGTTACTCACGTGTTTTATTCATGTCACTATGTGATCATATAAGTTGTAAAATGTTATCTTTTCTTGAATTACTAATTAGTCGTGTGCTCTACTAAAATTATGTACTCTGCCTTAGGTTTTGGGGACACATAGTAATGGCTTATGCATTCACGTTTTGGACATGCTATGTTTTACTGAAGGAGTATGAAAAAGTTGCAGCAATGAGATTGCAATTTCTTGCAGTAGAAAAACGTCGTCCTGATCAATTTATGGTAATTTTGATTTTCTCTATTTTTTTAGTAAGGATTTTTTTTCTGCAATGCTTATTGGTTACATATTGCAATTCATATGTTATTTTACCTACTATATTTGTTTTTATCAGTTTTGAGCAGCTCTAAGATGAAGCAATGAAACTCATTTTATGTTTCATGTGTTAGAGATGGTATCTACTTGAGTACTTGGTATTTTTTTAGATAGACCTTGATCATATGTGTCAATTTTAATTTTAATTTTAACTAGAGAAATTAGAGTATAGGTATTTGATAATCATTATTCACTAGGTGCATTAATATATAGTAGCTATTTAATTATATATATCAGCAAATATGTCAGTAAAGCAATGGAATGGTGACTGTTATGCCATGATATGTATGAATAGAAATTTAATCATATAAGAATATAAAATCACTGTAATTATAAAATTGTTCCATCATCATTCAACAGTATTTTGCTTATAGAAAGTATTATACTTTCAGGTGCTCATGAAAAACTTTCCACCAGATCCTGATGAATCCACAAGTGAGCTTGTGGAACACTTCTTTCTTGTCAATCATCCAGATAACTATTTTACTCACCAGGTTGGTTCCTCGTGTGCACACTGTATTGCTAGAGGGTTGCATTCATTTATCTTATTGATTCTGATTATGTTAAGAATTTATGAAGCAATGGGTGGTTATTTTGAAAGTTTCTCTCTTACTGCTATATTAATTTTTTTTCTCATTGATTTTGAAATGGTGTATATGAAACTATGAAATATTGAGTACATTATTAACTGGATCTCAGCAAATTATTTTTTTCCCTTTCATTCAAGACTTTGAGAGGAGGAAAAATTATGTTTCAGCATATTTATTGTCATGTTTATGCAGGTTGTTTATAATGCAAACAAACTTGCAAAGTTGGTTAAAAAGAAGAAGAAGCTTCAAAATTGGCTTGTAGATTTGAATAACTACAATTACGCGAATTAATTGTTAATAGTTTATGGAATAACTACAATGCGACTCGTCACTGAAAGCAAGAAATTTGAATCATTGTAACTATTTTGAAATATATTTAAAGACAAACTCATTTGCTTTCATTTTAATATTACTTTAAATTTTTGTCACAATTTTTTATGTGATGCATATATTATACAATATTGTCATAAATAATATATATATATATATATATATATATATATAAGACATATCTCAATTAATTTGAATTAAAGAATGTTTTAAAAATATTTAGAAAACTGAGTGTACTTAAACAACTTTTCCAGTTTTCTAGTTTTTCAAATTGGAAAACTGTCACATCATCTAAACGGGTTTTTAAAATTTTTTTAGCTATTTCAGGAAATGAAAATTTTAGAAAACAAATGGAAAACTTTTCCCAAAAAAGTAGAATAATTTTTTATAACTAAACGCAGCCTTAATTTTCCGTTTTCCAAATTATGCCGTTTGAAAATATATACAAAATTTCTAAATGGGTGAAATTAAAATAGACGACCTTATATCCTTCAAAGTGGACTTAATGTCAGTTTGATGAAACAAACTGTGCGATGATACTTGACCAAAAAAAACTGAGATGAGATACTCCTATTGTATCAAAAGAAAACTTTCAGTATGATGTCAATATTTATTTTGATACTCTAATATGTTTGTATATCAAGTAAATTATTAGGTAGTGAATTTCAAAATATATACACTTTTAGAAAGCTAAAAAAAACTAACATACGATTGAAAAAAATAATTATACCTCAAAAAACCAATTACCATAGAAATAGTATTTTGAGATATTTATTAGTTTCTTTCTGATTGGTAACATGCGAGGTTAGACTTTAGAAGCCTGTTGATGGTTTTCAAATGTGATTTTAAGACTGGATAAGGACGTAACGGGCTAACTGTCTGCAATTATTGTATTTTTTTTATCTAAACAAAAGAAAATATGTCGTATTTTGTGTTTTTCTTTATTTTAAAATAGTCCATACAACAAACAACTCATTTACATGAGGTTATACTTTGGGTAAAAACCCCATGTTAAGTTTGCATGATGCTTCGACTCCTATGCAAATACTTGTATGGGACGTAATGTCTCACCCAACAATCACTAGTGCAAAAAATGGCTACGACAACGAGATATGATCACGGTCCAAGGGAAAATCGTGTTTGAAAAATACGCGGTAGTATTTTTGTAAATATAAAAAAGTTTTTTAATTACGGTTCTGACGTAACCGTGGTCGTTGAAACAAGGTTTTTTATTTTAATTTTTATATTTTTAAAAAATATACCTATAATCACGGTTAAGAGGAAACCGTGATTATAGGGTATATATAATCACGGCTTTATAGGATGTCGTGATTATATTTACAACTAGGTTTTGTTATTTTAATTTTTATATTTTTAAAAAATACACCTACAATCACGGTTGAGAGAAAACCGTGATTGTAGGGCATCTGTAATCACGGCTTTATGGGAAACCGTGATTATATCTACAACCAGATTTTTTTATTTTAATTTTTATATTTTAAAAAAAATGTACCTACATTCACGGTTGAGAGGAAAACCGTGATTATAGATACCCTACAATCACGGTTGCTTGGGAACCATGGTCATAGGTGTTTTCAAAATATAAATTTTGAACGTCGCGCGCTCCTTCTCTTTCTCTGTTAGCTTTCTCCCATCTTTCTCTCTAAGATTTCTGCTTTTTGTTTTCCCATTGTCGTTGACGTTTACATTTGTTTGTGTTCTAGATCTAACGTGGTTCTATGTATATATTTTGTAGGTTTTCTTTTGCTATTCTCGTTGTGCGCCATTGACGACCACCACGCGACCCTTCTCTTATTTTCTCGTTCAACCATGTAAGGCTTCTCTTTTGAACATCTCTTCTTTTCTATTTCTTTTGATTATAATGAAGGCTTTACATGTTTGTTAGTTCTGTTTGTTTTTGTTCTCTACGTTTTGCTTCTGTTTGTTCCTATAATGGAGGTTTTCTGTTTTGAAGGTCAACGTTGGGGTTATTTTGAGGAGGATGTTGGTGGCAACTACACAGATGTACGCAGAACTTTTAATCATGTTTTCTGATTGAAAGGAACGGTGGTGGTGATAGTGAGTTGGGTTTGGAGTATGGCGTGGAAGATTATAGAAGGTTGGCTTTTAATCATGGTTGTGGTTAGCAACCGTGATTAAATAGGGTCTTATTTAATCACGGTTTCAAACAACCGTGATTAAATGTGATCTATAACCACAGTTGTGAACCGTGATTAAAAGCTCTGATCTATTACCACGGCTGGAACAACCACGGTTCATGAACCGTGATTAAAGGCCAATTTTAACCGTGATTAAATCTTTTTTTTTTTGCACTAGTGAATCAACAAAAAATTTTACATAGGAAGTCTCCCACACTGAAAGTCCTTTATTTAATTTATTTTCTTTTTCATTAAATCTATAAAATAATATTAAATATGTTAAAATTAAAATGCAATTCACTAAATATATCAAGCAACTATAATCAATTCTAATTAGGATTAGTCAATTAAAATACTCATTACAGATACATAATTTAAATTTAAATTTTAATTAATATATACAGATTATAATTAATACAAATGATAATCAATATAAAATATAGTAATTACTAATTATAAATATAAATTTAATCCATATCTTTAGGCAATCAACATGTAGTCTGTCCGATCTTGACCTGCCATCTATTAATTGTATAAAATTAGGAAAGAAAAACTAAATTAAAGTTACATATAAGGTAAATAAATGTACAAAACTAATAAATTATACAAGTTTAATTAATTTACCTTATTCACCATGCTTCATCTCTCCATCAATATCATCATCATTATCATCATCATCATCATTACTTTCATCCTCTAAACCATTTTGAGATTCCACCTCATCTATTAGCTATATGACTACATTGAATAAGTGGAAGCTCCTCAATTCTCGATAACTGAATAACTAGATCAATATGTTGATAATCATCCGCCAATTCTGACAATGGTTCTATCTTTGTTAATAGTCTCATAGGTGATGTTCTAGATGCCTAATAGGGAAAATCTTCATCATTTGTGTTAGTTTCCACATGGCCTCTACATTTACTTGTTATCTCACACTTACTTGCACATAAAGATGGATATGGTACATAATAGACTTAACATGTATTTTGTACTAAAGTGAATGGATCATAGACCACAATGTCTAGATTGGTTGATTAAAAATATGGCGTATTATGGGATGATAATTGCTCCTTTAGATGATGGATTATTACCACCCACATTAGAGAGGAATCTTTATTGGCAAACTTTGATACTCCAACTCATATATCTTCATAACATTACAACAAAAATCATCCTCATTGGAGTCAGTTATGCCTTTGACACACACACCATAGTAAAAACGTTTTCTAATTATTAGTCCATGACTCGATGTGGAACTTGTATCCGTTGATGTAGTAAGTATGTTAGCCAACATGTCACATACTCAAACACATACATAATGATCTTAGTTGTTGATTTGGGATCATGTTGGTAGGAACATTAACTTACACTACCCACATACACATAAGGAGGGATTTGTTTACTCCAAGAGAAAATCTTAAAGACTTACTCCATTTTATAATTTGAAATAAAACTAAATTACACATTGAATTTCATTAATCAAATTGTTGAATAGATAATTATCATTAAGCAGATCGGATGTATACAATTTTATAATCATTTCACTACAAGAATCAATGGATTTATCATGAAACTAAAACAACAAAATCTCACACTAGAATCATATGGCGTGGCACTCCTCCCATGATAATGTTTTCCATGAAACACCATGTCAGACATTATGTCCCACACTAAAACTTGGCATGGGAAACCTCACGCTAAACCTAGCCTATTTTTTTAATTTATTCTTATTCTTATTCTTATCTATTATTCCTATCATTATTTATTATTATTATTATTATTATTATTATTAACACATGAAAAATAAAAAATACAACTAAAACAAAAAATAAAATCAATGTCCATGGTGAGAGCGACGATGGGATTAATGTTGGGTCTAGGGGGCCTTGCTAGGTCTATTGTTGTCAAGCCTGGGCTTGGGCTTGATGATAAAGAAGCTGTTGATACGGAAGAAGATGTTGCTGGCATAGGCATTATTCCACCTCCTCAGACATAGACTGGTTCTCTAGTCTAGTATCATAAGGATGATGGGTAACCCTAGACGACCTTCCATGTTGTACTCACTAAAGCATGGCTAGTTAGGCTTGGAACTGATCAAACTGGGCCTGCATCCAGTCGTAGTGTACTAGCCAACTGATTCGGGGTGGTAACCAGAAATGTCATGTCAATCAGGGTCATGACCGGAGTCTGGAGCCATCGACAGACTATGGATTTTTCCCTCAACCCCGGTTTATAACTGACAATCCGACAAGTTAGTCAGAGGAGGTATTAGCAACCTGACCCTGCAGCCACTATATCAACAATAAGTTAGGAAGATAGTCAAATCACTTCCAAAACTAAGGTAAACACTATAAATACAACTCATTTATTACTGGAGGGATCTGATCTAATTTTTCAGTAAGTTACTCTCGTAATCACATATTGTCTTAATTACCTTACTAACTTAGGCATCGGAGAATATTCTGCAGGTACCCCTCCGGTGTGGTTCTAAACTCCTAGTTCGGTCTAGACATCAATTACTACCTGAACTTGAATAACCTTAGATTCCCACTGAACTGGGGTGTAAAATACCGTACTCTACTGAGGCGGTGTAAAATCGAGTGATTGAGAGGTAACAACGGTCGGGATACTAAAGTTTAGACCTCGGTCAAGATGGTCAACTCTCGACCCCGGACTTCTAAATAGATCATTGGCACGCCTGGTGGGACCGTGTAAATTTATGAGTCCTGCATCGAATTGATCAAGTGACATGGAGCGCCCTAGAGGAGATGAGGCCCCGGAAGGACATGTCCAGAATGTGATGAGAAGCTTGAATTTCAATGAAGGAATAATAGAGACCCCTGGGACGGAGTTGAGATATTAAGCTGTAGTGAGAGCAGACCCCAGGGACAAAATCATAAGGCAACTACGGCAAGAGATACAAATATTGCGAAGGGAAAATCGAGGTGGAGAACAGAGGCAACCAGAAAACCCTCACTATCAGGAGAGATCTTTGATGTACACGTACGATGAGCAAGAGTCCACGCATAGGACGGAGGAGATGAGCAGCCAGAGGAGGGTGATGAATGATGGTAGAGAAGGAGAATATCGGTTTAAAATACCATTCACCAGAAGACTAATGAGTGCCCCAATCCCCAAACATCTCCAAACCCCTCAGCCATTGTCAATTGGGAAATACACTGGTGAGTCAGACCCCGGAAGCCATCTAGATGCCTACGTAAATGAATCTCTGTTCCTGGGTGTTAAGGAGGATGTTATATGTAGGATGTTCCCAAAAATGCTATCTGCTGAAGCTCTGGGGTGGTTTAAGAGCTTGCCCAGTGGGTCAATAGACTCCTGGGATGACATGGCTCATGTTTTTCTTCAACATTTTATGGTGTCTAGAGATGTGCCAAAGACATCGGACACACTAGCACAGATTAGACAAGGAGCGGAAGAGAGTTTGAAAGATTTTCTAAAGAGATTTTATAAAGAAGCAACATTGGTTCTGGGATTGATGGAAGAAATACAAATGCGTATTGTAGTAGAAGCACTGTAACCACGGTCACCTTTTGCATTATCTTTTGGCAAAAGGACCACCCTGGACGATGGAGGAATTCAGAAACAAGGCAGCAAAGTATGTGGGAAGAGACATGCACTTGGCATTTACCAAGCAGAGAAGTGCAGAGATCAAGGTAAGAAGAGCGGATAAAAAGGAAGGCAAGGCGGAAAGAAGAGGAGCTGGTAGGGATATGTTCCCTAGACCACGAGAAGGAAGGAGTGTGAATGCGATGCAGTATACCCCGTTGGCTGTTCGACCTAGCCAAATAATACGGGAGGTTCGATTGAGAGGAATAATGGTGTACTGTGTGAGAAAACCTATTCCAATGAAGAGAGCTGGAACTCCCAATAAGTACTATGAATTTTATGAGCAAGCAGGGCATAATACTGACGAGTGTCGTCACCTGAAGGAAGCTATTGAAACATTGATAAGAGAAGGAAAGTTAAAGCAGTATTTGTTCAAGCAGAAAGCAAATGTAGAGCCAGAAAGAGTAGCACCCTGGAGAAGAGAGGGTGATCCGGTTGAAGAAGAGGCTCGGAGTTTGAAAAAGCCTGTGATGGACAAAGGAAAAGCCGTAGTAGACAACATTGATGATGACGACGAGTCCTGGATAAAACCACCACCTATTCCGGGTAGAAGAGACGTCATAGACATGATTGCTGGAGGATTTGCCGGAGGAGGAGTATTGAACTCAGTAAGAAAAAATCACTTGAGGATGATAATGTCAGTACAGACAAAAGCAGACAATAGGCCTTTCAGGAATGATGTTAAAACTCTGGCCATTATTTTCACTGATGATGACTACAGCCCGACAGTTCCAGAAGGTGATGATGTGGTGGTAATAGAAGCCGTAGTGGCAAATAAAATGTTTAGAAGGAATTGGTGGATCAGGGTAGCTCATGCGATGTTATTTTTTATGAGTGCTTCAAGAAAATGGGCCTTTCCAATTCAGACTTGCAGCCATACACTCAGGAGCTGATTACATTTAATGGTGCCAAGTAATCTACTAAAGGATATTTGGACACCAGATTAACGTTTAAAGGAGAGCTGGGGTCGAAAATGGTACGCACTAAAGTCCTGGTTATTGATGTCAAGTCCCCATTCAATGGGATTATTGGACGCCCTTCTCTAAATGCTCTGGAAGCAGTTGTATCAACCCCGTATCTGTTAATAAAATTCATAGACAAGGATAACCAAGTATCTTCTGTCCGGGGTGATCAGCAAATGGCGAGGTACTCCTATAACCTCAGTGTACTAATGACCAAGGTAGAAGAGTCATTAAAAAGAAAGAGATTGAATGACGGTGGACTAACTCTGGAGTCTGTAAATCTGATAGACTTGGACCCAAGAGAGGAGTTGAGGTTGGATCCAGAAAACCGTTAGAGACCAACACCGGAAGAAGGAGTGAAGAAGGTAATGTTGGAGGATGACCCTACCAGGGGGACAGAGATTAATGATTCTTTAGATAAAGGAATGGAGGAACGATTGATCAAATTGTTAAGATATTTTAAACACCCATTTACATGGAAAGCAGCCGATATGTCAGGAATCAACCCAGACTTTTGTTGTCATAAATTGGTAGTGTATCTGGAGTCCAAAGCGGTGGCACAAAAGAATAGAAGATTGGGTCCGGAGAAAGAGCAGGCGGCGTGTGAGCAGACTGAAGAATTGTTGAAGGCCGGATTCATAAGGGAAGTGCAATATTCCTCCTGGGTCTTAAATGTAGTGATGGTAAAGAAGGCCAATGGCAAATGGCGGATGTGCATGGATTTGATGAATCTTAATAAGTGTTGTCCTAAAGATCTGTATCCCTTGCCAAGCATTGATCAAATGGTGGATGATTCGTCAGGGTATCAATTCCTGTCTTTTATGGATGCATACTCCAACTATAATCAATTTCCAATGTGGAAGGAGGACGAGGATAAGACAACGTTTGTGAATGACAAAGGAGTTTTCTGCTACACCGTAATGCCATTTCGGTTAAAAACATCGGGCAACATACCAAAGAATGATGAACAAGGTGTTTGATAGAATGAAGTCAAAAGTGGTTGAGGTTTATATAGACGATATAATAACCAAGACGCCGGTTGGAGGGGATCACGTTGAAGACTTGAGAAAGGTGTTTCAAAGACTACAACTCTATAATATAAGGTGGAACCCCTTAAATACACATTTGCAGTACCAACTGGAAGGTTCCTAGGTTTCATGCTAACTCAAAGATGATTAGAAGCTAATTTGGATAAGTACAAGGTAGTGAGAGAGCTACGGAGTTCGACCAATGTAAGAGAGGTACAATCGTTAAATGGAAAAGTGGCAGCATTATCCCGGTTCATGCCAAAAATGGCACACCGATCACTACCTCTCTACAAGGCATTGAAGAGGAACAAGGAGTTTTAGTGGGAAGAAGAGCAGGAAAGAGCGTTCTAGGAGCTGAAAGAAGTCTTAGCTAACCCACCGGTGTTGATGAAACCTGACCCAGGAGAGAAACTTTTCATTTACTTATCCGTATCCGATAAAGCGATTGGGGCCACACTCGTAAAAGAAATAGTTGAGGGTCATAGGCCGGTATACTTTGTGGGAAAAGTGCTGCAAGGATCAGAGGGCCGGTATCAGAAGTTGGAAAAGGTAGCTTTGGCGTTGGTTTGGACATCCTGACATTTGAGACGATATTTTCATGCATATCCAATCACAGTCTGGATGGATCTCCATCTAAGAACGGTGTTTTACAAACCTGACCTGGCAGGAAGAATGACGAAGTGGGCGATAGAGCTATCAGAATTTGACATCTTATATGAACCCCGAACGGCCATAAAAGCTCAAGTTCTGGCAGATTTTATGACGGGGTTGACTGGAGAAGCCCCAACGTTACACCGGGAGCATTTGAAGATTTTTGTCGACGAGTCATCGAATGGAAAAGGATGTGGAGCCGGAGTAGTAATTGAGAGTGAGGACGGGGTGAGTGTGGAGATATCCCTCAGGTTTGATTTTAAAACGTCAAACAATCAAGCTGAATACGAGGCATGCTTAGCCGGACTCAGAGCAGCCTTGGATGTGGGGTCACGAACGGCGGTGCTTTGTAATGATTCACAGTTGGTGATTTCATAAATTAATGGGACCTATCAAGCGAAGGAACCGCTGTTACAACAATACCTCATAAAAGTTAAGGAGTTAGAAGGAAAATTCACTACTGTAGAATTTAAGCATGTCCCAAGGGAGGAAAATATTAGAGCCGATATCCTGTCTCGACTAGCTAGCACAAAAAAGGCATGATGCATAACGGTGATACAGAGCACGTTGGCAGCTCCAAGCATCTCGAATCCACTAAAGGTGTACACTATCCAATTTAAAGAACATCCAGAAGACTCTTGGGTTATTCCAATTATTCGGTGCATAGCGAGTGAACAACTTCCGGAATGCCTAATCAAGAGGAAGAAGCTAAAAAAAGAGCTACCGAACTTTGCATTGGTAGACGGGGGCTTGTATAGAAGAGGAATGATAACGCCTTATCTAAGGTGCATAAACGAGGCAAAAGTGGATGAGGCCCTCTTTAAAGTACATGAAGGGACATGTGGTAGCCACTGCGGAGGCAGAAGTTTGGCTAGGAAGATACTGAGGGCAGGTTATTGGTGGCCCACTTTAGCCAAGGACGCAGTGGAATATGTTAAAAAATGTGATGCATGCTAAAAGAATAGTAATGAACACCATGTCCCAGCAGAAGAGCTATTTACATCCACAGTCCCATGGCCTTTCTACCAGTGGGGCATGGATATTCTAGGACCCTTCCCTAAGGCCCCAGGCGAAGTAAAGTACCTAATTGTTGAAGTGGACTACTTTACGAAGTGGATTGAGGCGGAAGCAGTAGTACATATCACCGCAGCACAGACTCGGAGGTTCTTTTATGAAAATATTATTACAAGGTTCAGAATTCCAGGAAGAGTGATAACGGACAATAGGACGCAGTTCACGGATTCCAAGTTCAAAAGCCTACTTGAAGGATTGTAGATCAGACAAGTATCTCATCGGTTGAAGATCCCCAGACCAATGGCCAGGCCGAAGTTGTGAATAGAGAGATTCTAAAGGGCCTAAAGAAACGTCCGGGTGAAGCTAAAGGAGAATGGGCTAACCAGTTATGTCACGTTTTATGGGCACGCCGGATGACCCCCCATTCATCCACTGGTGAGGCCCCGTTCCGGTTGGTGTACAGAGTTTATGTGGTAATACCAGTGGAAATAAGTTTAATTTCTCCAAGAGTTCAACAGTTCAACGTAACAGACAACGGCCAAAGACTAGGAAATGAGCTGGACTTGCTACTCGAAGTCAGAGAAGCCATTTTCGTCCAGGATCAGGTGATGAAAGCCAAAGCCGCATTTCAGTACAATGTAAAAGTCCAACAAAGAAGATTCAATATGGGCGATCTCGTCCTAAGGAAAGCATCGGTCGGGAATCGATTTGCACACCAAGGAAAATTGGCACCTATATGGGAAGGACCATACCGGGTGAACGAGGTCACACCAGGAGGAGCTTATTTGCTAGAAACCTTAGAGGGTGAAGTGATCAAAAATAAATGGAATGTAAAGAACTTACGTGTATACTACAGCTAACCGGCGCCATAAGTTATGCACTCTTTTTCCTCACCCAAGGTTTTTCCCACAGGGTTTACTTGGGAGGTTTTTAATGAGGCATACAGCCGAGGTGATATTTGATCAATAAAAACTATTTTTGAATGATAATGTTATCCGGTAGCCTTCCTCAAAGTTTATTAAAACTCCGGAGTGGTCTAAGGACCCTAGAATGGTTGTTTATTAAAACCCCGGAGTGGTCTAAGGACCCCAGAGTGGTTGTTTATTAAAGAACCGGAGTGGTCTGAGGACCCCAGAGCGTTTAAGTTTATTAAAACCCCAGAGTGGTTTAAGGACCCCAGAGTGATTAAGGTTTTAAAATACGAAATAATCTCAGGACTCCGGAGTAATTCAAGTATGAAGCAATAAAGTGTGAATTATGCAAACTTCAAACTATGAAAACCAAAAATCAAAAAAAGGGAGACGATCTAAGTAAATTACTGTTGTCATTAGCAAAAGAGGCACTACGACAAAGATAATCAAAATTCAAAAATAACGGAGCTTATCCCACCTAGAAAGCAAAATATTGACAACTGTAAAGGAAAAATGGGGGGAGCTCATCCCACCTACAGAGCGAAAGAAAGTTAGGGGTTGGTCGCACCCTCCTCTTCACCCTCGGATCCAGCGCCGACATCATCCGTGTTAGAGTCAAGGCCATCGTCCTCCCCCATAACCAAAGGACAGAGTTTAAAGGGCTTGTCAGAAGGAGAAAAGGATTGGCCGCCATATCAGTCACCAATTCCCTATTCCGGAATCAGTTGAAAAAACTAATTCCGTTCAGGCTCAAGGGCGTATCCTGGTTCTGGTGAATGTCCTGTCGGATCGTGTGACTAAAGGAATCCATAGCGGCATGAGCAAATTGCAGCATATCTTGTTTGTATTTGTCTTGCTCATTTGTAACCGACATGGATAACTCCTCATTCTTCTTGTGAAGATTGGTTACTTGACCTTCCAGTTCGGCCACCTTCCCTAGTAGCCCCCTTCTCCTTTTTCCAACTCTCCTCAGATCGCTAAAAAGCCTGGTTGGACTTATTAAGGGATTTTATCCCTTGATGAGCCCGGCTGCAATCCTCAGAGAGGCAGGAATTCTTATCCTTCAAACGGTCCACCTCCAGCTTAGGACCATCAGTTGCGGCGGCGTAGATGGCTGAGAGAGTCTTAATATTATACCACATCGCCATCTCCAAGGCGAATGAGATATCATCCTTCTCCAACCCTGGCTTGAGACGATAAGGGAGCTCGAAGTCTAAGTTGGGGGGAAGGGTCTTGGTAAGCAGCTCCTCCAGAGCTTCCATACCGGAGTGAGGAGGGGGAGGAAACTCACTCTTAACCAGAGTCTCAGTGGCTACCTCTTTAAAGTTGTCTGTTGTAGGGGGCGGGGTTTGATTTTTGCTTTTTGGAGGTATCGACAGCCTGCCCCTAGTCCTTCCGTTTCCCTGGGGCGTCCTCCAACCCAACCACTCCGCCGGGGGTAGGAAGCCCGGAAGATTTCCACATCTTTGGGGTAACATTGTTCTTTGCCGAGGTGTCAACCACCGACCCCTCCATCAGTTTGAGGAGGTTCTCCAAAGCGGCAACACTCATGTTCCTTAAAAAATAAAGCAAATGTTAAAATCAATCGTAGTATAAAAACATACAAAAATAGATAAGGAAATGGGTATCTACCCAGGTGAGCAAGGTAATCATCCCTGTCTCAGCTGCGCCAAGAAGAGAACGACACTTAATGGGGGCACCCCGGATATGTTGTGGAGGACGTCAACCACCACCTTCGCAGACTCAAAGAGGGAGGGCTGGTCAACAGCATAAGCCAAACTCTCCAACAAGAAATGCTTATGAGTCCAACCGGTGTGGATCTTGAATCGACCTTCCTCATCCTTCCAGAAAGGCTGTCCCGTACCTTTAACAAAGAGTTTCAGGTAGGAGTTCTTGAAGGAGCCTACGACGATCTTGCAGGATTCCACAAAGGCCTCGAAATTGATGATGTCACTTTGACACCGTAAGTTGACAAATCCCATCCCGGTTCCACTTCGGCACATTACGAGAGCATACCAAAAAAAGATTGCAACGGTGGGGGCAAAGCCCAAGTGCTTACCCAGGACGTCGAGAGAGAGGATGAGGGCCCAGCCGTTGGGATGAAGTTGGCTGGGGGCGACGTCTAGAAACTGCAGTACCCCCATTTCAAATTTATTCAAGGGGAATTAGACTCCCACCTTGCTTATTGTGTAGTCATGAAAATAGATGAAGCGGTCCCTCGGGATATAGTAGATCCATTCTGTTAGTGTAGGGGAAAAGAGGGTGAAGGAGTTGGCGTACTTCTTGGCACACCAGTAGAAATCTATCTCAAGTTCCACCTCGCCTGAAGGCTGAGTAAGACGGTTGTAGATAGGAAGTATCTCCTGGGAAACCTAGAAATAAGGATCCTCGGCCTTACAAGCCAGCCAGTTCACCTTGTCCACTATCATAAATGTGTCGTCGGGGTCATTTCTTAAGGTTGAAGAGCCGGCAGCATCCATCATCACTATGTGCGCTAAAAAAGGTACACACAAATAAAAGTCAATATCATCAGCATAGTAATGTACTACGCTAGAATGCTCACTCCGGTCTGGAGACACAGGAGGAAGGGGAGAATGAGGAGCCCGAACTCCGGAAATGGAAGACTTCGCTTGGGAAGTTATGCCCAAGTTAACCAGAGTAACCCACCTACGGACATCCGTTTGAGTAAGCCGAGGTCCCCGACGAGGAACCCCGGGAGGCCAGGAAATTGAAGGATTGGATATAACTTTACAAGAGGAATCTTGTTCCTAGCCATGGTTAGAAGAAAAGAAAGACATGGTAAAAGAGAGAAAGGGGATTTCAGAGGCTACCTGTGGGGATGATACGAGCAGTCTTTCGAGTGCGAGCCAGGACGAAGTGAAAATGATAATAGAGGGTGGTCGAAGCAGAGTTTCGGTAAAGAAGTGAAATGAAAGAGTGGAGATACTTGCTTTTATAGGCAGAAAAAAAGCATGGGCCAAAGTTCAACCGTCACGGCCCATGGATGAAGTGGAAGATAAAACGTCATGGCCCAAAAAGGGAGCATCGTTTCGCCTAGGCTGACATCACCTCATAGCGCATGAGATATACGGCTAACCACAAAGTGACACATCAATGATTTGTGTGAAGTGGTAGCTTTTACAGGTGGGATGCATTAAATGCTTCACCTACCAAAAAGCACATTTGACACTGGTCATATCAGACATATCGATGCTTGCACTCTGACAATTTTTCAAAATATATAACGGATAGTTCACCTTTCATAGCAATACTACAAAAAATAAACTAAGGGACAAATGATCCAGGGTAGTAACCAGAAATGTCGTGTCAATCAGGGTTATGACCGGAGTCTGGAGCCATTGGCAAACTACGGATTTTCCCTCAACCCCGGTTCATAACTGACAATTCGACAAGTCAGTCAGAGGAGGTATGGGCAACCTGACCCTGTAGCCACTGTATCAACAGTAAGTTAGGAAGATAGTCAAATCACTTCCAAAACTAAGGTAAACACTATAAATACAACTCATTTATTACTGGAGGGATCTGATCTAATTTTTTAGTAAGTTACTTCTGTAATCACACATTGTCTTAATTACCTTACTGACTTAGGCATGAAGAATATCCTACAGGTACCCCTTCGGTGTGGTTCTGAACTCCTAGTTCGGTCTAGACATCAATTACTACCTAAACTTGAAGAACCTTAGATTCCCACTGAACTGGGGTGTAAAATACCGTACTCTATTGAGGCGGTGTAAAATCGAGTGATTGAGAGGTAACAGCGGTCGGGATACTAAAGTTCAGACCTCGTTCAAGACGGTCAACTCTTGACCCCGGACTTCTGAACAGATCACCAACCTATGATGAGACGCCCCGAACCCCCAATTAAAATAGGGGAAAATTTTTCGCGTCTTTGAAAATATTAATAAATCAAATAATTAAAGTGGTGAAGTATTTTTCACCAAACCCCTGGACCTATTTTAATAACCTATCTCATATATGAAGATATGAGAAGGTGAACAATTAAGTCAAAGAGTGAACCTTGGATGATCAATCTCATGATCATCAGCAAGAAATAGCGGAAGTGTGCAATTACATTAAGAAAATGAAGGGGAGTGGTAGGAGGTCGAAGGACGGTCCATTGAATTGATAGAATGTATTAATTATGCGTGTAGGTCATTGTACAATCATAATATAGTCAAACAATACCAATGATACCCCAAAACAGAGGAAGAGGTGTGAAAACAGGGCCATGTATCGATTCAAACACCCCATGAATCGATTCAAATGATTCTGGAGTGCAAAATAGTAAAAACAGGGCCCCTTGAATCGATTCAAGCTTGTATGAATCGATTCAGACGCTTCTGGAACTCAAATTTATACAAACAGAGGTCCTAGAATTGATTCAAGATCGTATGAATCGATTCAGGCCTTCCTGGAACCAAAAACAGTGAAAACAGCAGTGCTCGAATCGATTCAGAGATCCTCGAATCGATTCAAGATAGCACAGTTGCTGTTTTATGCAGAAAAGCCTTATTTTTGGACTTCTAACCCCCCTAACTTTTTCATATCAACTCCAAACACTACCAAATTTTGACACCAACTAAAATACACCAATTGTGACGTGTGGCCACCGGCTTCACCCAAAAATTCTCAAAAATGAGAAAATTATGCAAATAAATGCGTTTTGTCCATTCCTGAGCCTTTTTGAGTAACATAAGGGTCTATTCTCAATGGAATTGACCCGCTCTAGTTCCTATAAGTCACAATTCATGTATTTAAGCTATTGGAACCACCACACACTATCCAAAATTCATAAAATTCATTTTGACCCTATTGGTTCCTTGCTCATGCATTAAAACAACTATACAACGTCTCCAATACACATCCTAAAGGCTATAATTCAAGATTCTCAACATTCATTCATCAAAGTTAAATATCATAGTCTATTCTTTACATCACTTGGGTCATGTAGGAAAATTGGCCTTACACAAACATGTCCAATTTTCTCCCATGACCTCCAAAATTATCTACATTACAAAATTTGAGCATATATGCACCATATACTCCACAAAACAGTTTTCATGCCGGCCAAGGCTTACACATTCCTATCCATATTTACCTCCTTCCAAACTCGGCCTCCAAAAGCTGTAGGATTTAAGTCATACCTACATTAACTTTAAAAATGGCAACGGGGAGGTGAGTAACATAATCCAAATGAATTAAAGTCATACATTATGATGAAATACATGTATACTTGCTCACATATCACTCGTTACATCACATCATACATCATACACAATACATCTCATAACCTCAAGTATACATTTACAATTTCAATCATTTGGATTACCAAACATACACATAGAGTTAGTATTCAACTCTTCCCCTTTTTAATTAACATTCATCCGTTGCCACCATGGGCTTTCAACTAGGCATATCTCCAGCTATATGCAAATGCTCTTAAAGCTAATGCATATGCACAAGAATTTTTCATCAAAACAATGCGGATCCGACTGTGGGAAAAATACCATATTAATTCAATTGTGGGACAAGCATAGGTGTGCTACTATGCCCCTACTGCAGTAGAAAAATTGTGTACACATATATCTCAATTTTAAGCATGCTTACATACTCATTATTTTACTGGTACCAAACCGTTATCGCCCATCCGTAGCACTAGTCACCCTGTGACTTGCGGATCAACATCGTGGCCTCAACTACCACAAGTGCTACGGGCCCCTCCCGAACACACATCGAGAGAGCCGTGTCCCGTCGGACACCGAGGTAAACTCGCTCACCAATAGAGCCGCCCGCCCACTGGGCCTGCCACATAGGGTGCCTCGTCACCAAACTATAGACAGCTTCATGACTCATACACCGAGTCACAGGGGAAAGTCACAATACGCTCGTGCACTGAGCCGCCCACCCACTGGGCCTGCCTAGTGGAACCCCCTAATATTCCACATGGACAGCTATGATATGCCATGGATACAATGCAAATGCAAATCAAGTGCATCCTCACACTATGCATCCTAGATGCCACTCCACATTCAATCATTCACCACCACCACTTAGTGGATTTCAATATTCTCATCATTCTTATCCAATTCCAATTCTCTTTTGAACTTATTCTCATCAATAGTTAGTGGCACACATATTCCACAACTCATACACACATATTTGGGATATTCACATCATAATCTCAATTCACATATGGTTTCAAACCATCATCCTACTTCATTAATATGGTATCATCACATCATTAATATTATCTCAAACACAATGCCACATAACAATCATCATTCTTAATGCATTCAAATCACACATATCATATCATCCATTCAAACAATTATTAACATAATCACATATACATATTTCCACATCACCAATGGATGAAATCATGCATTTAGAAAAGTTACCCCCTCCTACCTCAAGTGAAGTAGTGATCAACGCGGTCCGATGGTCCCGCTTCGTCAATGGGGTCACTTCCTACATCACAATACATCACACAATCAAATTTTTCTATTTACGCATTAAGATTCAAACACTTATAAATATATCAATAACTTGATGTTTACTTTATTTTAACTCTTAAAACTCCTTTATTCCATTTTATCCACCATAACCACCATGGGTTAGGTGCTACCCTTAATTATTATGTACTCAACAACCAAACCCTTTCATGGGTTTCTCCATTATTAATTTCCTTCAACAAAATACCATCACCAATGACCCTTATGCATCACAACTCACATTTATTACCCACAATAAATGTTCATCAACCTCCATATACATTTTCCCACAAATTTATGAAGTTAGGGTTTTATAAAATTTCCAACCACCTTCATAAATATTCTTCTCCTTCCAACCATAAATACATCCACTTTATTACTTCTCAAAGAAACCTCATTCTCATACAAACCCTCATTAAACTCTTGCCTCAAATACTCTCCTCAAGAACATCCATACACATGCATGGTTTCAAAACACATATTATCATACAACCATGGCAAAAACCCAAGTGACTAGTGAGTATTTCTTACCTCACACCCAAAAACGAAAATGGGTTCACTAGAGGAAGAGGAACCACGAAAATGAAAGGAAAGAGGAGAGGAACTCCAAGCCTCAAGATCCCTTCAAACGAAAATGAGGAAATGTGGAAGATGAACTCAAACTTGCTAGGGCTTTGGAAGAAAGAAAGAGGAAATAAAGAAGATGATGATGAAGAGGAGAAGAAGAAAGTGTAAATGTCTAACACCATTTGCAGCTTACGTGAATAGGAGAGAAAAATTAGGTTTTTGATTTATTTTAATTCCCATTCATTAAAACTTTACCGTTCTATAACTAACAGGTTCTCAGTTTGGGCTTAATACATCGTCTGAAAATTATTCCGAATACATATTCGGATTCCCAATATTATTCTCTACAGCCCTGACCAATATCATCTCATTCCGAGATACTTGGTCCGACACCCATATTTCAACCGGGCTCATTTTCAGCTTAACTGATCTCCATAATTTTCTAACAGTTCCCAAAATTATCAATTTAATTATTCTCAATAGTTTGGGACATTAAATACTCCATATACCAATTTCTAATATTTATTCCGGTAATTAATTCTCTCATTTTAAAATTCAGGATGTTACATATGACCTCCTCCAAATCATTGCAAAGTCATGCCACCTCTAGATTTGTGCATGTTGATGAGGTGTTAGTTTAGTGAAAGGTCACCTCATTGACAAATATTGAAGGACAAGGAAGCACTGCCATAAAACCAACCAAGGTTTGTCTCACCTATAATGTTTATTCACAGGTCTATCCGAGCAACAACATCAAGAGGCTCGCCTCTAGCCTCAAGCTCAGCCAAACATCTGCTATACTTATTCTGCTTAATAATACATTAAGAAACATGAATTGTGCATATTATTTGTAGAGTTAACTAAATTTGAAATGGAAATAACGTTGACTACAACTTATCATTGTTTGAAACAAGCGTTCATCGATGTAGTCCCTCTACCCAACTATTACCGATAAGTCACCAAAACTAACTTAGTCGAGGTGATGGTGTGTTCATATAAATCCTTCTATAAAAAAATAAATTAAACAACTTATAATTATTAAATTCATTCTATACAACAAATATACAACTTAATGAATTGTTTATTACTTACTAGTTATCAGGCAATATCACCATGTGCCAAACTACTATGGTATGAAATACTCCACCCTTGTCACTACTCTGGTTACACCTATTGCGCTCTTAAACCTCCTTATATTCAGGCTTAGCCTACTCAACTACTAGGAGAGCCTATGCCTCATCCTCAGTCCACAAGAGAAAAGTAGGAATCTAATAATCCTAGCCCTTTCTGGGGGTCTTTCCTATGATGTTGTTGAGGCATTTACTCCCCACCCTTGTGAATACAGCCTACATCACATCCTCATGCTCAGTTGTAAAGTCATTAACTCCTATAGTTGACAAAGGTCTTTTATGGTTAGGTCATATCACTTTGTTTGACTAAAGACGTTTTTGTTAAATAGTTTAACAACCTTTATATATCCTTCAAATAATAGATTGATATAGGAAACATTCCTAAATTTTCTCCTAGTCAAGTATTAATATGGGATATATAAATACGTCAAGACTAGTGTGTGAGTGTACTGATGATCTAATCTCATAGCTCATGGATATGGACAATATCAAGTTGTCATATGGGTACATATGAAAAGTAATGGTGTACTAGAGAGACCTACCATGAGAATGTTGCATGGGTCGTTACATGAGTCTCGTAAACGGTTCTTAATATGATAATGGTATATGCAGCCTTTTAACCTAAAGTCACTACACTTCCTACATGATAAATTTGTTGTTTTAATACAATCAAATGTGATTTGTAACAAGGTGATTATAAAGGTTGTAATTAGACAATGAATAAATCATGCAAATGGATGTGAATGATATAGATGAAATTTGTCTTTCATATGTAATAAGAATAATATCTATGAGCCATTTGATGGAATGAGACTAAAGAAATGTATGGTCATGCTAGGGAGAATAAATATTGTTTGGGCCATACAAGGATGACAATGACCATGCCTTGAGCCCAATTAGATATCATGACAAAATGAGAAAACATATAAAGTTAATCACTTATAGGTTTTTTTGATATATATATATATATATATGGATAATGATGTATTACTAGATACCCTTATTATATTATATTAAATCTTAAATGTTTATATCTAATATAAACTAAATATATTTCTTATAAGGTCACATGCATAAAGTAAACACACAAAAAGATAGTTTTTATTTTAGTTTGACTAAAATTAAAATGATTGAGCCTAACTCATTTAAAATGAGTAAAGAGCCTATTCACTAAAGAGTGCTCATTAGGTTAGACCCTAACTTATAAATAGATCATAAGATGCTCAGCAGCTACATTCTCGTGATACACAAAAATTTTATAATTGTTGTACAGAGCGCGCTCTGATAAACTAGCATTCAAACACGTGGAATTTGGGAGGAGTGCTCGTGTGAACTCCTTAAGGGAAAGGCTACTATAGCTTCGAGATCTTCTTGTTATGTGCTACAAGTAGTGTTCCTTTAATGCAATTTTAATTATCTATTATTGCTTTTTGAAACATGAAGTTCGTAAGACCAATTAGAATCCTTGTATTCCACTACCTGGCCATTGGAGATTCCCTAATATGTAAAATATTAAAAAATAATATAAAATTATAAGCATTACCAAATGATAATTAAAAATAAATTACTAGTCATTTCCTCCACCATAGTTTGATCACATCAAATGGAACACATGTCTAGTCCTTTCATGCTTTATGGAAGTGTGATTGAATCTCCTCTATTAGCCATAAAGTACATTCATTCTTCGATATAAAGGTACCGTACCTGGGTCCCTAGCTACCTTATCCTTTATAACATCCGACAACTGGATGTAAGCCTTCCACAGATCCTCACTATCACCATAACCATCTAAGTTGAAGTTGGAGCTCTCAACTGGTTCATAATTGACATCCTCAAGGGCCACCCTCCATCTAGGTGTATGCATCATTTGAATGACAAGCTCAACACGCCTATCTCTAATGGTAATGAGTTGGTTTGTATACCAACACAAATCACCTAGTCGAGTCATCTTTTTCCAATCAACTATCAGTAGTTACTCACTCTTAATGTCTTCCTGTGATCTTTTTCATTATCCATGTAAAAGAATATGTTAAAAATTTAAAAAAAATGATTGTAAAGTAAATTTGAGATTACCTCTGCCTCATTTTGCTTGTGATGTAGTTTCATAGCTTTAGTATGTTGTTGCTTAACATTAGCCTTAAATAGGTCAAAGTTATTCATGACTTGAGATATGACGGTTCTCTTAAATTTCACCTCGCCATGGTTGGTCAAAACCTAATAGTTAGGTTTGAAATTAAATATATACAGGTGAAATGTAACCGCATTTTTACTCAAAATCTTATAGTATCTATACCTCATATAGGGATACCTTATATCACACTCTAAATAATAATAGAGTTGTTTTGAAGCCTTACTAATAAACTTACTAATTAACCCTTCCAATAAACTTACTTTTTAAACCTCTTACTGGAACACACTTTATCATACATACATAAACATCCCAAATCAAAATCTACATTGCCAACATATCACTGAGTTATAACATATATATTATTCAATTTTGCATGCCAACATAATTTCCTAAACTCTAATCAGAAATTTAAAATTTTATGATTACTAAACCCAAATTAATTATGTAAAAACTAAGTACTATTTCATTTGTATGTTTCTAATTTTTTATTTTTGAAAATCTAATTTGATATTTTAAAATTTTTTATTTTCATAAACCTTAATTAGAAATTTCTAATTTATTTAAATTTTTATGATTATCAAACCTAAACTAAATATGAAAAAATTAAGTACATATTTAATTTGTATGTTTGAGTCTGATTCCTCACTTGCCATGAAACATATTTGGGCTGACTCATTTTCTTCACCGAACTCTTCTGAGCTAGACAATCCTTCATCATTCCACGTGATCAGACCTTTTTATTTCTTAGGAAACTTTCTTCTTTCCTTTCTATCCTTTTTATCTTTATTCAGAAGAGGACATTTTGCTTTTATGTGACCTAGTTTTTTGCAATTAAAACATTATAAAGTAGATTTATCAGTTTTAAACTTAAATTGACTTTTACCTTTGTAGTCTTTCTTCTAGAACATTTCTGGTCTGAACTTCTTTCTTTGTAATTTATGGAATCTTTTGGTTACAAGCGCCAATTCTTTATTAGTGTCATCATCTGATTCATCAGAGTCTGGTTCAGAATATGTGATTCCTCTGCTTTCAGAGCCTTGCCTTTTCTTAACTCATCATACTTTAAGGCAATGCTTTTGGAAGAAGAGGATTTATTAGTTTCCTTCTGTTTCATCTTTAGCTCATGAACCCTGAGAACTCAAAGCAACTCATCCAAAGAGAAGGTGCTTAGATCCTTAGCTTCTTACAGAGCAGAACATTTTGCATCGAACCTTTCAGGCAAGCATTCGAGAAGCTTGACGTTTATATCTTCTATAGAGGGAGTGGTTCCAAGACCTTTTAGCCCATTCAGTAGGGTTTGGAATCTTCCAAACATCTGATCTACTGACTCATATTCCTCTATTTTGAAGTTATCATACTGTTTGGTCAACGATATCTTCTTGGATCTCTTGACATTTGACGTTCCTTCGTAGTTGCGTTGAAGAGCATCCCAGACTTTTTTATCTGTTCTATAGTTGAATACCTTGTTGTATTCAGACTTACTAAGAGTACATGTAAGAAGAAATCCGGCTTTGGTATTGATCTTTATCTTTTTGATTTCATTAGAGCTCCATTCACTTTCTAGTTTAGGTTGACCTTCGCTATTTATAGGAGGGCCATGATCACCTTTAATGATGACTGCCCAAAGACTATATTGAGTGGATTTTATAAACATTTCCATTCTATCATTCCAATATGGATAGTCTTCACCAAAGAAGGATGGGGGTCTATTGATGGAAGACCCTTCTACGATCAATTGATTACTCTAGGAAGCTGCCATAGATCTTGATCCTTTTCACTCAAGGGAGTGATCAACCCAAAGGACAAGCTTTGATACCAATTGATGGTTCAGAGTCAGACTTAGAAAGGGGGTTGAATAAGTCTTAGACTCTTTTTCATAGAAAATTAAACCAAATTAAAATAAGTAATCAAGCAAGTAATGAATGAGAGAGATAAACACAAAGTTTATACTGGTTCACTTCCAACACAGAAGCTATGTCCAATCCCTTTTAACTTGAAGGATTTCCACTATTGTAAAATCTCCTTTACAATAACAGCACCAGACGCATGCCACAAGTATTCTTGACGCTAGCCACTTTTGGATTATCCCAAGTATTCTTTCAACAAGCCACTCTTGACTCAACCCAAGTATTCTTTTGAAAGCCTCTTTAGGCCAAAGTGTTTCCCACGCAAGCTAGTTCTGGTAACACACTAGACTTTTACAAATTGAATAAATGAAAAGAAATTTTCAAAACTTAGTGTATAGATGATAAACAATTTAAGTTTGGACACTAAGTTTTTGACACAAGACCAGAGTCTGCTAGAGGCAGAATGAAAAATAAGGGTCTTTGTCTTACAAGGAATAAACAAAAGAATTTTAGAACTTGGATGAGATTGAATAATATCTTGAAGAAATTCTCTATATTTTCTTGTCTCTTTAATGTTCAATCTTCCTTGGTATTTATAGAGGTTGGAGGATATGACCGTTACTGCTTCTTGAAAGGAGATATAGTCATTAGAAATCCTTTGAAGGTATATTTCCTTAAGCTTCTTGTTATCAGACCTTAAAGGTGAACTAGGCTTGAGAGAGGTCTAGTTCATTTCTTCAATGTTTTCATGAAAATAGTTTCTCATGCATTTCCATGCAAAACCATTCGTAAACTAATTCTTGATTGAGTGATAAGTTGCTTTCTGAGATATTTTGACAAAATCTCTAATTTTGATCAGAATATGCAGAGGTAAGTACGTTGACGGCTGCTACTTAGTTTGATCTTGTTCTTTATGTTCTTTGATGATAAGCACATAAATATGATAAGAGCATTACTCCAAAAGCATCACCAAAATAGAATTTATGAACGTTGAAAAAATGATTCTTTGATCAGAAAGCTTCCATCAGACTTTTGTTGTTCTACCAGACTTTTTAGAACACTTATGCTCCCCCTTTGTTTTCATAGCCTAATATTCGTATCCTGAAATTGCTTAGATACACAGAAAATCGTTATAAATAGTATAGACTTTATTCTTTTAGTGAAAGTACTTGATGAACGGTGTAAACAAATTTATGAATATATGAAATCTAGGGTCTAGTGAGAAGGGACTTAAAACTATATTTCCAACCAGACTTTTTCTCAACAAAAACCAATAAGAGAATATATGCATCATAATTTCCACCCTTAATTTCTAACCACGATGCTTTTCAAAAACAAAAAGAATAGAATGTAATAAAAATTAGTAAATCATATTATGTAAACACACAGATGCATCACAATTATGTAAAAATAAGTTGATGAAATAAAATTATGTAAGAAAACTTAATCATCACACTTATGTAAAAATAAATTGATGAAATAGAATTATGTAAGAGAAGAGAATCATCACAATTGTCATCCTAAAAGAATAAAAATATGAACTCACTGACCGTCGATGACAGTGGCTTCTAGATACACTTTGGTAATGACAGAAATGTAATTAGAAGCAAACACTCCATAAACACATGACAATCATGACTTTTTATGTCGTGTATACATCCCTTATTGACATCCACACATCTATCCAATTTTGAAGCATAACCGTTAGGGGTCCTCACCTTTTTAATCTATTGGTAGACAATGTTTGCTTTAGAAGACGTCAAAGTATACTTAGCTTTTGGCATTTTTATTTTACCATTTCGTAATGGCTACAACTAATGTAGGAATCCTCTTGAATTTCTCTAATTGGATTTTTTCTAGAGGTCAATTATTGATTTACAAGCCTTCAATCTCCATCAAACATGTTTTCTCCTCATGCTTCACACTTTTCCAAATGGTGAATGTGTTATGGTTTAAGGTAAAAATAAACCTAGAAAAATAACTAGAAGAAGAAATAACAAATGGAAATGAGAGAGGGGTATAGATGCCACGTAGAGAGGAACCAAGATAAGCCTTAGTGTGTGATCACCACAATGAAGGTGATCCGTTGATAAGATTATGCAAGGTTCTCACAAAGCTCTTGAGAGAAGAGTGATTTTATCTCACTAGAAAGGCAATGCCTTCATTAAAATGATTAAAAGTGAACAAAAGAGAGAAACTCCACCTATTTATAAAATTATTCCTAAACTACCTAAGGTGGATCAAGATAATCAAATTCCTTAACTTACTAAGTGCCACAATCAAGCAAGGAGAGGCCTAATACATCACCCCAAAATGTGACCTAGACACTAATAACTCTCTAAGGGAATCTAGGTGTAATACAACTTAAATTAGGCTTAGGTCCATCACTATACAAGAGATACAAGCCTAATATATCATGTACAATACAAGGAGACCTAGGACTCAAAAATAGTACAAGAGAAATATGCAAACGTCCTCAATGTATCCTCAATAGGCTTAGGCCCAACATGATGTTTAACCAAGCCCATAAGCTTGACAAGGGCCTCTTTGCTCTTTTTAACCCTAGACCTAGTCATAGGGCCTTGAAATTCCTCCAAAGCATCCTTCACATTGTTCTCAATATACATGGCATATAGGTTATGTCTTAACAAATTATCCTTCCAATAAGGCAAGTTGGCAATTGGTAATGAATTCAATGACGGAAACTTGAGCGGCCATGTTAATCCATTGCCAACCTATGATGTAGTATCTGTTTGGTTAAAAGTTAATTTAACTTAGTTGAAAAATCAGAGGTTTTAGAAACTTGGTTGAGTAAATTTGGTTTCAGAAAGTGTGGCTTGTATTTAGATATATTATTGTAGAAGTCAGTTGGGAAATAGTGATTTGTGTTTGGTTAAAATAATGTTTGATAAAATTGGTAGGATAAAATAAAATTTACTTGTAAATTACTGTGAACACCTCTTTCGGTCCGACCAAAATGGAAAAGACACCGGTCCCAAATGGAAATATAACCGGTCCAAATTCCAAAAGGGGGGAACACCCACTCCGCCCAACCGTCCTCACCTCAACACTCCGCCCAACCGTCCTCACCTCAACACTCCGCCCAACCTAAACCTCGCCTTAACTCCGCCCAACCGTCCTCACCTCAACTCCGCCCAACCGTCCTCACCTCAACTCAGCCCAACCGTCCTCACCTCAACACTCCGCCCAACCGTCCTCACCTCAACTCCGCCCACCCGTCCTCACCTCAAGAGTCCGCCCAACCGTCCTCACCTCAACTCCGCCCAACCGTCCTCACCTCAACTCCGCCCACCCGTCCTCACCTCAAGAGTCCGCCCAACCGTCCTCACCTCAAGAGTCCCTTAATGGCCGATGTCGCGGATCTGACAACAAAAGACGAGTGAGTCCGGCCCAAGTAAGAAACGACGATCTCGTGGGCGGACTCAGGTCGAAATATAGGCACACCGGCTCGTAGTGGATCCGGACTAGGAATTAGAACACCGCCCCTGTGATTACATTGAAAGGCTCAACCGGTGTTAGACACAGGTAAAGGTTCTTAAGATACCACATCGGATCAACGGGAGACTCCGTCCAACTGATATCTTCGCTAGCCGATGTCACAGATTTGACAACGGATGGACGAGGTCGGAAGTTTGTGCGCGATGACCTGGAATCGCACTCCCCAAAAGTGGCAGACAGGGGGAGGCGGAAGTGGACAATTAAAAATGCCATGCTAAAATCCTGTCCCCCACGAACAGTTAATGGCCAGGCTTGCACACCACTACGCGTATGGGTGAGTGGGAATTCTGGCTGTCCCAAACCCTCAGCCCATGGCCTCAAGGCCCTATAAATGCCCCAGCCAAAGAAGCTATGGGGGTTGTATTTTTGAGAGGCTAGTTCGCAAGGAAGTTTTTTTCAAAACTCTCTCTGATTTCTTTGAAGACCTTCTGAAACCCTTCCCCACTGGAAAACCAATAACTTGTCATAATCACCAATCATCAATATAAACACCTCCCCAAACTATACCATCCCAACACCTCCCAATTCACCATCTCCATATTCCTTGAACACCACATCGTCTCAGCCTTCAACCCACATCGTTCTAACAGCATCCTCCCAATAGCACTGTCCTCCCTCAGATCCTCATCAACTCCACCGATTCACTGTAGCCCTTTACACCGATCTCCTAAATATACCATACTGTATTCATATTCCCGAACACCGCCCGGTTCTGCCCTAATCCGTCCTAATCCCTCCACATCGTCCCAACAACTCCTGAACACTTCCAATACTCCTTAAACACTACACCGTCCCAATACCCCCCAAAAATACAACACCGTCCAGCAAATACATTGCCCATCCAGCCACAACACCGTCCCTTTCTCCCGAAACCGTCCTCACCAAAACCGACCTCCTCACCCCTTCTCCTACACCGTCCCAGTACTAAATTATTCCCCAGATTCCATACTGTACCTTACCTAGTCATTACCCTTGCCAATCCTCAACATCGTCCATACACAGCGCCCAGTCACTCCCTCACCTCGGATTAGCTCCCACCAATATCGGCTACACTCTTCAGTTTTCAGCATTCGTGCCCAACACCGGTCCAGTGCTTCTATCAGCGTGCAAGTCCGGAATCAGTCAGACACCGTCACTGCCTTTGACTCACACATCGGTTCTGAGCCCATCACACCGGTTCCACCCTGTTCCTTATTTCTTTTACTTTCAGCCTCTTATTTTCCTGTCAGTTCGCTGTTTGTTGGTTATGTTTGACTGTGTGCCATAGTTTACACTGTTAATATTTTTGTCTTTTTCCCTACAAGCACATATAATAAAAATAAGTGATTTTGTAGATGTTTTATTTTCCAGTCTAAAAATTCTTTTTTTTTCTTTTTTTAAAAAAAAATATAGTGTCGTACGGGGACACTCCCGTCTACACAACCTCTTTAGGATTCGTACACGTGCGAAGAACTTCGCCTTGTACGAGTCCCTCACCTCAGTGACATCCATCATCATCTCCTAAGTCTTTTCCTAAAAGAAAAACATTCATAACTACGTAACCCTGATTTCTTGTAAATTCAAGAATACGTAGGAGCAGGACTTTAACTCCTGTCGGGCCCACCTTTCTTATTTCCTTTTACTGGTTTATTTCCTTGCTTTTTGCGTTTCTTTCGTGTTGTTACCTTTTTTCGTTTCCGTGAAAAATCAATTTAGACGTGACGTCTTGTTGATTTCCCCCTGGTTTTGTTCAAACCTCGCTACAATTCATAGGGAAGGGATACTTAGGACAAGACGTCCCGCTTATCTCTTTCCTATCCCTATCCTTTTTACCCGAGGATGTTAATTTAGACGTGACGTCTTATTAGCATTCTCTCACCCTCTCTGTCTCATATCGAAGTCGAGCTTAATTCGGACGAAACGTCCCATTGACCTCGCTTCAACATTCCATGTTTGTACAGTTCTCTACTCCACTCTATCATTTTCAAAATAAAAGTAAAAGGGAAGAAACCATGTTTTATTTAAGGCTATTTATATTGTGCTTTCAATCTTGGTACTGTCTTGGACAGGCGATGTAGGGTGCTAATACCTTCCCTACTCGTAACCGACTCCCGAACTTGAATCTCAATTTTTAACCAGTGCTTTACTGAACCTAGTTTTTTCCAATGTTTTTCCTATGGATAAAAACGTTGGTGGCGACTCCCTGTTTCATTCGATACTCTTTTCTCTTCGCCGCGCCGTCGCGATCCAGGTTGCGACAGATGGCGACTCCACTTGGGACACTTAAGAGAGTCAGGCCAGTTTGATTGAAAGCGCATGTTCTTTTTATATAGCCTTTGTTAGCTTGGATTTCTTCCCCCTTTGTTTTATTTTCTGTTAATTGTTGTGGAAGTTTGTTCTTGTTTTAATTGTATCTTGTTATTTGTTTCATTATCTATGTTCGCTTGCTTGTTGAACCCTAGGGTAGAAGACCATGTTACTTTCCTGTAATTATTGAACCCTAGGGTAGACGACTTTGTATATTTGTTCTGTGTTTGTTCTTTGTGCAGAATGAAGTAAGGTAAAAAGTATTGAATGCCCTTTCACACACTACACTCATAAATTACTCGCACACACTTATGAGCGGCGCCCTATACCCGGGCCCCAAATGAAGCTTAAGTTAGGAGAGGTTGGTAACGGAATCGTATGGGATGTACTTCCTATCCGGTGTTCGTGAGAACCTCGACCAGAGTTCGACCTCTCACGATATACGCACCTAGTGAATTCCTCACTGTTTGCGTCCCTGTCGTGACTAGGATCTTGACTCTGGTGACCTTCTAGATGTCTAGCGGAAACCACCCGATGTAGAGAGTCACTTTTAGACAAACCATAGGGCCTAGAAAAGACTTCCAACAAAACCCGACCTAGGCCACGAAAGGGCAAACTTTACTTTACCTTATGTCATTTTTGCTTTCTCTTTTTTTAAAAAAAAAAGGGGGAAGTGAATTACCTATCACCCGTAGGTGTTTAGTTTTCGAAATAATAGCTCATTTTGAAACACGCAATATTCTTTGGGTGAATAGATAATCCACTTTTGGTCGTGTACCCCTGAGTCCTGAGTCATAGATTTTCCTAATCGTCAAAAAAAACAAAAAATATTTATAACTTTATTTCCGCTCCAACAGGGGCGTCGATGACGATTAGAAATAATTATGACTATTGCGGCTGGGATCCTTGATAATCGCTGTTTTCCCAAAAAAAAAAAATCTGCTTTATGTTAAATCAATGGGGAAATACCGGTTCCAAAACATGACAACAACTAATTTCTTTTCCTTATCCTCATTTTCGTGGGAAGTTATTCAGAATTCAACGAATACCCTTCGAGTATCTATGGGAGCTAACATGGGATTGAACCCAAGAAATAAGGGATGTAATTGCCCAAAGAAAATGTTTGAGCTTGAGGCTCCCGCCTCGGGGTGAAAAATTTCTTCTGTCCTCATAACTATCCCATATTAGTTTCCATGTTTACTATACCTAGTACTTTCAAACGATCAGTTCAAAGGAATGGTGAAAGGATGTTTGTCGAGGTCTGTGATTGCTTCCCACGATATCCTCTTTCCTTCTGTTTCCACCTGACATTCCTTTTTCTTCTTTCAACGACACCGAACAACACCTTTGTTAGACTTTCAAAGGAGACTCATGGCTGAAAGAGAGCAAGAAATTGAAAACCTCAGAAACGAAGTTAACCAGCTAAGGAAGCAAATGGCGGAGATGGCCAGACTTTTAGAGAAGAAGATCATAGAAGAGGGACCCTCTGCGGGTGTCAAGAATGATCAACATTTGCCAACCACCCCATTCCACCTTCCTGGATTGACAAAAGACCAAATTTCCCCATTCCATAATCAACAAGAGGATCATGATTTACAAATGATGAATCCCCATATTTCACAGTCCTCCCAGTCGCCTGGGGCTCCTATCACGAGAATGTCTGCATCGGGAGATAAGGGGAAGAGAAAAAGGGATGCTAATTCCACTGCCCGTAACCAAAAAAGGGCCCAACCCAGATCAGTAACACATACTCCCTTTCAACCTGCCAATCTCCCTGCACCTTACATGGCCACCACCACCCCTAACCAGGGCTCTAATTTTTTCCCATTTCAACTCTACTTTCGTCCGTATATCCCTCAAATACCTTCCTATTCTCATTTGCCTGCTATTAGGTCTACCCTTCCACAACCCTATCATCCCCCACTAGTACAAACTCAGCCACTTAATCCAGACCAAAGCACAATAAAACCCGCTAGTAGTCGAACACCGGTCCGGTTCGACCCCATTCCTATAACCTACACAGAACTTTTACCTTACCTTTTCCGTAATTTCCTTGCAGTACCCTGCCCACTGAAACCAGTGGTTCCTCCTTACCCCAAAGGCTATGATCCCAATGCCCGATGTGAATACCATGCTGGAGCCTCGGGGCACTCTACTGAGGACTGTCATACCTTGAAATTCAAAGTGAGGGATCTGATTAAAGCCAAGTGGCTAGATTTCCAGGGAGGGAGTCCTAATATAATCATAAACCCCAGGTCTAGCCATGAGACTTCTGGGGTCAGTGTGATAAAGAGGGACTAAGGGTGTAAAGAGGATACATGCAAGCTTTTGTGAATCGCACGCCAACTGGAGAGGTTCATGGCCAGGAGACCACCTAGTTCCTTATGACTTTAAATTTCTGTTTCTATGACGTTTCAACCCAAACGCTATGCTTAAGGCTTTGGGATATTGCTATGTAATAAGGGCAAAAACATATTTTTATCATTTTAGGTTTTCTCAATAAATATGTGTCGAATTTCAAAATACTTTTTCTTGCTTTCCTTATCGCCACCTTGAATCCTTTTCCCTTTATTTGCTTTCTTTTTCTCGTTCACCATGGAAAACCAAAAAAAATACAGGTCTGAAAATGATCCTTCTGAGAACAATAAGATCATGATTCCATTTCATAGCTTTGACCACCCAGTTGATTGCGCTGACGAAGAGGGTAGCAAAGACGAAAGTTCCTTGGCCGAATTGAGTAGGATGTTTGGATAAGAGTCACCTAGCTCTACCCAGAGGCAAGGTCAGCACGCAGAATAAAGAGGAGACGTTTCAAGCTCAAAAGTGAAGATAGTGCCAGACTCCATAAATGGCATACCTACCCTTCAAAGAAGTGTTAGCATTGATCAACGTGGATAACAAAAGCTTGCTAAGATGGTCAAGAAATACTCTCTACAAAAAAAAAACAAAAAAAAAACAAAAAAACAAAAAATGATATAAAAAAAAGGTCAAGGTTGGTGCCCTACGCATATACCAATCAGGGCGAGCTGATTCATAGATCAAATTATCACTTTTCCACATGGGAGCACAAACGTTACCAAGCTAAGAACGCGGCAAAAACAATGTTTCATCTGTGTCGCAATCAACACCCCAACTTTAAGGGAGTATAACTATCCCCACACCAGTGTAACCAAGGGGTCGGTCTACTGTGATACCATTAATATCATATTTCTATACCACATTGGTTAGCGGATAAAATGGCTAGACCCTAACAAAGGTACCAAGGGGGTCATTCAAAAAAAAAACAAAAAGCAAAAAAAAATGCAAAAAAAAAAGGAAGGAAAAGACAATATAGATGAAAAATGAACAAGAAGATAAAGACTCAAAACGAGCCCCCCTCATTGATACCAAAAAGGGCACGCCTTTGTTTCCTTGGATACATGGTGTTAGGGGCAAATTTTCCTATCTGAAATAACATTCATTCCCCCACAGGATGAGACCAAATTGAGAAAGATCAAATAAGCTCATTGGTAATCAAAACCATTGTTATGAGGGACACAACCTTAAAAAAAAAAGGGGCAAAAAAAAAAAAACCAAAAGATGTCACAAGGAGGGAGAAGCTCACTAAGCTGAAAACTTGAATAAGCGGCTCAGGCAATCAATTGGGATCAAGATTTTGGCCAAGTAATCGTAGTCCGACTACCTTTTCAGAAGCAGAGTCAAGTGGTGAATTCAGAGTCATGATGTGGGATTGGGATATGCTTTGTTCTCAGTAGTTCACTGGAAGATCTGTAAAATCATTCCTACTCTACCCGATTATTAATATTTCCCATACGTCTCCACTTGCTTTTTGGTTTCCTTTTTTCCACACTTACCCAACTTGTAAATACAATCTCACCTATTTTTGACACGTATTTATTGTGATTTTCCATGATTTGATAAGACATATGTTTTCCCTTAATATATAAAAATGAGAAGGTAATGAAAATTTAAAGTCATGAGGACAAGAAGTTCCTGTTACTTGATCTCGCCTCAAGCAATCATTATGAAGACTGGGCCTGACACGTTTCCAAAGCTAGGTTTGTTTCATCTGCTCTGTTTCAGTCATGAGTCACTTCGAATCTCTAAGGATTGTGTTTTTACGGTAAGTCTTTTCAAGTTCCAATTTGTTTTGTACCACTAACCTTTCTTGCAGGATGTTGTAATAAGTAGATGTGTCAAGTTTCCACTGCCAAAACTGGCACTTTCCAGGTGTATGTCCATCAGTCTTCAAAGCTCACTCTTGCCTTTACTCATTAAAGTAGGTCATCCTCGAGTTTCTTCTCATAACCCACCGAAATCATTGGACAAAACACCCTTCTATGGCCAAACATGACACCTTTCTGAGTTTCCATTTTGCTTTGAGGTTTCCATGAAGTCCATCAATACCTTGTAGTCGAAACTGACGTCTTCTCAAGGTTTTTGTCTTATTCATGAGGCATGTTAAGGGTCATATCTCCAAGAAATCAACTTGGTATATTCTAGGACCTGGTTAATTTGGACGGAAAGCCCTATTAACCTCCAAATCTTTTCAGCCACAGGCCAGTTTCCCCCGAAGTCCTCCTAATTTCCCCAAACTGGGGCATCTCCCCACGTCTCTATTCTCTTTCTGTCAAAGAGAAGCACCCCTAATTCCTTCAGGCAAATTTTTCGAACATGGGCATCACCCTAGGTCTCCCTTCTTTCAGTCAAGGGGCAGTTCTCCAAAAATCCTTTCAATCATACTCTAACTGGGGCATCTCCCCAGGTTTCTCTTCCCTAAAAGACAATACCCTGAACTCCCAAGCAACCCAAAACTGGGGCACCCCCAGATTTCTCTTCTCCGGTGGACCCACTATCATCTCTAAAAGGAAAACAGACTGAGGATTCCTCCTGAAAAAAAAAACACCAAAGTTGGCACTTCTCGGAACTCCATCCTTAGATCGCCAAAATCAGCACCTCTCAAATTCTCATCCCTAGTAAAATCAATCGCCAAAGTTGGCGCTTCTCAAGATCTCTTCCCCAATGAACCCCAAACTTTACATTCTCAATCAAAGAGCAGTATCTTGAATCACCCAAATTCTTCCCCAATAGAACTACACTTTCTTCAAACCATCTCAAACTGGGGCATCTCCCCAGATTTCTTCTATTCCAGTGAAGGGGTAGTTCCCCAACAACCTTCAAATCACCTCAAACTGGGGCATCTCCCCAGATTTCTTTTGTTCTAGCCAATCTCCAAGAATCCCTCCAATCATGTCAAACTGGGGCATCACCCTATGCTTTTCCTTTCTCAATCAAGGGGACGATTCCCCATGTTCCTCCTCTTACCGTCAAGGGGACGATTCCCCAAGATTCTCTTAAATCATGTCAAACCGGAGCATCACCCCATGTTTCTCCTTTCGCAATCAAGGGGACGATTCCCCATGTCTCTCCTCCTACAGTCACATGGAATGATTCCCCGAGATTCTTTCAAAAACCTTTAAACTGGGGCATCTCCCCCAGATTTCTTCTATTTTAGTCAAGGGACAATTCCCCAAGATTCCTTCAAATCATCTCTGACTGCGACACTAGGTTCACCCTCTTTCAGTCAAAGAGTAATTCCCCAAGAACCTTCAGTCATGTCAAACTGGGGCATCACCCCGAGCCTTTAGGTCCAGTGAGTTAATTTGGATGAGACGTCCTGTTAGCTCCCCCCAACCTTCATATTTCCTACCAACAGTGAGTTAATTTGGATGAGACGTCCTGTTAGCTCCCCCAATCTCTGTATTTTCTGTCAACCGAGGGTTAACCCCACCCTTTACCTTCTGTCCGCCTATTCAGGCCATTTACTTTTCGTCCGCCTATCAAGGCATCCTTTACTTTCCAGCCGCCTATCAAGGCATCCTTTATTTTCCAGCCGCCTATCAAGGCATCCTTTATTTTCCAGCCGCCTATCAAGGCATCCTTTATTTTCCAGCCACCTATCAAGGCATCCTTTACTTTCCAGCCGCCTATCAAGGCATCCTTTACTTTCCAGCCGCCTATCAAGGCATCCTCTATTTTCCAGCCGCCTATCAAGGCATCCTTTATTTTCCAGCCGCCTATCAAGGCATCCTTTATTTTCCAGCCGCCTATCAAGGCATCCTTTATTTTCCAGCCGCCTATCAAGGCATCCTTTATTTTCCAGCCGCCTATCAAGGCATCCTTTACTTTCCAGCCGCCTATCAAGGCATCCTTTACTTTCCAGCCGCCTATCAAGGCATCCTCTATTTTCCAGCCGCCTATCAAGGCATCCTTTACTTTCCAGCCGCCTATCAAGGCATCCTTTACTTTCCAGCCGCCTATCAAGGCATCCTCTATTTTCCAGCCGCCTATCAAGGCATCCTTTATTTTCCAGCCGCCTATCAAGGCATCCTTTATTTTCCAGCCGCCTATCAAGGCATCCTTTATTTTCCAGCCGCCTATCAAGGCATCCTTTATTTTCCAGCCGCCTATCAAGGCATCCTTTACTTTCCAGCCGCCTATCAAGGCATCCTTTACTTTCCAGCCGCCTATCAAGGCATCCTTTATTTTCCAGCCGCCTATCAAGGCATCCTTTATTTTCCAGCCGCCTATCAAGGCATCCTTTATTTTCCAGCCGCCTATCAAGGCATCCTTTACTTTCCAGCCGCCTATCAAGGCATCCTTTACTTTCCAGCCGCCTATCAAGGCATCCTCTATTTTCCAGCCGCCTATCAAGGCATCCTTTACTTTCCAGCCGCCTATCAAGGCATCCTTCACTTTCCAGCCGCCTATTAAGGCATCCTCTATTTTCCAGCCGCCTATCAAGGCATCCTTTATTTTCCAGCCGCCTATCAAGGCATCCTTTATTTTCCAGCCGCCTATCAAGGCATCCTTTATTTTCCAGCCGCCTATCAAGGCATCCTTTACTTTTCGTCCGCCTATCAAGGCATCCTTTACTTTCCAGCCGCCTATCAAGGCATCCTTTATTTTCCAGCCGCCTATCAAGGCATCCTTTATTTTCCAGCCGCCTATCAAGGCATCCTTTATTTTCCAGCCGCCTATCAAGGCATCCTTTACTCTCCAGCCGCCTATCAAGGCATCCTTTATTTTCCAGCCGCCTATCGAGGCATCCTTTATTTTCCAGCCGCCTATCAAGGCATCCTTTGTTTTCCAGCCGCCTATCAAGGCATCCTTTATTTTCCAGCGGCCTATCAAGGCATCCTTTATTTTCCAGCCGCCTATCAAGGCATCCTTTATTTTCCAGCCGCCTATCAAGGCATCCTTTATTTTCCAGCCGCCTATCAAGGCGTCCTTTACTTTCCAGCCGCCTATCAAGGCATCCTTTACTTTCCAGCCGCCTATCAAGGCACCCTTTATTTTCCAGCCGCCTATCAAGGCATCCTTTATCTTCCAGCCGCCTATCAAGGCATCCTTTACTTTCCGTCCGCCTATCCAGGCATCCTTTATTTTTCATTTGCCTATTCAGGCATTCCTTTTCTTTTCTGTTCGCCTATTCAGGCCTCCTTCATTTTCCAGTTCGCCTATTCAGGCACCCCTTTACTTTTTGTTCGTCTATTTCTTAAAAAAAAAAAAAAAGAAGCGGTGTTGGTCCGATGTTGACACTACGTGGATGAGGTTCTCTCTATTCCAAGACATGGGTGGTAGTCCAAAGGGCGGTGTCATGACCCTCAAATCGAGTAAACTAGGAACCATGAATTAGGTCACAAGGGACGGTATCCCAGTGGTTACATCGGTTACTACTTTGGGGCGTAACAAACGGTATCATGAAACCTACCTCGGATAGAATTGGATCCAGGGTTTAAGTTGCTAAGGCCGATGTCATGCACAATACACCGGCCATTCAAAAGGGAACAAAAGTTGAGGACGGGGTGGTCATGATGCACTAATTCGAGGTTCTATACTTTGCAAGGACGATGTCCGGTTGAGGGGTCCCATTTATCCCCTACATCGGTGTTCATGTCTTTACTCCCTTTTCACCTCGGAAATACGAAGATTCCGTATTTCTCTTGTGAAAAAGGAGTAAAGAGGGGCATCTGTGAACACCTCTTTCGGTCTGACCAAAATGGAAAAGACACCGGTCCCAAATGGAAATATAACCGGTCCAAATTCCAAAAGGGGGGAACACCCACTCCGCCCAACCGTCCTCACCTCAACACTCCACCCAACCGTCCTCACCTCAACACTCCACCCAACCTAAACCTCGCCTTAACTCCGCCCAACCGTCCTCACCTCAACTCCGCCCAACCGTCCTCACCTCAACTCAGCCCAACCGTCCTCACCTCAACACTCTGCCCAACCGTCCTCACCTCAACTCCGCCCACCCGTCCTCACCTCAAGAGTCCGCCCAACCGTCCTCACCTCAACTCCGCCCAACCGTCCTCACCTCAACACTCCGCCCAACCGTCCTCACCTCAACTCCGCCCAACCGTCCTCACCTCAACACTCCGCCCAACCTAAACCTCGCCCTAACTCCGCCCAACCGTCCTCACCTCAACTCCGCCCACCCGTCCTCACCTCAAGAGTCCGCCCAACCGTCCTCACCTCAAGAGTCCCTTAATGGCCGATGTCGCGGATCTGACAACAAAAGACGAGTGAGTCCGGCCCAAGTAAGAAACGACGATCTCGTGGGCGGACTCAGGTCGAAATATAGGCACACCGGCTCGTAGTGGATCCGGACTAGGAATTAGAACACCGCCCCTGTGATTACATTGAAAGGCTCAACCGGTGTTAGACACAGGTAAAGGTTCTTAAGATACCACATCGGATCAACGGGAGACTCCGTCCAACCGATATCTTTGCTAGCCGATGTCACAGATTTGACAACGGATGGACGAGGTCGGAAGTTTGTGCGCGATGACCTGGAATCGCACTCCCCAAAAGTGGCAGACAGGGGGAGGCGGAAGTGGACAATTAAAAATGCCATGCTGAAATCCTGTCCCCCACGAACAGTTAATGGCCAGGCTTGCACACCACTACGCGTATGGGTGAGTGGGAATTCTGGCTGTCCCAAACCCTCAGCCCAAGGCCTCAAGGCCCTATAAATGCCCCAGCCAAAGAAGCTATGGGGGTTGCGTTTTTGAGAGGCTGGTTCGCAAGGAAGTTTTTTTCAAAACTCTCTCTGATTTCTTTGAAGACCTTCTGAAACCCTTCCCCACTGGAAAACCAATAACTTGTCATAATCACCAATCACCAATATAAACACCTCCCCAAACTATACCATCCCAACACCTCCCAATTCACCATCTCCATATTCCTTGAACACCACATCGTCTTAGCCTTCAACCCACATCGTTCTAACAGCATCCTCCCAATAGCACTGTCCTCCCTCAGATCCTCATCAACTCCACCGATTCACTGTAGCCCTTTACACCGATCTCTTAAATATACCATACTGTATTCATATTCCCGAACACCGCCCGGTTCTGCCCTAATCCGTCCTAATCCCTCCACACCGTCCCAACAACTCCTAAACACTTCCAATACTCCTTAAACACTACACCGTCCCAATACCCCCCAAAATACAACACCGTCCAGCAAATACATTGCCCATCCAGCCACAACACCGTCCCTTTCTCCCGAAACCATCCTCACCAAAACCGACCTCCTCACCCCTTCTCCTACACCGTCCCAGTACTAAATTATTCCCCAGATTCCATACTGTACCTTACCTAGTCATTACCCTTGCCAATCCTCAACATCGTCCATACACAGCGCCCAGTCACTCCCTCACCTCGGATTAGCTCCCACCAATATCGGCTACACTCTTCAGTTTTCAGCATTCGTGCCCAACACCGGTCCAGTGCTTCTATCAGCGTGCAAGTCCGGAATCAGTCAGACACCGTCACTGCCTTTGACTCACACATCGGTTCTGAGCCCATCACACCGGTTCCACCCTGTTCCTTATTTCTTTTACTTTCAGCCTCTTATTTTCCTGTCAGTTCGCTGTTTGTTGGTTATGTTTGACTGTGTGCCATAGTTTACACTGTTAATATTTTTGTCCTTTTCCCTACAAGCACATATAATAAAAATAAGTGATTTTGTAGATGTTTTATTTTTCAGTCTAAAAATTCTTTTTTTTTCTTTTTTTTTAAAAAAATATAGTGTCGTACGGGGACACTCTCGTCTACACAACCTCTTTAGGATTCGTACACGTGCGAAAAACTTCGCCTTGTACGAGTCCCCCACCTCAGTGACATCCATCATCATCTCCTAAGTCTTTTCCTAAAAGAAAAACATTCAGAACTACGTAACCCTGATTTCTTGTAAATTCAAGAATACGTAGGAGCAGGACTTTAACTCCTGTCGGGCCCACCTTTCTTATTTCCTTGTACTGGTTTATTTCCTTGCTTTTTGCGTTTCTTTCGTGTTGTTACCTTTTTTCGTTTCCGTGAAAAATCAATTTAGACGTGACGTCTTGTTGATTTCCCCCTGGTTTTGTTCAAACCTCGCTACAATTCATAGGGAAGGGATACTTAGGACAAGACGTCCCGCTTATCTCTTTCCTATCCCTATCCTTTTTACCCGAGGATGTTAATTTAGACGTGACGTCTTATTAGCATTCTCTCACCCTCTCTGTCTCATATCGAAGTCGAGCTTAATTCGGACGAAACGTCCCATTGACCTCGCTTCAACATTCCATGTTTGTACAGTTCTCTACTCCACTCTATCATTTTCAAAATAAAAGTAAAAGGGAAGAAACCATGTTTTATTTAAGGCTATTTATATTGTGCTTTCAATCTTGGTACTGTCTTGGACAGGCGATGTAGGGTGCTAATACCTTCCCTACTCGTAACCGACTCCCGAACTTGAATCTCAATTTTTAACCAGTGCTTTACTGAACCTAGTTTTTTCCAATGTTTTTCGTATGGATAAAAACGTTGGTGGCGACTCCCTGTTTCACTCGATACTCTTTTCTCTTCGCCGCGCCGTCGCGATCCAGGTTGCGACAATTACTAAAGTAGGTAATAGTATTTTTTTGATACTATGAAAAATAAACCATTGAAGAGAGAAAGAGGTAATTTTTACCTTTGCCAAGGAATAATTCCCAACTATGTTAGGCTAAAGCAGATTAAAGCCTTCTTCAATTGAACTTCGTTTCATAAACCCAAATGAATATTCTATATAGTCGAATTTATGAGCCAAACAAAAATTAAATGAAAACCCCATTTACCCAACTGTATTTATCTATTTAAACAAAGGTTAGAAAACTAAAACATTTAACTAAAAAATGCTTGTATTTGGTGATAGTATTGGCATTATTATTTCACCTTTGGAAATTCAAAATTCAATCTACTGCTTTAAATTCCACTCACACTAACCAATTTAGGGACAAACGTTTGGCGACAGTATATTCGTTGTCACCTTTTCTATCGTTGACCAATTTGGCAACAAAAAATGGCTTTTGGTGATGAAATTTTTCATCACTAATCCTACTTTTTCTAGTAGTATAATAATTTAATACTATTTAAATTTAATATTACAAATTGACATTTATAATATTTAATTATTTGTACACGGTTCATATTTTTAAGAAATGTATTTTATTATTTAAGCAACTTCTTTAAGTTTAAAAATCTTAGTTTCATTGTGAACAAATTATATGAGAGAATTCTTATATATAAAAATATTATATTATTAACCAAGTAGAATATATATATATATATATATATATAATCATGTAAGTCAATTTTTTATGATGTGTTAGTTCTTAATTTATTAACGACAACAACAAAATCTTATAGATGTTTCCAAGGGTATCCTTGGAACATGTCCAAACTAACTTAATTAAATGATTTTCTATCATTTTCTCTTTTATAGGTGTCACACTATCTTGACTTCAAATATCATCGTGACGTATTCAATATTTCTTATATGGCCACACATTGATCTCAACGTCCTTATACAACTAACTCTTTTTTGTGTGTTATGTTGAACTTTCACTACCCAGTATTCACTTTCATGCAGTATTCACTGATCCAGTATCAATATCGGCCCTCAATGAAAGAGATATCGGTAGGAGAAAAAGATATGGGTCCATTAAGAAGCCTCGACCGGAGTTTAGAGAAAACTGGTATGCTTACTGATAGACCCCGGTTAAAAGCCTGTCAATAAGTCAGAATTTCAGAACCAAGTGGGCAAGTTGCCAACAAAAAGGTTCAGAGCCTATCAAACATCAAATCAAGAGTTGGATCTTTGTTAAACTATAAATACTATCATTCATAATAAGTCAAGTAAGCTATTCTCTTCACTCTTAATGCTCTGATTAACTTGGATCATTATTGACTTAAGCATCAAAGATTCTTTGTAAGTCTAACCACTATCAGTTCCAACATCAACAGTCCAATATGTCAAGGTTTAGAGGCAGAAGGAACGGTTCTCCCATTGAGTTCATGTTATATAATACCAAATTCCCACTAAACTGGTGTAAAATAAAAAATGATTGAGAGATTCACACCGGTTGCGAGTGTACCTTGTACTCCCTGCATACTGATCATTTCATTGGCATGCCTGGTGGGACCGATAAACTAAGTTCCATAATTCGAAGCATAGTTAGGAGATGGAACCATCAAGATGACATGCAATGCCAGAGGCTTACGTCCAAAAAACCCATGTGGAGCCATATATATTGGAGTATAACTTCAGGATTATAGAAACCCAAGGGTCAAACCTAAGGATGGATTAATTCACCAACTCTAGACTAAGCTCTAGGACTTAAGGAAGGCAATAGTCAAGGATACAAAGGAAAAAATTGTTGCTACACCTCGGTGACAATAGTTAGAGGTTTCATAGATCCCAACGTTCGAAGATAACCAAGAATCCACTATGAGAATGGTTCATCCTGACAGTCATAGAAAGGGTTAAATACTATTGTAGGGTCTAAGGAACACCATTTTAATATGCCATTCTCTAGGAGATTGATGAATGTTCCAATACCGAAGCATTTGCAGACACCTCTACTATTATCAATTGGAAAGTATACTGGGGAGACTGGCCTAGGACAACATTTGGACATGTATATGAACGAATCCATGTTCCCAAGGGCAGAGAAAGATGTTATGTATAGAATGTTTCCTAGGACCCTAGCCGTGGGAGCCTTAGGATATTTCAAAGGGCTTCCTTCAGGGTGAATGGACTTATGTAAAGTGTGAAGAGATAACATAAACTTTCTTGTATCATTTTATTATCTCAAGAGATATGTCCAAAATGTCTCATACTTTGGCTCAAATTAAGCAAAGGGAGGATAAAAGTTTGAGAGATTTTCTAAAAACATTTTATAAAGAAACAGCTCAGGTCCCAGGGTTAACAAAACTAATTCAGTTGCACATAGCATTTGAAGCCTTGCAACCGCAATCCCTTTTTTCTTTGTCCTTAGCTAAAGAGTACCCCAGACATTTGAAGAGTTTAAAAAGAAAGTAGTAAAGTATGTCGGTAGGGAAATACATTTTACCACTATAAAAAATAAGGGCCCATGTATAGAGGCTAGGACCTCAGTTCAAGACTGAAGAAATTTGAAGAATGACTTTGGTAGAAGCGATAAGAGTCATGGTCAGGATACGACACCTCAGAAAAAAGAGTAAAAGAATGTTAATTTTACACATTCTGCTCGGCTAGTAGTTCGACCCGGGAAGATCCTCCGTGAGATCGGGATACCAGGATTTATGGTGTATGGGATAAAAAGCCAGCCCCTATAAAGCGCTCGGGGAACGCGAGTAAATATTGTGAATTCTATGAAGAAAATAGGCACAATACTAATGAATACAGACAATTAAAAGATGCAGTAGAAGTACTATAATCTAGGAAAGAATGTTAAAATAGTATCTTTTTAGACCAAAATCATCAGACGAGTTAGAACGAGAGAAGCCCTGGCGGCGAGATTGCTCTCCAAATATGAATGAAGGAAGAAATGTGAAGAAACATTCCTCGACAGATAAGCAAAAAGTTGTAGTAGATAATATTATGGATGAAAATAAAGAATTCAAGATGCTTTCATCCAAAGGAAAGCGGGAAGTTATTGACATAATAACAAGTAGATTTGCAAGAGGAGGAGTTTTAAATTTAGCATGGAAGAACCATCTCGTATGATGATGTCGGTACAAGTAAAGCTGGACAATAAACCATTCCGAGGTGGGATTCAAACCTCATCCATAATTTTTATGGATGATGACTTCGGCCCTACTATTCTAAGAGGTGATGACGTGGTGGTAATTGAGGTCGTAATTACGAATAAAACCATACGCAGACTACTTGTTGACCAAGGAAGTTCTTGTGATGTAACTTTTTACAAATGCTTTAAGAAGATGGGTCCGACTTATGCGGACTTGCAACCTTACACCCAGGACTTGACCGTGTTCAATGGGGCTAAGCAGTCTACCAAAGGGTATCTCGATGCCCAACTAACATTTGAAGGAGATTGGGGTCAAGGACAGTCAGGACCAGAGTATTGGTCATTGATGTGAAATCACCATTTAATGGAATCTTGGGAAGGCCATCATTAAATGCTCTGGAGGCAGTGGCGTCTACCCCATATTTACTAATCAAGTTCATTGACAAAGACAATAAAGTGTCCTCAGTTAGAGGGGACTAACAAATGGCCCGATATTACTATAACTTAAGTCTTTAAATGGTAAAAGTTGATGACAAAATCAAGAAGAGAAAATTGAACGATGAGGGTTCAGTTCCAAGATCAGTAAATTTGATAGATTTGGACCCTAGAGAAGAGTTGGTATCTGATTCCTTAAACCTGGTTAGGCCAACACCGGAGGGCGGAACAAAGGCGATTATCTTAGGAGATGAACCAACCAAAACCACAAGTATAAATGATAAGTTAGAAGCCGATATGGAGGAAAGAATAATCAAACTATTGAAAGAATTTAAACATATTTTTGTCTGGACCGTTGCCAATATGCCAAGCATAGATCCGAACTTTTGCTGCCACAAATTGGTAGTGTATCCAGAGTCAAAAACTGTAACACAGAAGAAAAAGAGGTTGGGACCTGAAATGTAACAAGTAGCTTGTGAGCAAACTGATGAATTGTTGAAGGCCAATTTTATTCGAGAAATTCAGTACTCATCATGGGCATCTAACATGGTTATGGTAAACAAGGCTAATGGGAAATGACGCATGTGTATGAAGGATCCGTACTTATTGCCCAGTATTAATCAGATAGTTGACGATTCCTCGGGATACTAGTTCCTTTTATTTATGGATTCCTATTTCAATTATAACCAAATTCAGATGTGGAAAGATGATAAGAAGAAAATGACAGTTATTAATGACAAATGTGTCTTCTGCTACACCGTAATGCCCTTCAAACTTAAGAATGCAAGGGCGACATACCAACAGATGATAAACAAAGTTTTCAAAGGGTCCAATCAAAGATGGTAAAAGGGTATATAGACGACATTATTGCCAAGACCCTGACAGAAGGAGATCATGTGGAAGATCTTAGAAGGATCTTTCAACGTTTACAAGAATATAACATATGGCTCAACCCCTTGAAAAGTACTTTTGTTGTGCCAGCAGGAAGATTCTTGGGTTTTAAGCTAACCCAAAAGGGGGTCGAGGCGAACCCAGACAAATGTCGGGTAATAAGGTAGCTCTGGCAACTAACCAATCTAAGGGAGGTGTAATCCTTATATGGAAAAGTTGCAGCCCTATCCCGGTTCATGCCAAAAATGGCACACTGATCGCTCCTACTATATAAAAAGAATAAAATGTTTGAATGGGGCGAAGAGTAGGAAAAAGCTTTCTAAAGTCTGAAAGATGTTTTGCAAACCTACCGGTGTTAGTTAAACCAGAATTAGGAGAGAAACTTTATGTCTATTTGTCACTTCGGAGAAAGTGATAGGAGTGGTTTTTATTAAAGAAACCCTCGAAGGATAACAACCTACATACTTTATTGGTAAAGCACTCCAAGGGGTTGAACATTTATATCAAAAGCTGGAAAAGGTTATTATGGCTCTAGTTTGGGCATCATGAAGACTCTTCATTCCATCATTGTATGAACCGACTTACCATTATGAATAATCCTTCACAAACTAGATTTGGCTGGATGAATGATTAGATGTGCAATTGAGTTTTCAGAATTTGATATTTCTTACGAGCCAAGAGAGGCACATTGGATTTGGTTGGACGAGAGATTAGATGGGCAATTAAGTTTTCAGAATTTGATATTTTTTAAAAGCCCAGGTGTTAGTTGATTTTGTGACGGAGTTGACAAGAGAGGCACCATCTTTAGCGCGGGAACATTGGATTGTATATATTGATGGATTGTCAAATTTGAAGGGTTGTGGAGTTGAAGTTGTAATTGAAAGTGAAGATAGAGTGCATGTTGAAATCTCTCTAAGGTTCAACTTCAAAACATCTAATAATCAGAAAGGATACGAAGCCTGCTCGGTCATACTTTGAGTAACTTTGGATGTCCATGCTAAGTCCATAGTCCTATGCAACGATTCTCAGTTGGTCCTTTCTCATATTAATAGGAGCAATCAGTCCAAGGAACCATTGTTACAATAATATTTGACTAAGGTTAAGGAGTTAGAAGAAAATTTTGAACAAATAGAGCACAAGCATGTACCTAGAGAAGAAAATATTCGGGCTGATATATTATCCAAGTTGGATAGCACAAAAATCTAGTTTGCATTAGTTTTAAAGTCATTTTTGTTTAAATTCTCAAGTTGTTCATGTTAGTTTTCCCCTTTTTCCAAGTGTTTTCCTTTGTTCCACACATGTTACTTGGGTGTCTCAATTTTGCAGGAATAACTCTGTTTTGGGTCCATAAACCTTGGAAAATGAGGCATTTAAAGAAGCATTGGATGAATGGAAAAGATTTCAAGCCATTTATGTTCAAAAAATGAAGCAATATGATGTTTGAAATACAAGATTTAGAAAAGATATATCAAGAAGAACACTCTGGGGCCTCAAAATGCTATCAAAGAATGATTTTTGTAAGGTCCAGAGAAATCCACTGCCAGCGGGTTTTTCCACTGGCCGTGTTTCTCTCTACCTAAAAACACACTGGCCGTGGTTTTCTCTGCCTGAAGGTGAAAAAATTGTAATTCTGGACCCCTTGTCATAACCCGCTAGCCGTGGGTTTTTCCCATTGCCAGTGGATTTGGCACGTTTGGCAGTTTCTTTTGTTTCAGGGAGCGATTTTTGAAGTTTAGAGGGGAAAACACGTTCTTAAGGGATATATTATTTTTAGAGACTTTGGAGAAGAGAGAAAGAGAGGGTTTTTACAGAGGAAATTCAAGGACTTCTCAAGGAACGATATTGAAGAGGATTGATCTGCAGCTTTGGGGAAGAAACTTAGGAGATAGTGAGAACTTCTCTTGTACTTTCAAAACCCTAGTTTTGTTTTGATTTCTTCTCATGTTAAAACTTGGTTCATATTGTTTTGGCTTGGTATCCATCTTTGCTATGGCACACTGAATTTTATTCTTGGGATGTAAGGGGTAGTATGTACATGTATCAAAATTGATGTGTTCTTCATCTTTAAATTATTCTATTGCATTTTCTATTCAATTCCATGAAATCTTAACGCTTCTGCAAGTCTTAGAGATAAGCGTAGATGATTATAAATTAGATAGGTAATCAAAAGATTGGCATGTGATTTGAAAAGCATTGAATTGAACCTATAGTTTTGAGTTAACTGTTTGAGGAACTAATTGGGTTTTCACAAGGCGTAACGGACTTAATTGGAAAATTGAACGCTGTTCTTTGGCGATTAGGTATATTAATAAGGTTTCGAGAGAAAATTATTAATTAACTTTGGGAAACCCACCTTAGAAATGAAATAACATAATTGAATAGGAGAATCACATTGGTTTTGGTACTCACATATGAATCCCCTGAATTCTTAAGACATTTCCTTGATTAATCTCTTAAATAAGTAATTGAATTCTCATCTTGATATGCCTCTGAGTTTTTGAGCAGTAGTTTAGTTTTTAAACATGTTTCTAGTTCTCGTAAAATTAAATTGATTTCATCTAGATAATCAAATTGTTGTAAAACCAATAATTGGGCACAATCTCTGTGGGAACGATAAGTTTTTATTACTTTAATACCCTGTGCGCTTGCGGTTGGCTATCACTTGGCAGCTCCAAGCATTACCAGTCCAGTCAAGGTATGCGCCATACACGCTAGAGCCTTTGCCAACAATTCATGGGTAGTATCATATGGTACATCATCAATGGGCAAATCCTAACAGACCTCATAGAGAAAAAAAAGTTTAAAAAAGGAGTTTCCAAATTTTGTTTTGATCGATGGGAAACTATTTCAGAGAGGATTCTTGACCCCGTACCTGAAATGCCTAAATGAAGCAAAAAATTTTGACGTCATGACCAAGGTCCATGAGGGAACATATAAACACCATTCTGAAGAACGGAGTCTGGCAAGAACAATTTTAAGGGCTGGTTACTAGTGGCCTACAATGACGAAGGATACCATGGAATACTTCAAAAGATGTGATGCATATTAAAAAATAGTAACCTACATCATGTCCCCATTGTAGAATTATCCACATTGGCTATTCCATGGTTGTTCTTTTAGTGGGATCTAAATATTTTAGGACCTTTCCCAAAGGTTCCAGCCGGGGTTAAATATCTGATAGTCAGTGTCGATTATTTCACTAAATTGATTGAGGCAGGGGCTGTAGTGTACATAACTTCAGCCAAAACCTGGCCTTTTATTTATAAGAATATTATATCTTGGTGTGGGGTTCTAGGACGGATTTTAATGGATAACAAAATTGTTAGATCTAAGTTTGAATGAAAGACTAAGAAGTGAACCCCTGGGATTTGTTAATAACACCCATCAAGACTTTTAATTAAATAAAGCTTGTCTGTGTGTTTTACTAACATAGTTCAATAAGTGTTTCAGGAAAAGTTTAAAGTGCACTTGCTGAAAGAAAGAGATGGAGTCAATCAAACCAAACTTGTGTCGAAGAACAAGTCCATTGCATTTATCAAAGAAATGTTCAAGAAAAGTCTGAATGAAGAATCAGACCTTGGAGTATCATTATCTTTCAAGGATCGGTCTCTGAAAAGCAACTCTTCTTTTCTATGAAAGAGTCAACAAGAGCTTTCTTATCTCAAACCTGCGCCATTCACTAAAAAGGAAAAGAGCTAAAAAACTAAAGAATGTATGCACAATAACCAAGGTAGATGCTCACACATCTCAAAGCATCAAAAAAGTTAAAATCGTGGCAAAAACAAAAGCCTAAGGTCAACGTCTACAAGAGTATACCATTTAGCTTGAAATGACTAAGCAAATAGGTATCTTTTGGAATGGATTATCAAAGTAAACCATTTTGGTATAAACTCTAAAGCATGTCTGATTCAGACTTTGCTATTGTGTACTCCTTCAAAGTCAAAAGTAATTATCGGATATATCTTCTCTAATAACAGATCAACGACTATTTCAAAAGGGCCTATATATATATGAGAAGATCACAAACTTTAAAGAGATTGATTCCTTGCTAATTCTTTTGTTTAACAAGAATAGAAATCAAAAGTGCTAGTTTGTAAAACGCTTAAGTTTTTCTCTATTCCTATATTACAAGCAAAAGCCTTTCTTACTGTTCTGCTTCTAGCAAACCTTGGCTTGATTCTTATTATAACTTAGCATACTTTGTTTCAATCTTCAATATCTTTGTATACTGAGTTATCTTTTGTAACATAAACTCTCTTTTATCACTCATACTTTGTCTGTCAAGCTTTGTGTCCTGAAAGGCTTTTGAAATAATACTTGGGTTTGAGCCAGGAGTGGCTTGATTGAAAGAATACCTAGGTTAAGCCAGAAGTGGCTAGTGTTAACAATACTTGAAGCACAGGCTGTGCTGGTTGTGTAAAAGGTGTTTTTACATAGTGAAAATCCTTCAAGTCTGAAGGTACTAGACGTAACTTCTGCTTTAGAAGTGAACCAATATAAATCTGCTACATTATCTTCTCTTGACCCTTATCTCTCTAAAGTCTGTTCAATCAAAAGTTTGAAACATAGATCAAAGATTCCTCGTTTAAAGTCTGCATAAAAAAGAGTTAAGATTTATTCAACCCCCTTTCTAAGTCTGACTTTGAACCATCAATAATTCACGAATGCCAAGTTTGTAGACATACTCGAAGGACTTCAAATTCAGTAGGTATTTTCATCCATGCAACATCCTTAAACTAACGTGAAGGTCGAGGTTGTTAATAAGGAAGTCTTAAAGGGGTTGAAAAATGGTTGGGAGATGTAAAAGGTGAATGGACAAACCAACTATGTCACGTTTTATTGGCATATCAGACAACCCCATATTCATCAACAGGGGAGTCCCCATTTTGATTGACTTACAAGGTCAAGGTCATAATCCCAGTGGAGATTAATCAGGTTTACCCTAGACTGCAGTAGTTTGACGAAGTAGAAAATGATGTAAGGATCAAGGACAAGTTGTATATTTTATAGGAAGTCTGGGATGTAGCTTTTATTTGGGATCAAGCTATAAAAGCTAAAACCGTTTTCTGGTATAACAAAAAGGTTCAGAGAAGAAGGTTTAATGTCGGGGATTTAGTTAAGAAAAGCCTCAGTAGGAAACTACCTTGCTCATCGAGGCAAACTAGGCCCAACCAGGGAAGGGTCGTACCGGGTTCATGATGTTACAATCGGAGGAGCTTACGTATTAGAAACCTTACAAGGTGAGGTTTTTCAAGAAAAATGGAATGTAAATAATCTGTGAATTTATTACAGTTAACCGACATCAAAAGACATGCACTTTTTTTTTCTACCAAGGTTTTTTTGACAGGGTTTTTCCTTAGAGGTTTTTAATGAGGCATGCAGCTCCGAAGCTCAATGTGAATAAATACATGCGGTTTTGAACAATTTCTCTTCTCTATTGAAATTTTTGAAGACATAAGGTTTTAATAATGACAAAAGGCATGCAAACTCTAAAAAACATCAATTATGAAGACCAAGATTGGAAGAAAAATGAATCAACATAAAGGCAAGACCAACAAGTCAAAAGAATAATTCTTCAAAGTCCAAAAGGTCTTATCACACATATAAGGTTTTAATCAAGTATCAATATGGCCTTAGGATTAAATTAAAACCTTGATAACATACATTTGAAAGGCATTTTCATAAAAATAGAAAGTAAGTAATCGATTACCAGCAGTCCTGGCCGACTCCATATAAGCCTCAAAGTTGACGATGTCACTCTAACATCTAAGGTTGACAAAATCCAATCCACCATCGGGGTTCCCATGACTAAGGACTCGAGTATACCAGAAGAAAGTAGCAACAGTAGAAGTGAATCCCAGGTGCTTGGCTAAAAGCTCTAGTGAAAGGACTAAGCCTCATCCGTTAGGGTGAATTAGGCTGGGGGCGATATCCAAAAACTTAATCACCCTCATCTCAAAACTATTCAAGGGGAGTCCCAACCCCACCTTGGTTAGAAGAATCTTTTACATATAAAAGAAGTGCTCTCAGGGTATATGGAAAGCCCGGTCACTATACAACGACACGATTATTGAATATTGGTCTTTGTATCAGTTGGATCACCAGAATTGTCTGACGTCTAGCTCAACACTATCCTTACCTTTAGCATGACAGCTAGGGATATCAAGGATGTCTTTTTGGACCTAGAAGTAAGGATCTTGGGCCTTGCGGGCTAACTAATCTATACCATATGTTAGCATAGTGGTATCTTCTAGGTTAGTTCTCACTGAAGAATTCCCAGCAGCCATAGAGGAAACCATATGTTTCAAAAAAGGAATGTTTGAGTAAAAATCAATATTGTCTGTGTGGTAATGAACCACACTAGAGTTTATATCTTGGCCAGGTGATGAAATTGAAAGCGGGGATCTTATCGCTGTAGGGTCAAAGGAAGCAGACAATGAATACTATGAAGGAGCTAAATCCTCATGATCACCCTACCTCGGGTTTAAAGAGGTGGTTCCTCGTAATCCCATCTTAACCCACACACATATCCATTTGTGAGACCTGTAGATTATGTCTGGGTCCCACAAACGACCACGATGATGGACTGGAAAGGATCTCCATAGAATTATCACTCCCGTGGCCACTCCCAAGACCTCAGTTCGACATATTTTCCAAAGAAACAAAAAGTATCAAGGAAAAGTCTAGGATTAGAGAAGGCTACCTATATGAATGACTCTAGCTATTTTTCTTTTGCAGGCCAGGATTTGACTGACTTAAAAGCAATAAGGATACCATAGTGGCAAAACCTCGAGAGTGTAAAGGCAGAAGTGAAGGAGCCGTTACCACCAACCCTTTATTTATAGAGTTCTTGAAGGCAACGAATTAAAGGCGAATAGACGCGGCCTAGAAAGGACATAAAGTTTTAGCTCTGAAGCAGTGTAACCATTAGTGCAACCAGAATATCAGGTGTCACACTATTGAGAAGTTGCCATGTGTTCGAAGTAACAGACACTGCAGCCGGAATATTAGGTGTTATCCAATGAGATGGTGCCATGTGTATGAAATAAAATAAATATACAAAAATTAGTAATCGAGGAAATAAAAAATGATGATTAAATTAAATTACAAATTAATTAACCATTAACCCTGTAAAAGAAATAAACGCCCATGTGTACTCCGGCCAGGCGTGGTACGAAATAATTTGAAGCAAAGTAATACCGGCTATAGCTTATTACCATAACACTACGCAAATGATCTGGTGTCAATACTGACCCTCAATAAAAGAAATATTGGCAGGAAAAAAGATATGGGTCTGGTAAGAAGCCTCAACTAGAGTTTAGAGAAACTGATATGCTTACTGATGGACCCTGGTTAAAAGTCTGCCAGTAAGTCAGAATTTCAAAACCAAGTGTGCAATTTGCTTGTAAAAAAGTTTAGAGCCTGTCAAATGTCAAATCAAGAGTTGGACCTCCATTACACTATAAATACTATCATTTATAACAAGTCAAGTAAGCTATTCTCTCCACTCTTAATGCTTTGATTACCTTGGATCATCACTGACTTAAGCATCAAAGATTCTTTGCAGGTCTAACCACCGCCAGTTCCAACATCAATGATCTGAGATATCAAGGTTCAGAGGCAGAAGACACGGTTCTCCCATTGAGTCCGTGTTATATAGTATCGAATTCCCACTGACCGACGTAAAAAGAAGAATGAATGACAGATTCACATCGATTACGAGTGTACCTTGTACTCACATACTGGTCATTTCAAAAACTTTCCCTTAAGTTTTTCGATCTAATACTTTTCAATCACACATAACTCTTTAAGTCTTTCTTTATTTAAACCACTCAACTTGTATCTTGTGCAAAGTATCCCTATTATTGTCACTATCATCCACTACTAAAAAAAGTCCTATTTGCGACGGGAAAAAGCCATTGCTAACAGCCAGAATTTCGTCAATAATACTATTAGCGACGACATCAGCTATGGCCGAATACCGTCGTTACCAATTTGGTGGCAAACATGTTAGCGACGGCAAGTGAAGACTGTTGCAAACTTTGTGACAACCACATACCGTCTCTAAAAGTGGTCCTTTTTCTGCCATTTTCGTCACTGGCTCGGTCCCACATTAGCGATGGTAACCTGTTCGTTGCGGACAAATTTAAGTTCCACCGTCGCTAATTTAGCCTAATTAGCGATGGCCTTAACATCATAGCTAAATGGATAACTGAACAGGGACCAATATTAGCGACGGAGTTTTGACCGTATATGTTTTTGATAATTACTATCGTTAATTTCATAGCTGAACAAAGACCAATATTAGCGACGGAGTTTTGACCGTAGCTATGTTTTTTATAATTGTCATCGCTAATGTCGTCGCTAAACAAGGATCAATATTACCGACGGAGTTTTGGTCGTAGCTATGTTTGTGATAATTACCGTCGTTAATTATAAAAATTATTTTTTTAATTTTTTTCATAAAATTTGATTATTTAAGGTAATTTATAATTTTATTATTTAAAGTATATTTTACAAACTTGGATGAATTCTTTTTATAAAACTAAAATATATATTAATTTTTCTATAGTGCTTTTATTAGTTAACAGACGTATATATAATGAACAGAAAAAGATATAACATCAATCAGCAATAAACACAGTCGAATAAAAAATATAGTAATCGCCATCATATTATTTACAACTCAAACAATAAAAAAAGAATAAGTACAAAAATGTGTAACACTAAAAAAAATAAATACAAAATCCATCAACTTGGGGGGGGGATCCTGGGGTGTTGGGTCTGGCCAGAAACCAGAGGTTGCGTCATTAGGTGTAGCTGGTAAAGACTGCATCAACCGGCGGATCAAAGCCTCCTACTGATCCATCATCCTACGAGACTCCTCTCGATCCTTCTGAGTGTAGCGACCGCACAACGACGTCGCTGCTATGGAGTTGGAGGGAAAGCTAAAATTATAAAGGGAAAACTAAAACTAGCTACGACCCCCACTCCATAGCTATCTTTTCTGCAGTTAGTTGTGACTGCTACACGATGTCGTTAACGTGGACTTGGAGAGGAGGAAAAAATGTTAAAGGGTAAACTAAAACTAGCTATGACTCATTTCCCCCTCGTTAAGTTGAGCGCCCACAATAACTTAGAGGGAAACCCAAAAAAAGTTAGAGGTAAATAATAACGACCGCCGTTAGCAATGGGCGTTCCCAAATGTTAGCGACGGGATCTAGTTGGTTGCTGACTTGGTAGCTAATTGTCTTCCCAAGGTTCCTTTTCAAATTGTGGTCGCTAAAATGGTCGCAACGCGTTTTTTTATTAGTGACGGGGGTCCAACCATCGCTATAATAAAAAAAAAATACAGGATAGCGACGTGAAAGTCCCGTTGCTCACATTTGACTTAATGTTAGTGACTTCTAAATTCTGTCGCTAACATTTAGCACTAACAAAAAACTATAGAGGGAAAACAAAAAATGAGGGAGGGAAGTTTAGCGACCACGTCAACAACGGTGTGTCTTGTAGTGACGGGTTTTTGCAAATGTTAGCGAAGGGGTTCTGTTGGCCACTGATTTTGTGACTACTTTTCTTTTCAAGGCCCCTTTTTACATTTCGGTCGCTAATTAGGTTGCTAATTAGCAACGACATGTGTCGGTCGCTAACTTGAAGTAGCTATCAGAGGTTTTTTTAGTAGTGATCTTGTATTATTGATCCCAAATACTAGAACCTTGACACATGAGATATAACTTGATCTTTAATTTTTACCTCTAATTCATTATTAATTTGTCTCTTGTTAAACTTATAGTGCATATACTTTGTTTTCTTTCTACTTAATTGAAAGTCTTTTGATTTTAAAGTTTGTCTCTAAAACTCTAATTTATAATTGATTTCTTCCCTTGATTCTGTTATGAGGACTACATTATTTACAAAAAACATGCATTTGGGAATGTCTTGGATTGGCTTTGTTATGACGTCTAAGACCAAATCAGAAAAATAAGGACTCAAAGGTCCCTAATGTACGTCAAGCTCTACAGCAAAGTCTGTTGTCTCCTCTTTTGGTGTTCTTATGCTAGTAGTTTCTCCCTTCTATATATCCTTTATAGTGCTAAGGTACAGGGGAACCTTTCTTTTCCACGGGTTTTCACACTTTTCTAAAGACTCGATCATGGACTTTTTCCAAATAAATGAAAACTATATACAAGTCCCTCTACTTACTCTAATATTTTTTCTATCAACCCTCTAAGAAGATCCAAATTGGTTCTCATAATAGACGTTTCACTTCCTAGCATATGCTCTATTGCTCTTTTATAAAGCTCCATAATTTATTGACAATATAAAAAATTAATATAAATTACTATTTATTATTTTTCCAAGCCTAAACTAGACTTTGCTATGCTTGAGCTTGGCTCGCTAGAAATCTAAAGGTCTGAGTCTAGTCTAATTACTTGTGATGGGTCTTTTTTTAGGTCTGGGCCTGATCTAACGCAATAATAAGCCTAACATGATAGCATTTTAAAGATTTGTCTACTGCAAAGTCTTGTAAATACACCAATTGGTCTTTTAGCTTGAATGCCAACGACCTATTAACCCAAAGAGAACGAAAAGTCTATTTTAGACATCCACACACACGCAATTCTAAACAATGACGTTTAACAATTAAAAAAGGCCTTGAGCGATAAATTATCCAAAAGTGTATTAATATAGAATTAATAATTATCCAACTAAACATAACATATTAAACATCATTTTTAGACTTTCTTATCCAAAAGTGTATTTAAGTTATACTTCCTCCATTTATATTTAACTGTCCACCTACAGATAAAAACTTTGTTTTTATTTAACTATCCACTTAGAATTTCAAGAGAGTATGGATTGTTGTTCTTTCAATACTACCTTTATTGATATTAATAGTGTAAATAATTTTAAGAATAATAAATAATTAAGATATATAGATAAAACCAAAAAACAACAAATTGTTTTATAAAAACTAATAATCTTAATTAATAATCTTAATTACATTTCTTAACATACATAATTCTTCTCTTTCCAAACAGTTAATTAAAAATAGATGAAGAATATGAAAAATTAAACTTTGTATAAATTTATTATTTTAAGATAGTATAATTATATATATTATTGTATTAAATATATATGTCAACTACATCGACTTAAAGTCTAATAAATCTAACTAAGGTAGACATTAGATGGATGATGCCATAAATCCTAAGGTTAATGATGTGAATCCCTGTGAATTCAAACAAATAAATAAAGTAGCCCAGGTAACAAAAATAAATATATTTGAAGACTTAATATGACAAATAAGTCACCTGTTTCGTGAATTAACACGATTTTACGTGTTTGATAGAAGGATTTTAGAAAGGAGCAAGAGCACATGGGTGTTGGGGACCCACTTTGATTTTTATGTCGACGAATAAAATGGAAGTATGGATATGCGGACAACGTCGTCTCTTTCAAAGAAATACTACGTATCGTGCTGAAAACAAATAGAAAAGTGTTGGTCGTTAATGAAGCCGTTAATGGAGGTTATTTAACGGTTGAACGAACTCCTTTCAACGCTAATCCAACGGTTCAGAATTAGATCTCTTCTCTCACGTGGTTGTCTGCATCACTAATAGACAGCCTAACCAAATATTTGCCAACAATCAAGGCAGCTTCTGCTTCTACGCTCGTTTTAATTTCATTTCAATTTATTGTTGCATGTGCAATGTGTTTGTGACTTTCTTTCTGTACTTTTCTGTGACTCCAAGAACATTTACTTTGCGTCTCACTCATACAAAGAGCAAAATTATTTTATGGTTTTATACTCAAAATCTTTACTAATTTATTTATGCATTAAGTGTAATTTTATACTTTAGATGTGTTTTTTCTTTATTTATTGAACATATATATTATTTTTAGCTGTTTGTGGGCATTAACTTAAATTATTTTACCAATTACATTATCAATCGGCAGATTAAATATAATTAACTCACTACAATTGAATAGAGTCTAAAATCTTAGTTCGAATGTGAGGTCTTTTGATTGGAAACTAAAAAAATCAATGCGTAAAAATAAACGTAATAATATATACTAGGGCGAGCATTAATTCTTAAGCTTTGATCTATGCACAATTTAAACTAAGTCCTCTAATTGATTGTAAATATAGTATTTAAATTGTATAGGTATCGTATAGTGGACCTATAGGTAGTATTTACCCAGAATTTCAGGTAAGTCCCACTCGTGTTTATTTATGATTTGTGCCCGTCAATATAAAGTTGATATTGATGACCTAGGTCCTAAGTTCCGCTGATTCCTCACTCATTTCCCCCCATTTTCGGTGTGCTACTTACACAGGATCCGGGTTAACTTGAGCATACCTTAATTTTAATTTATTTTTGGTTCAATTTAAAAAATTGTTTTACCCATTAGAAACTTCATAATGATTTCCCTTGTAGTCTGATCCAGTATAATCAGAGTTTGAATCTCAATATTTTCCTACACATTATATTTGTTTCCTATTTAATTAACTTTATGTGTTTACATTAATTAATTATAATACAACATCAAGTCTTTCTTGGCGGTTGTTAATTTTATACATTTTTTAACGAGATTGGACACTGCATCTTTAAGAGCTAAGAAATGTGTAAAGGGTCTGTTAAGGAGGAAATACATTTTATTTTATAATAAAGGTATCAGAGATGCAACGGAAGAGAAAAAGAGAGAGAGCTGGAAGTAATTGATCAGCAGAAATGTATTGCAACTTCATTCATTTGATAGCTGAGACTAAGCTCCTTAATATAGATGCATACACACACAGGCACAGCTAAGCTAACAAACTAACAGAATAACTGAGTGTAACTGCCTATAACTGCCTCCTATAACTGCTTGCTCTTATCATTCCCCCTCAAACTGAGAGGTATGTAAGACATGACTCTAAGTTTGTATTTACAAGATTGAAAAGACTGCTGAGAGATAGGCTTAGTGAGGACATCTGCTGTTTGACTAGAGGAAGGGATGTGTTGAACCACGAGCTGTTTGGCAGCAACTTTGTCCCTAACAAAGTACAAATCCAATTCAACATGCTTGGTTTTGGAATGAAGAATAGGATTAGAGGATAGCTGTACAGTACTGAGATTGTCACAGTACACAGTAGGGATTGAAGGAATGATGACCTTGAGTTCACTGAGTAAGGACTGAAGCCAAGAAATTTCCATTGTCACAGCTGCTAAGCTCCTATACTCAGCCTCTGTACTGGACCTCGACACCACTGTTTGCTTCTTTGAGGACCACGAGATGAGATTGGAACCAAGATAAACACAGAATCCAGTTGTGGATTTTCTGTCATCAAGATCAGAGCCCCAATCTGCATCACAGAAGGCAGTAAGAGACAAGTCAGGAGATCTGGCAAGGAGTAATCCATCAGTTAGAGTTCCCTTGAGATAACGAAGGATTCTTTTTACAGCTTTCCAATGAGATGCCTTGGGAGAGTGCATGAACTGACACACTTTGTTGACTGAGTAGGCAATCTCAGGTCTGGTAATGGTGACATATTGGAGAGCACCAACAATGGATCTATAGAGTTGTGGATCATCAAACACTTCAGGATCTTGATTAGAGAGTTGTAGGCCTGTAACCATAGGAGTTGTCATGGCTTTTGTTGAACTCATGTGAGCTTTATCTAACAGATCTGAAATATACTTGGTTTGTGAGAGATGCAAACCACCAGATGCAGTAGGACTTACACCACTAAAAAAACAACTGTTAGCGACGGACAGAATTGGTCGCTAATCAATGGAATTCCCGTCGCTAAAACAATTAGCGACGGCGTCACAGACGGGAAAGTGGGCGTCGCTAAAACCCTCGTCGAAAACACATCAGCGACCACATACATGCCGTCGCTAACTTATTGACGGCGTAAGGCCGTCGCTAAAATCGTCCCTGCCCCAATAACTGCTGCCGTCGCTAAGTGTTGCCATACAGCGACCTCGGGACCCCGTCGCTACTAATAGACACCAGCGACCACCCCGTGCCGTCGCTAGAGGTAGTGATACAGCGACCAATACATTCCGTCGCTAGTGGTTGTCAGGTCGCGACCACACCTTTCCGTCGCTAGTGGTTGCGATGTAGCGACCAAGGCGTCCCATCGCTAGTGGTTGTCAGGTCGCGACCACAACGTCCGTCGCTAGTGGTTGCGATGTAGCGACCAAGGCTTCCCGTCGCTAGTGGTTGTCAGGTAGCGACCACAACGTCCGTCGCTAGTGTTAATAAGTCAGCGACGGACGGGTACCGTCGCTAACGAGAATCTTTAAATTTTTTTAAAATTGATCCAATATTGACTGGTTTTGTTAATTTAGCTTTAAAAATATCTTAATATTTTATATTTTGTATTGGCTGATAAAATTTTATAATTAAATTAAAATAATTTTTTTGAAGTAATGAATTATTATTAAAAACAAAATAATAGATTAAATTAATTTATGAAATAGGTTGAATTATTAATGATAGGTAGAAAGGCTTTGTGATTTGAATGTAATTACCATTAAATATTGACATAATAAATAAAGAATGACAAACTAAATACTGAATGAAAATATAACATAACTAAAAATCAAATATACAATGTGTATAAATAAAAGAACTACAATCAAGGTGGTGGGGGATCCTGGGGTGGTGGTGGGGGCGCCTGGGAAGTGGGGGGAGGTAGCCTCGCCATCAACTGCATCAGTAGCTCCTGCTGCTGAGCAAGTTACCGACGAGTCTCGGCGTGCTGCTCCTCGGCCCGCTGTCGGTCCGCCTCGGCCTTCTGTCGGTCCGCCTCGTGCCGCTCCAACAGCAACTGCCTCTGACGTCGCTCCTCCTGTAGCTCATCGTTCAGGTTTTGAATTACCTGAACGACCTCAGTCGGAAGACCAGAGGAAGACGAAGAGGAAGGGGTCTTCCCCTTTTTCGCCAGCTGCGTGCCGACGCCACCCAATCCAAACACCCTCCCTTTCTTGTTCACACCGCCAACAGCCTCCATATAGATGGCGTTGTCGTCAGAACAAGATAGGGTGGGAGGAACCTCCCCTTCAGGAGTGGAAGCCACCAGGTCCGCCTCCTTCTCGGCCCTCCTGGCCTGATACGCCTCCTGTAAATTCAAAAACAACGATAGGATTAGTAAGTTGATTTGTAAATTATAAGCATATGTCAGTTAAAAGTAAATACCGCTAGCTCCGTAGTCTTCTGGTTTACCCATGCACCGGCTTTGTTCTTCTTGGTCATTTGCATGACCTCAAACAAAGAAGGCTCCCGGTGCTCCCTCTGCTCCTGTGGTGGACAAAAAACATTGAGATTATTATTTGTAAACATGTAAGACGAATGATAATAGAAATGTTTAACATAAATATACTTACAAATCTTTTCTTGTGCTCGAGGGTTGAAATGCTACCCCCAGTGTAAACCGAGGCTGCAGCATCGGCGGCTCTGTTGGCCCTATTCCGAGCACTCGCCTGCTGGAATGGGACCCCGCCCCACTTCTGGACCATCCCGTCCCAATGGTCCTCCGGGATCCAACGAGGGCGCTCACCCTTGTCCCTCACCTTCCAAAGGGTACTCTTGATGATTTTGGAGGTCTTTGTGGCAAAGACCTTCCTAATCTCATCAATCATACCCTCCGCCCACTGGTAATCACGCTGTAAAATGAATTGAGAAATCAAAATTAATAACAGGTCTATTTTACAAATCAAGTCACAATAAATGAGCTAGGAACTTACCGAGAAGGTGTCAAACCACCTATCTTGCACAACCTTCCCAGCATCTGTCCAAGATATATATGGACCATCCCACTGGGCCTTCAAAACCTTAGTAATCGCTTTGGTAGTGCGACTACTATCAACAAAGCTGTAATGACAACAATTATGTTAGGAGTAAAACAACACACAATCTAGGGAGACACCCAAAATTTCGGCAGAGTCTCCCCTGTAAATGTAACATTTCCAAGTTTACATAGTTACCCTGTTACAAACAGAAGAGTGCCCAGTACAATTCAATCTATACAAGTACTAATTAAAGTAACATCCAATAAACCAACAAGTCTTTCTACTAAAGTTTAATATAAAGTGTCATACAAATAACATAAAAGTATTTGAGGTTTAGTCACTTACTCGTCTCCGGCCGGCACGGGTACCAACATGGGCAGAGGGGATGCCGGAGGTGGGGTCGCCTGATGGCCATGGTCCTCCAAGCCACCAACTCCAGGAGTCTGCTCTGGGGTGGTCAGCTGTGGGGGTGATGGGGTGGTCTGCTGTGGTGGTGGTGATGGAGTGGTCTGCTATAGTGGTGATGGAGTGGTCTGCTGTAGTGGTGATGGAGTGGTCCGCTGTGGTGGTGATGGAGTGGTCTCCTGCCCTGGGGTAGGAGTCCCCAGACGGGAAGCCGGGGTCCTGGACCCACCACCCCTACTGAAGGGCAGTCGACGTCCCGTCATCTGTGGATAAAATAATGAACAAAAAAGGTTAGTCTCAGGATATATATAAACCTATGTATATATGTTTAACAACTACATACTCTGTGTCTGTTTCAGTTTCAAATTCCCCCTCAGTTTCAGTGTCACTGTGGTAATCTGTTTGAACAAGTTCATCAGTATCCAAATCAGCCCTAGACCGTTTTGATCGAGAGACAAGGTCTTTGTCAATGTGTTCACCCCCCGTAGTGGCGAGTGTCTCATCCATTATGACTGGATCAATGTTGAACAACAAAGAGGCATCGTTGAGCTCGTGTGGTGCAAGCTGATAAGCGTCATCAACCTCCTCGGAGACATTGTCAGTGATCTGACTTCGGGCCTTGGCCTTGATTACTGCATACCAGTCCCGATGTCCTCCCGGGAAGTCGGTGTAATAAACCTGCTCAGCTTGTTGGGCAAAAATGAAGGGATCAAACCCTTTATATCTACCATTCTTCTTGACCTCAACTAAGCCGTAGTTGTTGTCAACCTTTGTTCCAACACCGATTGTGTTGTCGAACCAATCACATTTGAATAGAACAATATCTCTTCTTAGTCGTCCAGAGAATGAAACTTCAACAATCTCCGTCAGCACTCCATAAAAGTCTTCTTCTAACTGACCGGCGGTGCCTTTAACACAAACCCCGTAGTTATGGGTGCGCATCCCTTCACTCCATTGAAGAATATTAAACTTGTAGCCATTTACGTAGTAAATAGGCCATTTTTTAACAGTCTTCACCGGCCCCCAAGAAAGGGCTTGGAGTAAAGAATCTTCAATATGGTTGTTAGGGTCTTGTATCTATGTACAACATAAGAAGTAGGTCATTGTTACCATATTGACGGGAGTTAGAAGCAAATAGGCTTAAAAACACTTGGAATACGGGTCTTACATGTTGCGCGAACCAACCAACGAACTTGGATGACACCTCACTATGAATTTGGTCATCAGTTAAATCATTTTGCTCAAGTTTTAGCATATCTGTGTATAAGCTATTGAAAGAAACAAATAAGTTTAATATAAAAGCTACGTTAAGAATGTATAATATAACTTCTATGACTTACTCAATAAAGGGTTCCACTTCTGGGCAATTGAGAAGAATGTACAAGTGAGCTGCCTTTCGATCTTTCTCATCAATGTAACATTTTGTGAGCCTGCCCCCCGGGTGACCAGGATAGTTGAAAATCGACGTTTGTTCATCAAACCCTGTGCGGCTGGCTACCCCAAGATTACGGGGAATTCTACTCATTCTAGTTTCTATCTCCGTTGGAAAATAGAAAGAAGCAAAGGTTGTCATTTCTTCGACTAAGTATGCCTCACAAATTGAAGCTTCAACGCAGGCTTTGTTCGACACTTTATCTTTTAAAGAGCGTAAGAATCTTCAACATCATTAACAACATGGTGTTAAGTTAGAAAATGCTATTATAAGCACGATTTGCAAGTAAATTAAAGAGTTCACCAAGCATTCACCTTTCGAATGGATACATCCAACGATACTGCACTGGGCCACCAACCAAGGCCTCGTACGGTAGATGGATAAGCAAATGCTCCATGGAGTCAAAAAAACTTGGTGGGAAAATCTGCTCCAACTTACAAATCAATACCGGGATAGTTTCTTCCATCTTCACAAGTTTCTCCACAGTCAACGAAGTAGCCGTCAACTCCTTAAAGAAGTGACTCAACTCCACTAACGGTTTCCAAATAGGCTTCGGTAAGGCATGAAACGCGTACGGGAGTAGTTGTTGCATAAACACATGGCAATCATGACTTTTCATGCCAAACACCCTGCCCTCCTTCACGTCGACACATCTACTCAAGTTAGAAGCGAATCCGTCAGGCAGGGTCAACCCATTCATCCAAATGCACACAGCAATCTGTTGTGGTCTAGTTAAAGCATATTTTGCATGGGGTTTAAACATTCTTCCACGTCCCGCATCCCTCAACTCCAACTCCTTCCTAGAACACCAAATCGGAAGGTCTAGACGACTCTTCTCGTTGTCCTTTGTTCTCCCTTTGATGTCCATAACAGTGTCAAAAATATTCATGAAAACATTACGTTCAGTGTGCATGACATCAATGTTGTGTCTTAACAACAAGTCTTTCCAATATGGCAAATCCCACAAGACACTCTGCTTCACCCAGTGGTGTTCCTTACCGTAACCCGCAAACTCCTTAACACTCTTGTCCCAGATGTAAGGATACTCTTCGACCCTCTGCCAAACCCGTGCACCAGATAACCTACGGGGTGGAGGTTCATTAACAACCTTGTTCTTCTTAAAAGCTGTTTTGTTCCTCCTAAACGGGTGATCCAACGGTAGAAACTTTCTATGACAGTCAAAGAAACTTGTCTTGCCACTAACAGGGAGTGATTCCCCCCCGGTATGTTCCATGCATACAGGGCAAGCAAGCTTCCCAGACGTGGACCATCCAGAAAGCATACCATAGGCCGGGAAGTCGTTAATAGTCCACATCAAAATAGCACGCATCATAAAGTTGTTCTTCAAAGACACATCGTATGTCATTACCCCGACATCCCATAACTGTGATAACTCTTCAACCAACGGTTGCAAAAACACGTCTATGTTCGCCTTTGGATTTTTGGGTCCTGGAACCAGTATAGATAGAAACATGACCTCCCTCTTCATACACATATCAGGCGGCAGATTGTATGGGGTCAGGATGACTGGCCAACAAGAGTAAGCCCTTCCGTATTGACCGAAAGGGTTAAACCCATCAGTACATAATCCAAGTCTTACATTTCGCGACTCGCCAGAAAAGTCCGGATATAGCTCATCCAAACACTTCCATGCTTTCCCGTCGGAAGGATGGCAAAGAAACCCCTCTTGTGTTTGGTTCAGAGCATGCCAACGCATGTGTTTTGCCGTGGACAATGAGGCATACAGGCGTTGAAGACGCGGTGTTATAGGGAAGTACCACATTTTCTTCCTGGCCGTCCGGGTTACCTTCCCTCTCCTTTTAACGGTCTTGTAGCGTTCCTCATTACAATGCAGACATTTTGTGGCACCCTCGTCTGCAAACTCATTTCTGAACAGCATACATCCACCAACACAACACTCTATCTTCACACAACCCAGCCCCAAGTTTGCCACTTGTTTCTTAGCACGGTACAGGTTTGCTGGCATTCTGTGATTACTAGGCATGGTGGAACCCATCAGACTGACCATCCTATCAAAACAACCTCCAGAAAGATTATAATCTGCCTTTATGCTTAAAGCAGCTAGGGAGGCGGATAACTCAGTGTGACTGTTGCACCCGTCCCACAATGGAGTCTGAGCCGCCGCCAACAAATCATAAAATCTCTTCACCTCCGGATTAGGATCCTCCTCTACATTGTCAGAGTCCCCATGACCTGCTTGGTCATTATGTTCCAGCATACGCCCGGTGGAGGGTCCAACATGATCCATCACCATTTGTTCTATGTTGTTGTACGTATCCCTGTTTCCTCCAACCTCGTAGTAAGACTGTTGCACGGTTACGTCTGACGGTCTACGCGGTAACTGCTCACCATGGTTGTACCAGCAGTGGTATGTTTCCATGAACCCTTTCTTAGTTAGGTGGCACATGACATCATCCGCGTATTCAAAACTCATGCATTTGCACCTTGAGCACGGGCAACGAATCTTCTGAGTCACTTCAAATCCAGGCGTGTTTGCCGTAGCGAACGGAATGAACTCCAATAGCCCCATCATAAAGTCCTCAGTCACTCGCCGATTGCCATCTAGTCGGTTGTACATCCATCGCCGATTTGCCGGTACCTCCATTTACAATATCTAACAAGCACGATTTCTGTTACTTTAAATTATTGTAATTTTATTTCACTAACGGTTGTGAATCACTCTCTATCTCTTTGATGTTGCAAATAGGTGTGGCCCTATCCCATTCGGGATGAATATGCAACCATCTGTAACCCATCGATGTTGTATATGGTCTATCTTGTGTCGTTGATGTTCATATGAAATTTCGGCAGCATTTCACATTAGTCCCCGAGTACACAGAGATACGTACGGTATGAAACACCACACGCAGACATGCACCCTAGGGACAATACGAAACACCATAACCGAAATACCATATGAACATTCAACGTCTTAAGATAGACTATATACAACATTGATGGTTACGCCCTACTGGTTACAAATTCATACCAAACTGTCCAATTGGGACAATTCAAGATCCAACACAACACGGTACATTTGCCGGTTGTTTTGAAACTTGAACGGGAATCTAATGGGTACACACACGACTAAACTCTACATTATTAAACCAAACGCTTCATTTTTTAAGTTTCCTAAGAAAGGGAGCCTGTCAAAATTTTGGCAAAGTCTCCCCTGTAAACTGGACATTTCCCAAATTTATGAACGACCTGTTACATACAGAAAACTTTCCAGAAATGATAAATATACATACCATACGTATTGTATATGATATTCAGAGTTATGAACACAATCGAGAGACAAGGTTATCAGTACATAAAACCAAAGCCTAATGAGCTCTGCTCTCCACTAACAAACAACATTACACATGCATAAAGAATCATGTTATCAGCACACAAAACCAACGCCTAATGAGCTCTGCTCTCCACTAACACACAACATTACACATGCATAAACAATCATGTTATCAGCACACAAAACCAATGCCTAATGAGCTATGCTCTCCACTAACAAACAACATTACACATGCATAAAACTCATTATAAACACATCAAAACCAGTTCCTAATCTCTCTACTAACAAACAACAATTGACATGCATACATATATCGAGAAAGTCAGCGTTAGGGGATTACCTAGCGAAAAAAGTCGGTGATGAATACGGAGCTGAAGAGAGACGATCAGAGACCACGCGTGATCTGTGTTACTCTGTATGACAAACCAAGAAGTCGTTAGAAAGTTACAAGTAGCAAGGAAACTAAACAAAGAGAGACACGCAAAACAAATAATAGATTACACAGCCACGACTTCTTAGTGATCTAGACACTTGGGATCCACGTGAGAATGAGTCCATGAGAGACGCAACATAGACTACATTTGCATTATTAAACATTCTAAACGTTATTTGTAAAGACTCTTCTTAGATGAATTAATTTATAAAGACTTCTAACATATAAGTATGCACAAAAACACTTAAAAAACCCAAGATATTTAACTAAAAACACACTACAAATTCATAAGTGATAATTAAAAACCAATATCATCCAAATGAAACATAGTAACATGGTCTAAAACATTAAAAAAACAATGGTTCAAGTATTCCAAGACACTAAGGCAGCATTACATTTAAAACCAAATACGTAACAAATAAAAAACATAAGCTATGAAATGAACTAGGAAACTATAAATCATATTCATCTTCTTCATCAACAGCAATCTCCTAGTTCCAACTCTTCTTCCCCATCATCTACAGTTGCCATTAATGGAATGGGGAGGTGCTGTTGGAGCCTGCAGGTGGCTGTTGGAGGTGGTCGGACCTTCACCACCAGCAGCTGTTGGAGACTGCAGCTGTTGGAAATAAAAGGAAATGGAGAGAGAAAAGGGAAGGGGGAGCTCGCCGGAGACAGAACACCAGTTCTGTGGTACTCGCCGGAGACGAAAAACAGTTCTGTGGATCATTGGTGGAGTTCATTGTTAAGAATACAGAAGCCCTCCAAGCTGAGGTACAATTTGTTGTTGTTATTACCTTATCTCATCACTTCATGCTTTTTTATTTGAGTCTGTTGCTATAAGGAATCAAATTAGTTTGGAAATTATGCTTGATTGTTTAGAAATCAAATTACGGCTTAAAGACATTAATAATATTTTTTAATAGAAATTTTTCATTTTTAATTCTTTAACTAGGGGCCTCAGGACACTTATTAGTATTTTCCTTTTTCTTCCATGTCTTGTTTTTGTTTTGTTTTGTATTGGGTTGTCAAATTATGTTAGTTGTCCTTGTACTGTGTTTGTCTTTTCACATTAATCAACTGAAAGTGATTGTACATCTGACTAGGAGCCCTTGTCATGTCCCTTACTTTCAATAAATTTTGCAGATTCGTATTGTTTTAGATTGTAGGTCTAATAATGTTTGTTAAAATGAAGTTATTAAATAAGCTTGGTGATGATCTAACAATAGAGGTTTTTTTGGTTTGACATGTCTTAATTGGTTTACATAGGAGTGATCTTTATAGGTTAAAGGTTTATGTTGGATACAACTTAGAATACTAACATTCTCCAACAAAGCACTCATAGTAGAATGTTAACTTTGGGGTTAATTAATTATTTATTAATTTTGGGATCTTAAGTTTTCATTTTTTGTGTTTTTCTTCGTCCTTAAAAGAAAAATGGGGATAGAGGGATAAGTTGATTTTCTTAGTCATTGATAACTCCATAATAAAAATAGGGATGGAGGGGTAAGTGAAATCTGCCTAAGTTTAATATCTAACCGGAACCCCAACACAATATAACTGTAATTTGTTTCCACTTTTATTCTTAGAATATTACTATTTCATTCATATATGTTAAAATAAATTCACTTTTAAAATGATTAAATTGTCACATTCAACATGTACATGCATATGTTCGAAATTTAACAAGGTTTAAAATTCATTCAAATCTCACCCCAATTCTATTCCAAGACGAATAAAATATAAAGAGAAATAGATTATAAGTTAACCACGCTGAATTTCCATTCAGGGTCAAGAAGTATTAACATATTTAAACACTTTCTTTGCAGAAGTATTAACATGAATAAAGAAGAAAAACAATGATTCTGAGGCATCCTATTTCCACATCAGATTTCTAACATGTAGAGGAGGGAGAAAACAATTTTTTCTCTTAGAAAAATCATTTTAAGTGATTTATATAAATAGAACTATGAAAATGTATCACGATTTAGGCATTCTCCAAGGTTCACCATGATACATTAGTAACGCAACACGAGGGAATCAAAATTTGACAGAATCCAAATCTGCCATGTTAAAGAACTTCTTGTTCAGTGTCAAGTCTCCATGAGAATTCAATCTACAGCCAGCAAAAGGACCAAACAAGCACGGAACCACAGCACTGCAGGATTTCATTCTTCTGAACCAAACGATCAGTATCAATTTTACAGTTATGCATAGTTTTACTGCATCAAATTCTTAGTGAAGGTGAAATTCAGGGATTCTCCTCAACACTATGAGCCTTTGATTCATGCTAAGGTCTATATATATATGTACATTGTTGAGTATTGGTTTATTTTAGTTTCATTATCAATATGTATTTAAAAAACTGTTTTAAAAAACAATATATCTGTTTTAAATTTTTAAAACCCAAAAACTAAAACCCAAAATTACTTTATAGAATACTCTGTAACAACAATCAAATGAATAGCAAACATTGAATCAACTTAAGCAATTTGAAATAAATATAAACTGGGATCGGTGACAATAAAGGCAACCAAGGCTCTTGAAAAATGAGAAAAAGAAGCACCAAAGCATTTGTGAAACTATAGAAGCCCACCAAAAGACCACATGACGGGATCAATTTTGAAGTCCACTCGTAAGAAAGAACACTAACAAATCTGTCCTTGTACCCTGTGCCAGCAAGGCGAGCAACCATGAAGCTGTCTTTGGAGTATGGAAACTTAATTGACAGGTACACTAACAAGGTTGGGCTGACCTTACAATTTATCTAAGATTAGTTTCAATTTGTTCTAAGTACTAACAGAGTTGTGACATAGCAAGAGTTATTACATTTTTTTTTCATAAATAATCCTTGCATCAAATTCTCAATAACAGGAATGAAATTTAAGTTTGACTGTAATACATGACAGAAATGCTTTAGGAACACACTCTAATAGCCTTGGGAACACAAACTTAGACTTCATCTAATATATGGAGTAGGCTAAATCAAACATTTATTGTTGACACTGATGCTTCTAGTAAAGGACTCAGGGCAGTTTTACTTCAAGAGGCTGACCTGTAACATTTCTCAGTCAACCATTATCAGAAAGAGCTTAATTGAAATTGGTTCATGAATGGGAACTCATGGCAATTGTAATGCCAACACAGAAATGGTGACTGCCACTAAAGTACAAGCAATGTCAAAAATAAAAGCCTAAATAAAAGTGATTATATTAAGCTTAACCCGATAAAGTCCATTACATAAACCTTTGTCAGGTTAACCCGATAGAGTATGGGCTACCAGGTCTAATACATACATTTTACTTTGTTCTATCTAAGCAATGACTAAAAAACTAAAAGTGTCTAAAATTGTGAACTTAAACAATAAAAGAAGTTAATGGTTCATACCTACATCCTCTTCCACTGTCATATTATGCAACAACCTTGTGTTTGTTTATCAAGTTAATGCTAACTAACAAATCTGGCTTCCTATGTATTATGACCCAAGTACAACTAGACTAGTTTAAATTCCTATCTCAGCCTGTAAGGCCTATTGGTAAACTGAGCCCATTTGTATAACCTCTTTATAAGTAGGCCTATTTCTTTTTGTATCATAAAATTTCTTTCTCATTTCTTCCCTTCCTTTACTTCTCTTAAAACTTTCCTTTATCTTTCTTATGAATTTATAAATACATTATTAGAATGTCAAACACTGAGACTCTAAATTATTAGATATGGTACAGGGATCACTAGCCACGGCTGCTACATTTTGCTTAATTTATTGGGCAATTACAATCAAAGGACCTACTTATCCCACAATGTTCAAATTTGGATTCCACCTTACAATAACTCTAAATTAAAAAATTTGGATTCTGGAATAGGGGAAGAAAATAACACAAGTTTAAGGGGGTAAAATGAATCAAGAAAATTTTAGGACAACAAGTAAGGGGACTTACCAGATCGAGGTCGAAGGTTGGAGGGGACTTGCCGTCGAGGTCGCCGGAGTATGCGTGCGTCGTCGGGGACGCTAATGACATGGGACAGTGACAGTGAGAGAGTGAGAGACCGTGAGAAATTTGATTAGATGGAGTTATAAGGGGACTTACATTGGAGGGTTGGAGGCTTCTCGGAGGTCTCGGAGGAGAAGGAGAAGGAGAAGGGAGGAATGGGGAGGGAACCCACAATGTGGTCGGCGGAGGGGGAGAAGAAAGTAAGGAGACGGCAAGATTAAGAGCTTGAGAAGGAAGAACACAATAGAGAAGGACACACGGGCCAGAGAAGAAGAGGAAAGGGGTAGAGAAGAAAAAGAAGAACACAGTGGAGCAGAGCAGAAAAATTGATTAGGGCTCGTGAAAGGGCAGACTAAGTTATAACCCTTAGCGACGGAATATCATTACTGTCGCTAATAAAAACACACTAGCGACGGTTAACCCGTCACTATGGTTAGTACATCAATCGTCGCTAACTGGCACTGGCTATTAAGGGCTTTTCTGGTACTGCCTTTAGCGACGGTACAAAAATTCCGTCACTATTCCCCTGAATAGTAGCGACGGCAAAACAACACCGTCGCTAGATTCAACTATTAAAAGGAAAAAGTGGAGGGAAGGGAAATTATTAGCGACGGGCGACCATATCCGTTACTAACTTCCACAACAATAGCGACGGCCCCTCCAAACCGTCACTAACTTCCACAACAAAAATATATGAAGGTGAAAATATTAGCGACGGCAACGGGTTTCGGTCACAACTCGCTAGATTTGTAGCGACGGTTGCAGAGCTCCGTCACGGATTATTTATAGAATAGCGACGACGAAGTCTTCCGTCACAAGCGCAAACCATAGCGACGCGCTAAGACCGTCGCTGGACTTGGAGGGAACATTAGCGACGGTAGTTCACCGTCGCAACTGTTTGCCGCCAACTGAAAACCCAGGCGGGAAACAAAAAATGGTGGCGCTAAAATATAGCGACCATTATAGCGACGGTTTTGACAAGGATTAGCGACCACGTATTATTCCGGTCGCTATTCCAGTCGCTAACAAATTTTGGGTCCCTTTTTGGTGGGGTGGTCGCTGACGCGGTCGCTATTTAGCGACGGGAATTTATGGTCGCTAATTTGTGGTAGCTGTTCAGGGTTTTTTTTAGTAGTGTTACTTGAATGCCCAGAAAATAGTTAAGATCTCCTAAGTCTTTGAGAGGAAAAGTTTGATTCAGCTTGCAGATGAACTGATTTAAACTATTTTGGCAATTGCTGGCAAGAATTATGTCATCAACATAGACAAGGACAAGAGTTATAACATTGGATGAGGACTGTATGAACAAAGAGGTATCACTCCTTGTAGAGCTGAAGCCTTGATTGGTGAGAAACCCATGTAGCTTCTGAAACCAAGCTCTTGGAGCTTGTTTAAGTCCATACAGGGCTTTATTTAGCTTACAAACAAGGTGCTGTCCCCCTGTTTCATACCCTGGAGGTTGCATCATATATACAGTTTCTTCTAAATCACCATTTAGAAAAGCATTATTGACATCAACCTGTCTAATATGCCAATTGTGATGAAGTGCAAGAGTAAGTACAGTTCTTATGGTGGCAGGCTTGACTACAGGACTAAATGTCTCTGAGTAATCAAATCCTTCTCTTTGATTGAATCCCTTGGCCACCAGTCTTGCTTTGTACTTGTTAATGCTACCATCAGAATTCCTCTTCAACTTGAATACCCATTTGCATCCAATCAGATTAGTGTTTTCTGGTTTGGGAACCAGAGACCAGGTATTTGTGTGGAGCAAGGCTTTGTATTCTTGATCCATTGCATTCTTCCAATTTGAAGAGAGCAATGCTGCTTTTACAGTAGATGGTTCTGTTTCTTCAATTTTACTCTGACTGGTGAGCTCAGACAGTAGGATTTTTGGCTTGTGGATGCCATTTTTACTTCTTGTCCTCATAGAATGTAGATTCTTGACTGGTGCAGGATTGCTTTGGTCTGATATAAATGCCTGTTCAGGAACTGAATCATTAGGACTTTTGTTGGCTGGGCAGTTTTCTTCAACACTTGGATTTTCAATGGAAGTTGGTGAGGTAGCAGGCACGTTATGACCAGGTTGATCTGCAAGAGGTTCAAACCTGTTTGTAGTAGAGATCACAGGAATACAAGGAACAACTTGAGTATTATCTCTGGATAATTTGGAAACATTGTTCAGAAAAGATCCTGAGTGGAAAGGGAAGAGATTCTCATCAAATCTAACATGTCTTGATGTATAAACTTTACCACTTGGAGCCAGGCAGAGATAACCTTTGTGATTGGAACTATATCCAATGAATGTGCACTGCTCAGATCTGAAGTCAAGTTTATGCTTGTTGTAAGGTCTTAGACAAGGGTAGCAAGCACATCCAAAGGTTCTCAAATCTGTGTATGAGGGCTTCTTTCCTGTCAGGATTTCTAAGGGACTTTTGTGACCAAGGTTGGGACTAGGTAGCCTGTTTATTATATAGGCTGTAGTGGTGAAGGCTTCCCCCCAGAATTTTAAGGGTATTTGAGCATTTGCCAGAAGAGCAAGTCCCATTTCAGTTATATGTCTATGTTTTCTCTCAGCAAGCCCATTTTGTTCATGAGTGTAGGGACAACTCATTCTATGTTGGATTCCACTTTCTGCTAGAACTTTGGATAACACTGTGAACTCTTTTCCATTATCAGTTTGTAAGATTTTAATTTTCTCATTAAACTAATTTTCAGCAAGAGACTTGAAGTTCATAAAGCATTGTGCAGTTTGGGATTTTGTTTCTATTAAGTAGAACCAGGAGTATTTTGAGTAGGCATCAGTAAAATGAACATAATATCTACTTCCATTGTTAGAGGTTACAGGAGCTGGTCCCCACACATCACTAAATACTAGTTGCAGGGGTTTATTATACTTAGTGGCAGAGTCAGAGAAAGGAAGACTGTGAGATTTGCCTAAGACACAGGATTTGCATATACTGTCAGAATCATGTGTTGCATTCATGACATTACAAGATTTAAGTACTTCCATTACAACTTGAGGATTAGCATGGCCAAGTCTATTATGCCACAACAGATACAGGGAACTAGAATTTTTATTTGACTGGATGGAATTACATTGGAGAGATTGCACATTGCAATTATTAGCTTTACAATCAGAAGGAAAATGACTCATATTTACAGGATCAAAAGCATATAGACCATCTCTAAATTTTCCTTGAAGAACAATCTTGTTAGACTCCTGGCATTTGACAAAACACTGATCAGCATGAAACTCAAAATAGACATTATTATCTCTAGCAAATTTTGACACACTTAATAGATTCTTGTTAATCTGAGGCACATGTAGGAGATTCTGGATATAAAGAGGCTTATGACTAAAAGGAGAGATAATAGCAGAACTGCCAATGTGTTTTATATGAGAAGGTTTTCCATTAGCCATTCTTACACACTTGTCACCAAAATATTCACTGAGTTGTATCAAGTTACCTGCATCAGGGGTCACATGTGCTGTTGCACCCGAGTCTGGATACCATGCAGGATCACAAAAGCTTTCTGTATATGAGTTGACACTGGTTGGAGGTACAAGAGAGGTTGCAGCCTTGTTTTCAGACCCATTTGTATTTGTTTCATTGTTTTCTTTGAACTGAGGATCAAACCTGTGATAACAATTCAATGCTGTATGTCCTATCTTTCCACACACTTGACACTGAGGTCTGTTGCTTTGAAACTTACCTCCTCTATTATTGAATCTGCCTCTGTTTCTGTAAAAGTTACTTCTTCCACCTCTGAAAAAGTTCCTATCAGTTCTGTAAGTGTTCTGATTAGGATTGTGACTTACCATATTGGTTTGAATAGGCTGGGACTCTATCTTTCTGTGTCTTTCTATTCTTTCTTCCATGGTTATAAGCAAGGTTTCAATTTCAGCCACTGTATATGGGTCTGTTCTTAATATTATAGAAGTTACAATAGGATCGTATTCCTCTGGCAGGCCATCTAGCAGACCCTGGACATGTTCACTTGTGTTAATAGGATGACCAATAGCTGCAAGAGTATCTACCAGTTTCTTTATGCCAAGAATATACTGGTTCATGCTTGCTCCTCCTTTCTTGGTGCCTTTTAACTGGACCCTTAGCTGACTAACTCTGGCATTAGTAGTCATTGCAAAATATGCAACAAGATTTCTCCATACCTGGAAAGAATGTTCACAGCCTACCATTCTAGTGTGCATGTTGGTTGACATTGAGGCTAGGAGCCAGGTGAGTAGAAGCTGATCTTGTTGTTCCCAGTTAATGAATTCTGGATTTATTCTCCTTTGAATTTGATCTTCTTCTGTGAGATATTTTCTTGGCATGCCACCTGAATCTTCTTCAGAAATATACTGGGACAGTTTGTAGCCTTTAATCGTGCCCAGAGCTTGCTGTTTCCATGTAAGGAAATTTTCATCATCCAGCTTGATTGACACTGGCACTGTAAGAGGTTGAATTACAACTTGGAATGCCATGCCTGTTTGTGGATTCATCTGGATCAGCAAGCTCTGATACCATAAAGGTATCAGAGATGCAACGGAAGAGAAAAAGAGAGAGAGCTGGAAGTAATTGATCAGCAGAAATGTATTGCAACTTCATTCATTTGATAGCTGAGACTAAGCTCCTTAATATAGATGCATACACACACAGGCACAGCTAAGCTAACAAACTAACAGAATAACTGAGTGTAACTGCCTATAACTGCCTCCTATAACTGCTTGCTCTTATCATATAATAAGAAAGACAAAGAATTATAAAATTCATCTCTTTTAGAATTTCTTTGTTAGGGTTTTTATCACTGTGGGAATACACACATACCTCCCCCCCTACGCCGATGATTATAGTTGGTTCTCAAGTGTGGAAAAAAGTTGTGCTATGGTGGATAGGGAGACCTTGGGAAAAGGATTTTGGAGAAGAAAGTAAGGCAAATAGAGAATTTAAGCGTGTCAAGAGGAGTGATTGCATTAATCTATGTCAACAACGTTGAATCAGAGAAAGAGGCCAATGTAAGTCCAAAGGGGGAGCCTTATTAAGACACCGATGGAGGCTTCCATATATTCTATACAGAAATCATCAACCTCGTTACTAAGGATAATTACTCAGACCACATGATGGAACAAGATCCAACAAACGCGAGGAAAAGTTTTAACCCTAATCCGAAAGTCCAAATTAGTACTGAAGAATACGAGACCTTATGCACGCCTTGAAAGCTTTCTTTAATTGTTCGGATGCTAGGAGAGAAGGTTAGTATAACGACTAACTGTCTTTGGAATCTTTGGGTATAAGATGGAGATGTCAAGGTTCTTGATCTAAATTGCAAAATTTGATGCAGAGACCGATTACAGACACACCCTCTTTGTGGGGCCTTGGATAATGATGGATCATTATTTATTGTTATAAAGGTTCAATTCCAAAGACCAAGAAGTTCAAAAGGTTGTATAGGTTTGGGTTCCTGATCTCCCTTTAGAATTTGATAAGCATATTCTAAGGAGAATAGGTAATAAACTAAGGACTATGATAAGAGTAGATTGTATGACATTGATTCACTCTAAGGGAAATTTTGTGAGGATGTGCATAGAAATTGATCTAAGAGATGAGTTTGTCCCTCACTTCACTATAGGAAGGAGATATTTTATCCAATATGAGGGCCTTTACCTCGTCTCTTTTGGTTGTGGAAGAGATGGGTGTAAGAAAGAAGCTTACATGGAAACCATGAAACCAATGGAAAATGGAACTCTGAATAAAATGGATATATAGAGATAAGGGATCTAAGTCACATGAAGATGCCATGGAGGAAGTTAATACAAATTGTGGGGAAAATAATGGGGATGTGGGAGCGACACTTGAAAAATACTATTTAGGAAGAATAATCCTTTTTGGCCCCTAGATGGTTGTCAAAATAACTGTTATAATGGATTGTAAGGGTCTCTTAGGTGGCATTAGGTGCCTTTGGAAAACCTCTTCCCTGACCATATATGTGATTTTTTTCACCGACCAAGCCATCCACCTAAGGTGTAGCAAATTAAGAGGAATTAGCTTGCTCTAGGTTGTTTATGCTAGTCCTTAATATGGGGGAAGAATAGAAATGTGGAAAGACCTTAGGGATTTCACTTTTAATGTTATTGAACCTTGGTGGATCAATGATGATTTTAACATCATCCTTTGTCATTTGAGAAGAAAGGGGGAGCTTCGGCCAAGGCTAGTTCTATAGAAGATTTCAAAATATGCATTATGGATTGTGGCCTCTTGGAAATTATAGCTAAAGGTCCAAAGTTCACGTGGTAGGGTAGGAACTCAAGGGGAAAGTAGATTGTTGCATGGCAAATGATAAGTGGAATTTATGTTTCCCTGATTATTTTTCTCTCAATTCAGCCGTTACAACCTTTGATCATTGTGGTCTATTGTTATTCCTTATCTAAAGAAGGTTACAGGGATTACCCTAAACATTTTAAATTCCTTGCGGCTTAGCTTGGCCATACGGACTTCCTCAATCAATTTGATGAAATCATGAAGCGTAAATGAATAATGGAATGATAATGTTAATACATTCAGTACTTATCTAAAATATTGGAAAATATCAATTTTTTAGAATATTTTCTCTTGAAAGAAAAGAGTCTTGAGCAAGCTGGAGAAAATTGAAGGCAAAATGATTGAAGATAAAAAAGTGGAGCTCCAAAATATTCATAATGCCCTGTGGAAAGAATATAAAAGAATTTTGGAAGAAAAGGAGATTTATTGGCATCAAATTTCACATAAGAATTGACTTGCCTTTAATAATAATAATACATCTTTTCACCACCGTAGTGTTATGACCCTTAAGGCTGTTAATTGTGTGGTTTTGCTTCACAATCATGATGGTGAAATGATTGTTGATGATAATAATATTAAGCATGTTCTTGTGGATTTCTTCAAAAATATTTACATTGAGATCTCTCTTTTGACTATTTTTTATCTGGATTTCTCTAGTAAATGTGAACTTGTTGGTAAACCTAATAGAGACTCCATATATGGAGGAAATAAAGAATGAGGTCTTCAACATTAGTAATCTCAAATATTTTATACCAAATGTGGTCCACATAATATTTTATAAAACTCATTGGAATAAGCTTAGTCATATGATTGTGAACCTCATCCAAACCATTTAGAGGAACCCCATAAAGATCCATGAGTTGAATAAAACAATAATTACTTTTATCCCCAAGGTTGATACCTATGATTATACCCCATAGTTTCACATTATTGCCTTATACAATATGAGTTATAAAATAGTAACAAAGATCATCTCTTAGAGAATAGTTCCGCTCCTTCTTTTCGTGATTAGCAAAGCCTAATATGCCTTTGTTAAAAGATGTCAGGGAATCAACCATGTTATCTTGTTGTATGAAATATTCCATTCTCTAATGATTCAAAGAGCCAAGAATTACTTTATGTTCATGAAAATTGACATAGGGAAGGCTTATGCCATGATGTCCTAGCTTTTCATTATTAATAGCATCACCTGAGTTGGCGTCCATCATTGTGGCGATAATCAAAGAGTGCATCTCCTCTCCTTCGATGGTAATTAATTGGAACAATATCCATGCTAATGAGTTTACTTCGTGAAAAGACCTGTGTTAGGGGATCCTTTGTCCCCTACTTATTTGTGTTAGGTATGGAAGTTATTTGCCACCTCATTCCAACAAAGATGGATCATAAGAGTTGATCCTCTTTCGTTGAAAGTAGAGAAAGCCTTCTAATCTCTCACCTTCTTTTCGCTGATGATACTTGTTATTGATGGAAGCCGTAATGGGGTAAGCAATGGTGATTGTTGACATGCTAAATAACTCTTGTTCTTTGTTCAGTCAAACGGTAAGCCATGAGAAATCAAAGATCCCTTTTCCTAACTTGCATGAAGAGGGGAAGTAGATGAAATCTTTTAAATCCTTAAAATAAGGAAAGCGGAGGGTTGTCATAAGTACCTTTACATTCCGGTTATGAAAGATGTTGAGTAAAAGTCTGGCTGAAAATAAAATTTTAAGTCCTTTCGGACCAGACCCCAAATTTTATATATTCCTGAATTTATTTATATCGTTCATCAAGTATTTTCACTAAAAGAATAAAGTTTGCACTGTTTATAACGCTTCTCTATGTACCTAAGCAATTTCTGGACACGGATATTAGGCTATGAAAACAAAGGGGGAGCATAAGTATTATAAAAGTCTAGTAAAACAACACAAGTCTGATGGAAACACTCTGATCGAAGAACTCTTCTTTAACGTTCATAAATTCTATTTTGGTAATGCTTCGGGAGTAATGCTCTTATCATATTTGCGTGCATATCACCAAAGAACATAAAGAACAAGATCAATATGAATAGCAGCTGTAAGCGTACCAACCTCTGCATATTCTGATCACAATCGGAGATTTTGTTAGAACATCTCAAAAAGCAACTTATCAATCAATCAAGAATTGGTTCACGAATGGTTTATTGTTAGTCCTCAAATTTTCAATAAAATCTTACATAAAAATTTCATAAAATTCATAAAAATTAGTTTAATTTGTTAGAAAATTAGGATTTAAATTCAATAAATGAGTGTTGTTGAAAATAATCTGCCCTTGATCAATTTTCTCTAGTTTTGCAGTGAAAAAGTTAAGAAATCAAGAGAAAATTACACTGGAGGAGCTGACGCGTAGCCTCACCCCACGCGTAGCATCAAGAGCTACTTTTGATGCTGACGCTACGCATCACAGCCACGCGTAGCGTCAGTGCTGCGTGGTCTCCACTCCTACTTTTGGCCAACCACCCCACTTGGACCCAATAATGGGCACTCCACTCAGTCCAAGGGCCACCCCAATCAGCATAACTGTCCAAAACTCGTGGAAACATGTCCAAGTGGCCAGGCATGATCAAGATTAATTATTAAAAGTGGCCATTATCAAGTGTTTAATGGAGGCTGAGTCAGGGATCTGACGCGTAGCGTCACAGGGACGCGTAGCGTCAGCACCCTTGCTCAGCCCTATAAATAGGGCCATCCAACACCATTCATAGTATCCCATTCCATACACTTCTCTTCTCTTCTCTCTTGTGCTCGACTCTGAGTACTTTCTTTTGTGAGTTGTAGTTCTAGAATAGTTTTCTAGATACTTGAGTGTGTTTCGGTGTATTGTGATCGTTGTATCGTGAAGTTTTCCATCGTCTTCGTAATGTCAAACTCTGTAAGTGTTGTCTTTACTTTTACCATGTGTAACTAATCTGTTTATGTTGGAATTGGTGAACTAATCTATTGAGTATAATGTTGTGAATTTGACCTCTGCATGTTTATGATTCAAGTCCATGTTAGTATTTCAACCTTTTATTAATATGAACGTCAAATGGGAGAATGATTTTCATGTGTATCGAAACTGGTTTTATTAGTGTAAATGTCAAACGGGAGAATGATTATTTATGCCGTATTGAAACTTGTTTTGACGAAAGTAAAAAGTTGGAATACCCTTGGTATCTCAATTCTATAGGGGTTGTTAACCATTGTTGTCATAAGGCCAGGTCTTAATGCAAGTTTTTACTGAGAAAGCTCACGAGGGATCGGACTTTACGGTGAATTCTTAGAATTTATATCACGAGGGATCGGTTATAATGATTTTAAGCTGCAATGACATGAAACTTGATGATTAAACATGCATGTCTTGAGTTCCTCATTGTTATTCTAGATTAGGGATCCAATTTCCAACATAATTTGTTTATCTGTGTTTATCTCAAGTATCTTACCTATTCTAGATTGCAACTCAACTTTTTAGATAGATTTTATTTTCTTTTTATCCTATGAATCACTCAACCATGCTATCTTGTGAATATTGTATAAACTGTACATAAATCATTCTTTTGTTCATAATTTCCTTCATATTTACCATAGTAAGTAGAAGATTACTGTTGTTATTGGACTTTCAATCCCAGTGGAACGATATCTAAATTTCGAAAACTACAAACGATTGGTGCGCTTGCCAATTCACAAAGCCCGGTTACAACCGCGGGCGAACAAGTTTTCTGGCGCCGTCGCCGGGGATTGAATTGTTTCAGTAAAATAGTAAAATTTTAATTACCGTGGTAAATATTTTTTTTACCTTAGATAATTTTTTTTATTTTTTATCATTGTTACACTAACTTTCTTTGTTTAGTTTGTGTATGCAAACTCGATCTACCACAGGTAAAATTTATTTTGATCCTGAGATAGAAAGGTTTGTAAAGAAAATCAAGTCTTTGAAATCTAAAACACAAACTAATTCTTCTTCTACTTCAAAAATTTTTGAAAATTCAAATATGGCTGCTGAAAGGAGAACATTGGGACAGTTTGCTGCTATAAATGGTCCACCCCGAGTTTCGGGAATGTTTCAAGGACCAGTTTTACCAGTGGAAATTAAACCTGCCACTTTAAACATTATTCAAAACAACCAATTTGCTGGTTTAAATCATGAAGAACCGTATGAACATTTAACTGTTTTTTATGAGTTATGCAGCACAATTGGTTTTGAACCCAATCAAGAAGAGTCTGTTTACATGAGACTCTTTCCTTTTTCATTGATTGGGAAAGCAAAAGAATGGTTTAAATCTTGTCCACCGGGTAGTTTTGCAAACTGGTCCGATGTTGAAAGAAAATTTTTGGAAAGATTTTATTCTCCTTCAAAATATTTTGAAGCAATGACAGCCATACACTCTTTTTCCCAAAATAATGATGAATCATTAGGAGAAACATGGGAACGATTCAAGGCACTCTTGAGAAAATGCCCAAACCACAACCTGAACGATGCCGAGAAGGTAAGAATCGTTTATCATGGTTTATTGCCTCAGTTCAAGATGATGTTAGATGCTTGTGCAGGTGGTTCTTTAATGAACAAGACTGTGGAAGAAGCCATAGAAATATTGGAATCAATGGCTATTAGTGACCGACAAGCAAAGCATGAAAGAGGTAATATGCAAAGGAAGCCAGGAATGCTCGAATTGGGAGTAAATGATGCAGTGTTGGCTCAGCAAAAATTACTGACTCAACAAATTGAAGTTATGAGCAAGCAATTGGAAAAACTTCAAATTGCTCAAGTAGCATCACCACCCCTTGCTCAACTTAAAGCATGTACGCACTGTATGGGAGAACAACCATGTGGTTACTGTGGAAATGAGCAAGAGCAAGCCAATTTCATGAACCATCAAAGAGCACCCTTAGGTAATTATCCTTTTAATCATGGAAATTCTTTTCCTAACAATTACCTGCAGGGTTGGCAAAATCAGAATATTGGCTGGAGACAAGATGCTGGACCTTCCAACAGACCTCCTAACAATCAATTCAAGCAACAACAAACTGACAATGCAAGGTTGACAAGAATAGAGGAAGCTATTCAACAGTTATTGCAGTTTGTAGAGACAAATGAAGCTGCCCGAAAAGCATCAGACATACAAATGGGTCAGCTCGCAAAAGAAATAGCTGAATTAAAAAGTTCTGGGTTTTCTACAAACACTCAAAACCCAAGGGAACAATGTAATGCTGTTTCTATTGATGTTGTAAAAATTGATTGTAAAGAAAAGAGTGAGAAAAAGAAAGAAGGAGAAGAAAAAGAAAGTGAAAAAATAGAAAAAAATGAAAAAGAAAAAAATGTGCAAAGAGATACAGAGCAAGAAACAAACTATATAACCCCGAAAAAATGTAAAGATCCGGGGAGTTTCACCATTCCTGTAACAATCGGAAACATCAACATCAGGAATGCGTTATTAGATTTAGGGGCTAACATCAACTTGATACCTCTAGATTTAATAAAACGCATTGGTGAATATGAGCTAAAAGAAGCAAAGACAGAATTACAGTTTGCGGATCGCTCTGTCAAAAAGCCTGTTGGGATTGTGGAAGATGTGTTAGTAAAGGTTGACAAGTACCACTTCAAAGTTGACTTTATGGTACTGGATATGAAGGAGGATACTGAGATCCCCCTGATCCTAGGAAGACCTTTCATGAAGACTACAAAAATCAAAGTGGATGTTGATCAAAGTATGGTTGCAGTCAAAGTTTATGAAGAAGAGGTAAGCTTCAGTGCTCATGAACACCTCAGGATAAGTAATGAGGCAAAGGTTTACCTTTTGACCAAACCAGGTATATCTCTTCCCAATCAATTAAATTGTTTTAAATTAACCGATGCTTTGAAAGATGAAAAACAGGTAAGTAGGCATCGGAAAAGAAGAAGAAGGAAGAAAAAGACAGGTGATTCCTCAAAGAATATTGGGAAACCACCTGATTAATCAGAGGTAATGTCTGGCTGGAGACATGAAACCTAGCGCTCAATGGGAGGCAACCCATTCTTTTCTTTTTGTTTTTAAGGTTGTTTTTCATAAAAAAAAAAAAACCACAAAACAATTTTTAACTTGCTTAAAAGAAAAGGGGTTTTAAACTGAAAAGGCTTTGAAAATTCAAATTTTTGAAATTCAAAAACAGAATCCCACGCGTAGCGCCCACTTGACGCGTAGCGTGGACTCTGCATTTTGGTTCTGATGCGTAGCGTCCCACCCACGCGTAGCGTCAGAGCCCACGTTCAGTTTTTAAAACTGAACCAGAGAGGCCCATCTTAGGGTTTTAAACCTAAAACTTCCTCTCTGCCTCACTTAGTTTTCAAAAAACTTCAAAAAACCTCCTTTTCTCTCTTCCCAAGCTTCTCAATCCCATTGCGCAAGGAATCACAAATGGCACCTAAGAAATCCATTCCCATAGCCGGTCCCTCTAAAAGACAGAGGAAGTCCACAGACACTGACACCGCTTCTGAGGATCCTGATTCTCAGAGACAGGAGGTATTGGGACCGAGGGATCCTACTAGATTTCGCACTGATGCGAAGTGGGCAAGATTTCATCAGATCAAGGGCCAGAGACTGATCTGGGAGAGGGTCCTTGATCTAAGTGCAGGAGACTATCCTGAGCTGCAGGATAGAGTACAGCAGAGGAGATGGGGACCTCTATTCTCCCTACCTACTGAGGGGGACCCCATCTTAGTAATGGAGTTTTATGCAAATGCTTACAGGACCCGCCAGGACGCACCAAATCTTGGGCAGCAGCGGACGAGTTGGGTTAGAGGCCGGCATATCTCTTATGACCGGGACACCATCAGTACCCTACTGGGTAACCCTTGGGAGCCTACTCCCGAGGATGACACTTGTTTCTGGAAGGAAAACAGAAACAAGATTCTTGCTGAGGGAGAGTTAGGATACTCCCTCGAGGAGGTTGCTCATTTTCTGAGCAAGGATGGAATCTTTTTCAACCTGAGTAGGGTTGGAAGGAGTCCATCTAACCTCCTCAAGACCCAGCTTACCCCCATAGCCCAGGCGTGGTCCCACCTCATGCTCCATAATATCACTCCTGTCACCCATCTTTCTTCCCTTCCAGTGGAGCGTTGTTGCCTCCTTTATTCTATCCTCCAGGGCCACACCATTGATATCGCAGAGCTTATCTCCGAGCAGATTCACTTTTATGCCCTTGGGTATAAAGTGAATCGCCCCATACCCTTTCCTCTCATCATATCTGCCTTACTGAGGAGGCAGGGAGTCATTGTACCTTCACCTGAGTTTACTAGTTCTTCAGGGAGAGTCCCTAAAGTTCTAGTAAACAGAGATTATTTTGTGCAGCAGTGCGAGCTTCCACCACTAGAGCAGGAGGCTCAGCCCCGACCTCGGAGGAGGAGACCACCAGTGCAGCCTCCATCTGCTAATGCTGTTACACAGGGCTTTGCCCGGATGACACTTAAGCATCAGCATATGATGCAGATGATGGCTGCCACTCACAGAGCTTATATTCATCTTCACGATGAATTCTATCAGTACAGGTTACAGGGAGAGGGAGCACCTTATGTCACCCCAGCCGAGTTTGCAGTACATGTAGCTTGGCCTGGAGATTTACCCACCTACCCTGAGACTGGTGGATCTTCTAGTGCACATCATGACTCTGATGGTGATGATGAGGAGGAGGAGGAGGAGGATGATGATGATCGGATGGAGGATTGAGGATGCCATCTTCATTTATTTTGAGTACATTTATTTTTAGTTATATTTGGATTTACATTTACATTGATATTTACATTTTATATTATGGCATTTTTATCATTGTGTGGTGTGTTTATTCGTTTTTGCTCATTCGAAAAATAATTCTTCTTTTAAATGAATGAATCAAATTTTCGTTAGTAAGTTAGTTTATACACTTAGAGTTTTTACACAATAAAACCAATTTTGTTAAAATCAATTTTTGATTCTTTATAACTTAGGAATTTTGATAAATTTAATTACAATAAGTTTATTAACCATCAAGCAAAATTTCAATAACCCGGTGAGTTGAGAGATCCTTTTTACACACTTGAGGGTTTTAATCGACATATTTTCAATTCGAATTGATTTTGCTTTAATCTCTGATGTGTGTTGTTGTACAGAGAATTCGGGAAAATGATCAAGGCACATTTATTGGTGAAACAAAACTTTGGGCCAAACAGCTTACCTTGGTAAAAAGTCTTTTATCCTTTGCAAGCCCATTTGAGCCTAAAATAAATTTCTTTGGAACCCTTATAGCCTAAATTTGTTTTTACCATTCCCTATACTTGATTGATTAAAAGAGCAGTTGAAATAAATGAAAAATATTTTGAGTGTTCTCACAAAAATGGGGAGTGAAAATAAGCAACTTGATTCTTTTCAAAAAGAAAATATGGAAAAGAAAAGTCAAAAATAGTGAAAAGAATCAAGTTAGGGGTATTTATTTTTCATCAATAAAAAAATAAATGAGAGTTTGGATCAAGAGAAAGCCTAAGGATTGTAAAATGCTCTTTTATGATTTCAGGTTTTTGAATTCCAAGAAAAACCATTGATTCTTGTAAACCAAGCCTCATTACAACCCGTGAAAAGACCTTGTGATTTTCGAATTAACTCTGTATAAATAACCATTGATTAGATGACAAACAAAGTTAAATTCGTTTGATTTTATGATTGATTGAGTGAAACAGGTTACCAATTGTATAGAGATAAACACTTGTGAGGTAAGCCTGAAATTCTGCTTGGTTGTTAATAGAATATTGTAAATAATTTTATCATTAAACTTTTGTTATATTTGAATCAGTTTTTGATTATTACAAAATAGTTGAAATTGTGTAATTATTTTTTGTGGTAAATTTTTGAACTAACTTAAAAATTTGATTTCAAATTTTTATTCTTCTTATTTTTCTCTCTTGCTCGAGGACGAGCAATGTCTCAAGTTGGGGGTATTTGTTAGTCCTCAAATTTTCAATAAAATCTTACATAAAAATTTCATAAAATTCATAAAAATTAGTTTAATTTGTTAGAAAATTAGGATTTAAATTCAATAAATGAGTGTTGTTGAAAATAATCTGCCCTTGATCAATTTTCTCTAGTTTTGCAGTGAAAAAGTTAAGAAATCAAGAGAAAATTACACTGGAGGAGCTGACGCGTAGCCTCACCCCACGCGTAGCATCAAGAGCTACTTTTGATGCTGACGCTACGCATCACAGCCACGCGTAGCGTCAGTGCTGCGTGGTCTCCACTCCTACTTTTGGCCAACCACCCCACTTGGACCCAATAATGGGCACTCCACTCAGCCCAAGGGCCACCCCAATCAGCATAACTGTCCAAAACTCGTGGAAACATGTCCAAGTGGCCAGGCATGATCAAGATTAATTATTGAAAGTGGCCATTATCAAGTGTTTAATGGAGGCTGAGTCAGGGATCTGACGCGTAGCGTCACAGGGACGCGTAGCGTCAGCACCCTTGCTCAGCCCTATAAATAGGGCCATCCAACACCATTCATAGTATCCCATTCCATACACTTCTCTTCTCTTCTCTCTTGTGCTCGACTCTGAGTACTTTCTTTTGTGAGTTGTAGTTCTAGAATAGTTTTCTAGATACTTGAGTGTGTTTCGGTGTATTGTGATCGTTGTATCGTGAAGTTTTCCATCGTCTTCGTAATGTCAAACTCTGTAAGTGTTGTCTTTACTTTTACCATGTGTAACTAATCTGTTTATGTTGGAATTGGTGAACTAATCTATTGAGTATAATGTTGTGAATTTGACCTCTGCATGTTTATGATTCAAGTCCATGTTAGTATTTTAACCTTTTATTAATATGAACGTCAAACGGGAGAATGATTTTCATGTGTATCGAAACTGGTTTTATTAGTGTAAATGTCAAACGGGAGAATGATTATTTATGCCGTATTGAAACTTGTTTTGACGAAAGTAAAAAGTTGGAATACCCTTGGTATCTCAATTCTATAGGGGTTGTTAACCATTGTTGTCATAAGGCCAGGTCTTAATGCAAGTTTTTACTGAGAAAGCTCACGAGGGATCGGACTTTACGGTGAATTCTTAGAATTTATATCACGAGGGATCGGTTATAATGATTTTAAGCTGCAATGACATGAAACTTGATGATTAAACATGCATGTCTTGAGTTCCTCATTGTTATTCTAGATTAGGGATCCAATTTCCAACATAATTTGTTTATCTGTGTTTATCTCAAGTATCTTACCTATTCTAGATTGCAACTCAACTTTTTAGATAGATTTTATTTTCTTTTTATCCTATGAATCACTCAACCATGCTATCTTGTGAATATTGTATAAACTGTACATAAATCATTCTTTTGTTCATAATTTCCTTCATATTTACCATAGTAAGTAGAAGATTACTGTTGTTATTGGACTTTCAATCCCAGTGGAACGATATCTAAATTTCGAAAACTACAAACGATTGGTGCGCTTGCCAATTCACAAAGCCCGGTTACAACCGCGGGCGAACATTTATGCATAGAAATACATGAGAAACTATTTTCGTGAAAATGCTGAAGAAATGAACCAGACCTCTCTCAAGCCTAATTCATCATCAAGGTCTAATAACAATGGAGCTTAAGGCAAAATACCTTCAAAGGATTTCCAATGACTATATCTCCTTTCAAGAAGTAGTAACGGTCAAATCCTCCTATCTCTATAAATACCAAGGAAGTTTGAACATAAAATATAGAGATTGAGACATACAAGAAAATATTGAGAGAATTTCTTCAAGCTATTATTCAATCTTATCCAATCTCAAAAATTCTCTTGTTCATTCTTTATAAGAAAAATACTTGTATTCATTTCTCTTTAGCCTCTAGCAGACTTTGGTCTAGTGGCAAAAACTTAATGTCCAAACTCAAATTGTTTATCACTTGTACACTAAGTTCTGAAAACTTCTTTTCATTCATTCAATTTGTGAAAGTCTGATGTGTTACCAGAACTAGTTTGTGTGGGAAACACTTTGGCCTGAAGAAACTTTCGAAAGAATACTTGGGTTGAGCCAGGAGTGGCTTGTTGAAAGAATACTTGGGTTGAGCCAAAAGTGGCTAGTGTCAAGAATACTTGTGGCACGGGTCTGATGTCGTTATTGTACAGGAGATTTTACAATAGTGGAAATCCTTTAAGTTAAAAGGGACTGGATGTAGCTTCTGTGTTAGAAATAAACTAGTATAAACTCAGTGTGTTTATCTTTCCTATTCATTACTTGCTTGATTACTCATTTTTAATTTGGTTCCATGAAAAAAAAAGAGTCTAAGACTTATTCAACCCCCCTTCTAAGTCTAACTTTAAACCATCAAAAGAAAATGGGAAGTTTAATTTCAACTCTCTCATTGATAATGATAGAAACAAGCTTGATAGTTACAAAGTTAAGTCTTTTTCTATGGGGGTAAAATTTACCTTGTCCAAACCATGGTCATGGAAATCCTTGTGTACTTCCCACAAGCAATGCATGTCTTTAGTCTAATTTGTAACATGGAATGAGCAAGCAAAAACTTTATTTGGGAAGCCAGGTTCCAAAAACGAAAGATCCACCTTATATCTTGGGCGGAGATATGTAAACCTAAAGAGCTTAGAGGGTTAGGGTTTCATAATTTAAGGTACTTAATGAGGCCTATATGACCAAATTATGTTAAGGTCTACAACATGACCCTAATTCCTTAAGGTTCATTTTCTAAAAGCAAAATACAAGTGTGAGGGCCATACTATTCCAAATATGATATCTTCTAATCATGTAACAAGATTATGGAAAGCCATTGTGAATGGTTATCCAATTCTCTTTAAGGCTTCTTATTGTAGATTGGTAATGGTCGTGATGTTAGGTTTTAGATGGATATTTATCCTTGAGCTTGAACCTTTAGAGAATTACGTGGTGAGTGATACACCCAACTGGATAAGAAATTATCCTTTATCTTTTTTTACTTATAATGGGATATGAATAAAGCCTTGATCTCTCCTTACTTATTAGAGGTGGTGTTGAATAAGGTTATTGTGATCTTTATCCCTCATAATGAGGGTTATCTAGACCTATTCATGTAGTATATGGAGTTGAATGGTATTTTCTCATTAAGATCAACCTATAGGCTGATAGGTTGTAATAATAACTCTATTGATAGTGAATTGGTGAAGCATTTGAGGGATTGGAGAGGCCCTCTTAAGGTAAGGTTATTTGTATGGAAAATCCTTCATAAATGATTACCTATTGTTGATATGCTTCGATAAAGAGGAGTTTATGATTTAGATTTATGCCACCGCTACAAGGAAGATACTGAATGTGTTATGCACAGTCTTAAAGACTATTTTATTCTAAAGAGGCAAGGGATAATTTTGTTCATAAATATAGTTGGGTTAGGTTTCTTAGCATCAACCATGATATCTAGATCAATGACAATCTAAAATTGAAGATCAAGCTGAAAGTTGAGTGTAACTAGGATATCCTTTTTCCAATCCATGTTTGGCAAATTCAAAATTATCATAATAATTTTCTCTTCCATCAAAAATCTTTCCCCCCAATATGCTTTGCTCATAAGCCTTGGCTTATGGCTAAAGTATGATGGAACTTAAAGAGGGGAAGGTGCAAAGATGTTATCCCAAAAATAATTGATTAATATGGCTTGAACTCACCCTAAGAATGATATAATGAAACTTAATATTGACAACTTGGTACTGATAAACTTTGCAAGTGTAGCTTGTCAAGGTCTAATCAGAGGTACTTTTGGTACTCTCCTTTGATGTTTCATGAGTAATATAGGTCTGTGTAAGATTGTTAGAGTAAAGCTCTAGGCAATGCTAAAGGATATTAGAATGGCTCTAGATCTCAACATTTCTGAACTTAAATTGGAAGTGGACTTAAAGGTGGCAGTTAACTTTTGCTTGAAGGTTGTCTCTGCGGCATCACAATCATAGTATTGTAAAGAGATGCAAAATATTCTCTCATTATTCCATTTTATTAGTATTAGATACATTTTTAGACAGTCTAATATTTATGTAATTTTTTAGCCAGTTTGGGTCATTTCATTAGTTTGGGTGATGTTTTCTTTTGTAATGTTCTTAGAGGTCTCTATCGATTTGTTAATGAAGATAATAGGGGTGTGGCTTTCCCTTGAGTGATCTCTAGATCCTAGTTTGTTTTAGGATTTTATCCTTTCTCATTATTAAAAACAAACAAGGAAAGATGGTTATTCTATTTTATTCAAAGTTTACAAGAAAGTAACCAAATACTTAAGTATTTTTTTGGAGGTCCAATTTTGATTCAAAATAATTCAAAACATGTTTTTGACGTCCAAACTCACTCATGAACCATTTTAGGTACATTTTTCATCTTCTTAGTCAATATTAAAGCAATACCAATGAGAAAGGAGACCGTTATAAAGATGTATTAGAGAAAACATGCAAGTCTTTAGAGACATGATGAGAGACAAGTATAACCTTCTTAGAGTTTCCAAAAGAAAAAAGCTTTTTTGGATTTTAAAGGGAAAAAGATCTTAAGAAGAATCATCTTCGTCATCATCATCATCACGTTGTTAACCCTTTGGCAAGCATACTGGTATGGGCTGGTGGCAAGTTATCCATGACCTGTTGATGTCGTTCTGCTAGGGATTGTTGTAATTTAAAATGTTCAGTTTCAAATAGATTAGGCGAGAAACTGATTAGGAAACATGGATTTAATGCAAAATTAGAATTTAAACTGCAAAACTAATACAAACAGGAATGTAAATGAAAAGGATTCAAATGATGGAAAAAAAGGATTGGATTCATCTATCTCGCCCAACCATACCTTAGATATACATATATAAATGGTATTCAAAACTATTGATTTTTACATAACAATCCAAAGTCATTCGTATCAATTCCTTGATTACAAAATCTGTAAGAAAACTCCTAAGACATTGATCCCTCAATCATTTTAAGAAATCTCCAACATTACAATCAGTTGTTTAAAGTGTTCAATACGTCAAAAGCTATTCCTAACAACCAATCGTATTGAGTATTCATTCATATCGGTTTTCAAGAATCATTTTTCATCAACTTAAGAGAAACTGAATTAATAAACTATTTATCCAATAGAATCAAGCATTAAACATAGAATAAAATACCAAAATTAATGGAATAAAATACCATATATATATATACACACACACACATATAGCCAAAGTATGTTGGGCTCGAATTGACTACATCCAATCCTAAGAGAGAGTTTAGATATGCATGGTAGCCATTACAACCCAAGGAAATGAGGAAAATGAGAAGAAAAATAGCTTCCACGGCCTTCTGTGTCACTTTCAAAGAAGATGAAGATCGTCATTCAAATGTTTTCAAAAGCGCTCCCTCAATTCATTGTGCAAATTTCTTATATATTAGTAATCTTGCTTAAGCAACATTGTTCTCACTCAAGCGAGAACCACTTGCCTTCCCCTTAAGTTGCTTTGTCAGCTGCTAAATCCCCCAAGTTCTCGCTCCTCGCTTAAGCGAGATTGGTCCTGAAGCTACTTCCCTATTTTCTCTTAAGCGGGTCAAACCTCACTCAAGAGAGTTGATAACTTGAAGTCTTTCTCTCTTTTTTAATTGAGCTGGTTAAGCCTCACTCAAGAGAGTAAAAATTCCTTGCTCTCTGGGCTTTCCTCGCTTGAGCAAGCAAGCTCTAGCTCAAGCGAATGAACTTCTTTTTCTTTTTGTTTAATCCTTGCTTGAGCAAATGAAGCCACGCTCAAGCAAGACACTCGCTCAAACGAATCTGGCCTCGCTCAAGCGAGTTGCTCCAAACTTGCTCAATTTTTTTGCCACTTCAATCTTCTTTCTCCATTTTCCTTTTTTTTACAAAATAGACAAAATAAGAGGGATTAAACACTATTAAGCTCACAAAACCTAGGTTGGTTCATTTGGATTCAAATTTTTACTGTTTTCTCAAATAATTTTCATTCAAATAAACAATTCTCATAAAATTTGTCCAATTAACATGTAAAATTATTGCACAATTGACCTTATCACATACCAAATCAGTTATAGTTTCAATAAGAAAAGGCTTCGATCCATAAGGACATGTCAGATATCAACAAAGGTTAGATAATTGTTACTTAAAACAACCTTAATTAATAAAAATAAACTCGAGAATCCAAGAAAATTTTTTGCGATTAAGTCTGAAATCGAAATAAGGATTTAAAAGCACTCAAATTAATTATCTAAATATAGTAAATGCATTTACACATCAAGAAATGGTCATGCCTGAGCCAATGATACCAATATACAACAAAACATAAAAGTTTTTAAAGAAACAGTGGCATGAATCGATTCAGAGCAGGCATGAATCGATTCATGTGTGAAATTTTGCACAAACAAGAAGGTAACAGGGGGTGAATCGATTCACTCCCCCTGTGAATCGATTCACACGTCCTGGAATTTGCCAAATAAGTGCTTGAATCGATTCATACACCTGGTGAATCGATTCAGGCTTAAAATTTTCCTCTGTGAATCGATTCATGTAATAGAGGAATCAATTTCTGCTTAAAAATTTCCCCGGTGAATCAATTCATAGGACAGGGAAATCGATTCACACACCTGAAATTTATCAGTATCTTGATAGCAACTCAGAATATGCAAAATTCTCAATTTCTAGCTACCCTATCTTTTTCATTTCAAATCCAATGACTACCAAACTTTGACACTAGCTAAAATACATCATTTGTGACGCGTAGCCACTGGCTGTACTAAAAAATTCCTAAAAACAAGATATTTATGCGCATAATTATGTTTGACTCGTTTTGAGGCATTTTATGCAACTAAGGGGTCATTTTTCAATGGAATTGACCCATTTTAGTTTCTATAAGTCACAAATCATGCATAGATGCTATTAAAACTATTCTATGCCATTCACACCTCATAATTTTCTATTTGACTATCTCAATTGCTCATTTATGTAGGAAAACCATATAAATGTTATGCAATTATAGTTCTAACACATAGCCACTGTCATTTCTCATACAATAGCATTTCCTGGACATTTCATGCATCAACATCACATCACATACATGTCCACAATTCCTAGATATATCAACCTCATATATATATAAATGGTGGGACCATCCATGGTCTCCACACTCCAACATCATTAACTAAACATCATCATCCATCACACAGCAAGAACATGCTCAAAATGATTCTGCTCAGTCACCTAAATCCTCTAAGCATATACATATATATATATATACAAATACACACATTAAAATAGGTATGTGCAGGAGCCGGCCAAGGCTACTACAAAATAATTATGTGCATCATGTACAAGGTACAGATGCATAATGCTCTATGCCTGAGCTGAGTGACCTCTCACCAATCTCTGTCGCATCCTAAGTCCACTGTAAATATATTCACAAATAGGGGTGAGCATTATACATAATAAATGGCAGTTATAGTCTTGATTCATTTATCGATTTCTTTAACATACAATGAAATAATACAATCAAACAATACATAAACTACCATTCAATGTTTTCCATTCATATCTCAATGCTATATAAACCAGGTTGTTCTCAACAACACTCATTAATGCATATACATATTTATTCATTTGGATCCAATTGCATATTCAATGACTTAGTGTTGTAACACAAGCTCTCAACTGATCTAGCCATTTTAATGGTACCAAACCGTTTGTCCTCTCATTTAACACAATCACTCTCAACGACAACGGCAGTGTTACGGGCAGCCCTGAGTCCCACTCAATAAGCTTTGCCTTGAGTCTCACTCAAGGACTTTTGTGGAATCCTCAAAACCACAAACCACATAACATAGAAATCTCTTCTCATGCTAAATTATCACATAATGCATCTCATGCAACATTTCCATATTCACAACAAGCATCACATGCTATGTTTCAACATCATCAATTCTAGCATCCTAATACATCTCATAACATAAGCATCTCACACATACATATAACATAATAATTTCAAAGCATACTTTGCATCTCATGCATTCTTTCATAATTTCATAGATAGCAAACCACATAATCATCATAGTTCACAAAATATATCATTCACAATTCAATATACTAATATACCTTGAATTCGTCTATAAACCATGCATCTAAAATGTAAAAGCTCCCCCTACCTGGAATAGAGAATTCTAGAAGCTCCTCGACCGATCGAACACTAACGAACCACTAATCGCAAGCTCCGATCTCTATTCCTCAAGATCAAACAACTTCCTAAAATTCATAACAATTGATTTTAATTTCACAATTGATACAAATATCGCTTGCCAAGTTAGGAATCGTTTAATTAGGACCATTTCGGTTAAATATAACTCACTGAACCAAGACATCGACTTCAAAACTCACCTCCGAATCAAGTCTTAAGCTTTGATTCACTCTAAAATTCTCCGTAACTACCTTATTTCATTGAAACAATAATTATTAAGCTTTAATTTTGTAGGATTAGCAATCAAGAACCATTTCCATATAATTCTTACATGAAAAGCTTAAGGTTCTTGAAAGCCTAAGCTCTCCACTTATATCAATGGCTTCCAACAGCTTCAAACTTCACAAAATTGAAAGAATTAAAGGATGGAAGCAAGATTAAATCAAAACCCATGGTGGGTGTTCTTCAACTTACCTCAAAGTGAAGAATTTGAAGTTCTCCCCCTTCAATGCAAGCTGCCATGTGAAAGAGGAGAGGTGGAGGAGATGATTTATGATTCTAATTAGTGAAGCCAAGCAAGGAGGATGATGAATTTGGATGGTGGTTCCATGGAGGAGAAGAAGAAGAAGAAGAAGAAGAAGAAGAAAGCTCCCTCTCTGTTGCATGAATGGGAAAACATAAAAAGAAAAGAAGAGAAATTGAAATTTAAAGGATTAAGGACGTATGTGTCATTTTTGCATTTGTTTTAATTAATCTTTCATTTTAATTTAATTTCCCTCCTTAATCTTACATGTCAAATAATTCCTAATTTAGGATGTTACATTACTAACTTACCACTATAATTATATACACAAACCGTCACTTTTGTTGTTCATAAAGAAAGATTGATTTGATTTTTCTAATAGTTTCAAAAGTTAAAAAATTAATTATCAAAATAAAGATAAATAGAAAGGCATTAGGATCGAACTATACCTATTCAATTTACATTCTTACAATTATTTGGTCCAATTACGTAACTAATTAGGTTACCTAAACTCTATTTTCACCAAACCCGATTCTATGGAACAAGGATCCTAAATCCTATCCTTAATTGAAGATCTCTCTAGCTATTAATGATAGAATTTGCATTAGGAATAAATGCTAAAAGCTATTATACTTGATCTTATCCTTAGAAATTAAGGATAATAAGTCAACCCTAATTCTTTTTAAAAACATCAAAACACATATATGAAACATTCTTCCATTTGAAACATGAATTAGAACAAAAGATAAAATTATTAACCTTAAATAATTTCATAAAAGGAACCAAAGTAATTACAAAATCATAAACCTACTAAGGTTGTTCAATCCCAACAAAAAGGAAAATTAACCACACATGATCATGTTTCAACACTTACAGTTGATTCAAAACATGAAATTACAAAGGAACCATGAAACACTAATGATCCAAGGTAGGACATGATGAATAATCCTTCAAAATCCTCTTCTTTGTCTTCCCTTATGTTGCATGGGCCAAATTCATAGTTTGGCCTTTTATATGGCCCCAAAACTAAGTGGAAGGTATGTTGTCTCACATGGCTCGCCTATGCAAGGCTGGGCTTACCTAGGCGAATTGATCATTTTTTCTTTATTTCGCTTAGGCGAAGGATAGCTTGCTTAAATTACTTCTCAACATGCCTTCTATCTTTTCATGCTTTGCTTTGGTCGTTTTGGTTTATTTTCCTAAAACGCAGTGGAAAACCATAGTAAGGCTAATTTCTATATAGATGTTTGATATTCATATAGTGGGAAAAGCTTTATATAAACTTCTTCCTCTTGGGAATTAGTGAATCTTATTGTTCCATACAACTCATAGAAGGATTGAATGTGAGCATATGGATCTTCATTGTCCAGGGCGGAGAACTAGATAGTTTAAATGAGATAAAGTATATCCAGCTAGATTGTGAAGGCACCCATTTCCTATTGAGCTTGAAACATTCTTGAGAACCTTGACATAGTCGCCAAGAGTACAAATTTGTTGTGGTTGATCACCCATTTTAGGAGATAGATGTTAAGTGGAAGAAGAAGCTTGTTGCACCTGAGTTTTCTTCAATTTTCCTTCTCTTTTAAATTATTCCTCCTAGCTATTCCTTCTATTTCAGGATCAAAGAGCAATTTATCAAGAGGAACAGTACCTCTCTTACAAATTAAACTACAAGTAAACGGTTAGTGCAATAAGCTCTAAATGAATAAGTAAATTAATGAATTAAATGAGAGTAAAATAAAACTACACTACAAACTATAAACATAGAAAAGTGATAAACAAGCAAACAATCACCAATTGTCAAATATTTGGGCATAAGTCCTCGACAACAGTGCCAGAAACTTGCTAAACATTTGGCAAACACACCAAATTAGTTGTAGTTTTAGTAAGAAAAAGGTTTTCGATCTACAAGAACTTGTCAAATATCAACAATGGTTCAATAATTGTTATTAACTAGTAGTGGTAACCACGGTTATATTAAGTTTTTAATTTATAATAATAATTTAGTTAAAACATATAAAATATATTAAATTATACAAATGATAATATAAAATAAATAATTTCAATAAAAATATTTACCTTAACATTATGAATATAAATTTTAAGAAGAAATATTTTGAATATTAAAAATGTTTATCAATAACTATTGTTAAATTAATACAATATCAAAATAAGTATTATAAAAGAAATACATAGTGATTTTTTTATAGGAAAGTCATACTAATTTTAATACTTAATTTGATTTATATTTAATCAAAATTTAGGTACAATATGTAACAATAAAATTAAAAATTTCAGAATAAATTTTTCACATTTTTTAGATTTAAATTGATCGTTTAAAAATCCCAATAAATGATAAAACAATAAAATAATATAACAATAAAAATAATTGAAGTAATTAAAAGAAATAATATAATATTTTCACATTAAATAAAACACAAAATTATTTAATTAAATATCACATTTTAAAAGTAATGTTAAGAATAAGAACAATAATTATAAAACAATTAAAGAATTAAATAAATAAAATAAAGCAGGGGAATACAGGGACTTTTACATCGAACGCATAACCGTGTAAAAAGAGGGAAACAACATATGTTAAAAATATTTCCTGACAACACCTATTTTTTATAAATTTTTAACTTCTTCAATCTCAAAACCCAATGACCTCTAAACACCACCAAAATTTGAAGACAGCTTCTATATTTAACAACCAAATAATTTATTTGATTTGGTCAACAATTTGGGATTAGAATTTTAAAAAATTATAATTCAAAATTAATTCATAATAAATTTGGTAATTAATAAAATCTGATTCACATTTATATTTATTAATAAAAATATTTTATTTATTTAATATATATCTATAAAATATATTTTTAAAATAATTTATTATCTAATTTAATAATTTTTAATTTTTTATTTATTGAAAATAATTTTAATTCTTTAAATAGAATATTATTTAATATATATTAGTTAAATAAAAGTATTTAATAATCAACTAATTTATTTGATTTGGTCATCCATTCGAGATTACAATTAGAAAAATTATAATTCAAAATTAAATCATAATATTATAATCAAATTGTTTAATTTTATATTTTTTAATTGTGTTAATATATATAGGGATTTAATTTCTAATGGATATAAATTTCTTCTTAAATAGTATATTATATAATTAATCAAATCCCTATTTAAGTATGACTTTTTAAATTATACGGTAATATATATTATAATGAAATTGTTTACTTTTATATTTTTCTTAATTGTGCTAACATATATTAGGATTTGATTCCTAATAGAATATGTCTAAATAGATATTAGATTATGATGACGATTAATATTTTAATTTGATTTTAAAATGGATTATTTAATTTTAAATTTCATAGTTACGATAATATATATAAGAATTTGATGAATTTAATGGTGATTATAATTGATATTTTAATGTGATTTGAAAATTATTTTTATTGTGAATTTAAAAAGTAAAATAAATAGACTCACACTTCATGAGACGTTGAAGTGTGTCAAATATTGAAATTTAATTAATAAGAACAAATTTATTAGAAATAGGTAAAGATTAAAAAATATATAATATAAGGTGAACATTTACAAATCGATAGTATTTCATATTTTATCTCTTTCTACAAATGAACTTTCTACATAAAAATTTTCAAAACTTTTATAATCTTTTAACTATTTATTTTTTAAACTCTACAATGTCATTTTATTATAATATAATTATAGACTTGCTAGAATTTATGTTTTTTATATTTAAAATTGATATACATTTAACAAAAATAGAAATATCTATTAACTTTAGTTATGTACAAAAGTCATTTTTAAATTGGTTAACTAAAATAGCTATTAAAAAAATGGTTATGTACAATATCTATTAACTTTGTTCATCTGATAACATAACCATATTTATCACGATGGATATGACTCAAATGTTTTTTATTTAAGAAAACTTTGCTAAATGTCCATCTGTAAAATGATTTCTTGACTTTATTTATCTGAAGAAATTCAAATCTGATTTACTAAAAGAAATTGTTTTTGATATGTTGTTGGCTTTTGGTTGTTCAAACTTAGTTTAATTGTAGTAAGCAAACTTAAAAATAATAAGTATTTTTATTTGTAATTTTATACTACCCTAACTCATACAATGTCAAACTCAGTAAAATAACACCTTTAAATAACTTTCTTTCAAAAGTGAATTTTATCAATTCAACCATTATATTTAAAGTTCTCACAGATAAATTCTACTAAATTTCATACAATTGTTCAAAATTATTTGATACTTTATAAATTATTAACAAATAAACTTTTTAAAATGTAAGTAAATAACTATCATTGGACTATTGGACTACATAAGAGGATTGATCATTTTTTAAATTGGTTACTTTCCCAATAGTACTTTATTAAAAAAATTTAACTACTATTTAAATTTGAACAAATATAAAAGTGAATGATCAATTGAATTTAAAATTTAAATATAAAATTTTTTAATATAATAAAAAATTTCAAAATGTACTATAAATAAATTTTTTACTATTAAAATTTTGAAATTTTAATATAATATATAAAAATTAAAATTTCAAATTTGACATTGATTAAAACACCAATTGAATTTAAAATTAAAATATAAAAATTCAAACATCCTAGCTAATATTTCTAAATTTTAATATAATAAAAAATTCAAATTTCATTTTAAATTAATTTTTTAGGTAATTTTGACACATATCAATATCTTATGACATTTAAATTTTTAAGTATATTAATAATATTGGTTACAATTTAAAATTAATTCATTAAAATTTGGTAATTTAAATCTAAGTTAATGCCATTTTTTATGCTTGCAAACACATGTTAAAATATTTTCTTTACTAAAATGTTATTTTAATAAGATAGAACAAGTTTATTGGATGAATCGGATCTCATATAATTTGGCAAACTCTCCCCCAAAGAGTGTAAGTCAATTATCTTTTCCTATATTGACACGTTAGTACAAAAAAAATAGTCATGTATATGTATATAAGAAAAAATCATACTCAATTGTAAAGAAGTTTATAAGTAAACATAATTTACTCTAATGTTCAAGTATTATCTCAATCCGCTTTGAAGTCCTCTCACCCTTTACTTATTCGATAAGATCATCTCTTTGTACCACATGTCCAATTATATCTAGGAAAAAATTCATGTAATTTTATATAAATTTATATAAATTGTATATAAATAAAATAAAGCAATTATATTGAACAATATCTATCATTACATTGGAATGTGTTGTCGTTTAAAACATCAATAAACAGGAAAAATTTTAAAATATCATTTGGATGTCATTACACTCAAATGATTTGAAAATAGTGTTGTTGATAAAACTAATTTTAAACTTGTGATCCGTAGGTTTGATCACACTTTTAGCTTTTAAGATCATTACTTTCTTGAAGACATATGTCTTTCCTTGAATAAGGAATTTCTTATGTTTTTTCACCGAATCTTTTTGTACTGTCGCATGTATTTGATCAGTCTATATTAAGTCATAATTAAGTCACTTACACCATAATCAAAATATATAATGTTAACTTTAATTAGTTTTAAACACCTATAATTTACCGTTTGATCAACCTGAACCATCTCCAATGTATTGAGAATTTTAATGTCACTAAAATTTGCTCTCATCTATAAATTGATGACTCTAGCACAGAACTTCCAATTAACCGTTTCAGCTTTAATGTTAGCAGAAAGAAAGTATGTGGGATTCATCCTAACAACAATAAAAGTGAGAGGTGAATCAGATTCGATAAATGGTGGGGTTGAACATGAACATCAATGGCGGCAGAGTAAGATGGAAAGAGAAAACACGTAAAGTGCTTAAAAAATTATATTAATTTATAAGTTTGACATTATAGATAATTAAGAGTATTATTTTAAAAAATTGATTTGATAAGTTATTATCTATTTATTAATTTTGAAAAATAGGTTTTAAAAATAAAAAAACAAACAAACTAATTTATTTTTATTTAAAAAATTGTTTTGATAAGTTGTTATCTATTATTAATTTTGAAACACAGGTTTTAAACATAAAAAATAAACAAACTAATGTATTTTTATTTAAAAAAATTTACTTGATAAGTTGTTATATATCTATTAATTTTGAAAAATAGATTTTTAAAATAAAAAATAAACAAACAATTTTTTTATTTTAGGGTTTAGGGTTTAGGGTTTAGGGTTTTGATAAGTAGTTATCTACTATTAATTTTTAAAAAATAGGTTTTAAAAATAAAAAAAATTATTTTTATTTTAAAAAAAATTGATTTGATAAGTTGTTATCTATTTATTAATTTTGAAAAGTAGATTTTAAAATAACAAACAAACTAATTTATTTTTATTTTAAAAATTGATTTGATATGTTGTTATCTAGTTATAAATTTTGAATAAACAGGTTTTAGAAATAAAAAACAAAAAAACAAATTTAATTTATTTTAAAAAAATTAATTTGATAAGTTGTTATCTATTTATTAATTTTGGAAAACAGGTTTTAAAAATAAAAAATAAACAAATTAATTTATTTTCTTTTTAAAAAATTATTTGATAAGATTTTGTCTAGTATTAATTTTGAAAAATAAGTTTTAAAAATAAAAAGAACAAACTAATTTATTTTTATTTTAAAAAGATTGATTTGATATTTGTTATCTACTATTTACTTTGAAAAACATGTTTTAAAAATAAAAAACTAACTAACTAATTTTTCATTTTAAATTTAAAAAATTAAAATTAATGGGGCTTCATTAGACGCTGACACGTGTCACAAAAAGCTTCACAAATGTATATAATAGAGATTTACCAATATAATTATATACATAAAACTGTTACTTTTGTTATTCATAAAGAAAGATTGATTTGATTTTTCTAATATTTTTGAAAGTTGAAATTATTAAATTGAATAAAGATAAGTAGAAAAGTGTTTGGGTCGAACTATACATATTCAATTTACACTGTTACAATTATTTGGTCCAATTATGCAACTAACTAGGTTACTAAAACTCTATTTTCACCAAACTCGATCCCTCTGAGCAAGGATCCTAAACCTTATCCTTAATTAAAGATGCCTCTAACAATTAATGATAAAATTTGCATTATTGTGAATGCTCCATTGAAACATGTTTTGGCGATGTCAAATAAGGTCTTAATGATGGCAAACAAAGCTTTAAATGATGATGGTTTTAATGATGTCAAACAAGATGTGTTGAGGTCAAACCAGACTTAACGGATGAACCAACATCCTAGAGTGAGCAATACATCAAGTAAGTTAAAGTCTTTAGCAAAACTCAACTCTAGAAGATTGATGATAGCAAGAAGAACTATGCTTATTCAAACGAACAAATATGAAGGGTTCAAAAGTCTTTGATCTAAACCGAATTCGATGCAGACTTAAAGACTTTTTTAGATTTGTGTTATGCTTCTATGGCAAGGGAATTTTTAAGGCACGCCTAAAAGCAAGAAGTCCATTTGTAAACCTCTAGATCTAAAGGAAACAAGACCTTCAAGTGTTTGTGGTTTTAGCCCATAATGATTAAAAATTGTTAAAATAGCAAAGGCCTAAAGTGAGCATAAGGAAAATTAAGCCCGCGTTTTAAAAAATATTGTTTAGGGGACAAAAAATTGGACAAAGTAAAAATAAAATGTTTTTGGCCAAGTTAAGCGTGTTTAGGCCTATCATACCAAGCATGGTTCAAACCAGGTGGTTTGAACTACTGATGGTACTAGTTTGAACCAATTAACGTGTCTAGGCCTAATTTTTTGGCATCATCTTATTTCTAGAAATGTGACTTATTTCAGTAACCTAGCATATTTTATTTCCTTATTTGGTGACATTTTTCCTATAAATTGAAGCCTAAGTTTTAAAAATATTCACCCGACTACTCAATTGTTTAATACATGAGTTAGTTCTTTTCTCTTGCTCACTTTGTTCTTTCTGCCATAAGATTCAATTATAATCTTTGTTTTGTGTTCTGGTCTCGAACTAAGAGTGTTCTGGGGTCTGGGTGAGAGAAAACCATCTCTAGAGATACCTTGAGACTGTGTTGATCCTATTAGGATTGGAATCAGGTTATGAGGAAGCTTTAGACTTTGGACAGGTAGTCCAAGCGTTGTAAACAAATAACCTTGTAACCTATTTGATTATAAGCCTTTGGGCTGGGAGACTATTAGATCACGGTAGTGGTGATCGAACCAAGATATATCACAGTGTTTGTATCTCTCTTCCCTAAACACTTTGTTTAAGTATTTTCTATATATTGCTCATATCTGGTGTGATTTAAATATTTGTTTTGCATTATTTTAATCTTTCCATCTCTTTATCAAAAGGTTTTGTAAAGGTTTATCTTTTACAAATATTCTTGGTTTATTTTATTTGAAACAAACATTTTTCTTCTATCATGCCTTACATCAATTTGTTTATATCTTATCAAAAGGTTTTGAATCTTTCCTAAAGGTTTTAATTTATTTTATAAAGATTTGTTCTTTTCACTAATTTACTTGGTTAAATTGTTTGGAACAAATCTACTATCATCTTTTATATTCCTTATAAAAAAGGTTTTGAATTTCTTATAAAGTTTTTATTTTTACTATATAAAGTCTCTATCATTATATAGGAGAAGAATTGGTTAAAGTTTTCCAAAACTTGGCATTACCTGTGTAACAATTAGGAACGAGTGCTAACAGCTATTATACATGATCCTATCCCTAGAAATCAAGGATAGGTAATTCAACCTTAATCTTGTTCGAAAACATCAAAACACATGTATGAAACATTCTTTTGTTTGAAACATGCATTAGAACAATAGATCGAATTACTAACCTCAAGTAACTTCATAAAAGGAACCAAAATAATTATAAAATCATAAACTTACTAAGGTTGTTTAATCCACATAAAAAAGAAAATTAGCTACACATGATCATGTTACAATACTTATAATTGATTCAAAGCATGAAATTACAAAGGATCCTTGAAGCACTTCATGATCCAAGGTGTGAGATGATGAACAATCCTCTAAAACCCTCTCCTCTATTTCCTCTACATTGTATAGGTCAAAATTCATATTCTATCCTTTTATATGGCCTAAAAACTGAGTGGAACATGTGTTGTCCTACATGGCTTACCTAGGTGAATTGATATTTTTTTCTTCTTTTCGCCTAGGTAAAGGATGGCTCGCCTAGGCAAATTGCTTGCAACATGCCTCCTCTTTTTCCATGCCTTACTTTGGTATTTTTGGTCTAATTTCCTACAAAACATAGTGAAAAGCCATAGTGAGACTAATTTCTATATAGATGCTTGATATTCACAAAATAAAGGAAAAATTACTAGTTAAAAGGTATTTTACCACTCAAAATAGGGTTAAAAATATAGGGAAAATAACCTAAAATATATAACTAACAATCATCATCATCATCATCATCATCATGATGGCATAGAAGGATATGTTATCACTTTAATAGAATATAAATAATGCATGTAAACATTACAATAAAAATAGCAAATGGATGCACTTGTTTCATCTGCGCTGTGTCAAAATCGTAGAAAATGATGGGGAATTGAGACTAATGTTCGTGGTTCTAAATCGGAACAACTAACAATACCACATTTACCTTTTGGCTATGGTTCCTAATCCGAACTATTGTTATTGGTGTGTGTACTGTCACAACACGCCTGTTAAATTTACGCCCTAATAAGTGTTTAGTTTGCAATATTTTTAGGGTCTATTATGTTTCATTTTTAGTCCATTTCCTTTTGTTTTTCCCCTAATTTCCATTGTCATCCCTCTATTTCGCATATGCTACTTAGGTAATTTTATTTTGCAGGAATTATAATGATATAGGTTCATATGCAAAAAGGAATTGAAAGTATTTGAAGGGAATTGTGAAAATGGAAAGGAGTTCAGGCTTGGAAGGCTCAAAATCGAAGCCATTTCAACTTTTGAGGAAGGATACATCAATGAAACACTCTCGGACCTCAACACACTCTCAAAACGCATTTTGGTAAGGCTTAGAAAAATTCACTGCTAGTGGGAAAATCCATTGGCCTTGGAACTTACTGGAAAGGTGAAAAAAGAGGAAGCAGAATAATCCACTACTAGTAGGATTTCCCACTGGCCGTGGAACTCACTGTTTCAAGAACCACTGGCCGTGGTTTTCCTACTGGTCATGGATTCTGCCCAGATTTTTGATGGTTTTGCATTTTTTGAGCCACAGTGTGATCCACTTATGTTTGAATATGATTACAGGTTCAAGGATTTTGATAATGACAAAGGAATTTTGAAGAATATCTTGCAAAAACAAGATTCAGCATCAGACCTGCAAAAACAGCATAGCTAATTGATTAGAGAGATAGGGCTAATCGATTACAGAGCTTCTGACTTGTAACTAATCGATTAGAGAGACAAGGTTAATCGATTAGAGAGCTTCTGACTTGTAACTAATCGATTACACCAGTATGCTAATCGATTACCAACATAAAAAATTGGATCAAATGTATCAGGCATATATGCTAATCGATTACAGGACTTCAGCCAATCGATTACCAAGCCATTGAAACAAGCCACTGAAACGACACTAATCGATTACATGGGTGTGCTAATCGATTACCAAGATCAAGAGTTGAATTAAATGCATCAGGTGCTATGGCTAATCGATTACTGTGCAAGATCTAATCGATTACCAGAGTTCTGCCTTTAAGCTAATCGATTAGATGGTGAATACTAATCGATTACTGTTAGTCCTCAAATATTCAATAAAAGCTTGAATAAAAATTTCATAAAAATTATAAAAATTAGTTTAATTTGTTAAAAAATTAGGATTTAAATTCAATAAATGGATGTTGTTGGAAATAATCTGCCCTTGATCAATTTTCTCTAGTTTTGCAGTGAAAAAGTTAAGAAATCAAGAGAAAATTACACTGGAGGAGCTGACGCGTAGCCTCACCCCACGCGTAGCATCAACAGCTATTTTTGATGCTGACGCTACGCATCACAGCCACGCTTAGCGTCAGTGCTGCGTGGTCTCCACCTCCACTTTGACCAACCACTCCACTTGGACCCAATAATGGGCACTCCACTCAGCCACAAGGGCCATCCCACTCACCATGAAAGGCCAAAAATCGGTGGAGACATGTCCATATGGCCAAGCATGATCAAATTTAATAATTTGAAGTGGCCATTATCAAGTGTTTAATGGAGGCTGAGTCAGGGGTGTGACGCGTAGCGTCACAGGGACGCGTAGCGTCAGCACCCTTGCTCAGCCCTATAAATAGGGCCATCCAACACCATTCAAATCATCCCATCCCATCCCATTCCATAGCATTTCTTTTCTCTCTTGTGCTCGACTTTAAGTACTTCTTTTGTGAGTTGTAGTTCTAGAATAGTTTTCTAGATACTTGAGTGTGTTTCGGTGTATTGTGATCATTGTATCGTGAAGTTCCCATCGTCTTCGTAATGTCAAAATCTGTAAATGTTGTTTCTACTTTCACCATGTGTAACTAATTTGTTTATGTTGGAATTGGTGAACTAATCTATTGAGTATAATGTTGTGAATTCGACCTCTGCATGTTTATGATTCAAGTCCATGTTAGTATTTTAACCTTTTATTAATATGAACGTCAAACGGGAGAATGATTTTCATGTGTATCGAAACTGGTTTTATTAGTGTAAATGTCAAACGGGAGAATGATTATTTATGCCGTATTGAAACTTGTTTTGACGAAAGTAAAAAGTTGGAATACCCTTGGTATCTCAATTCTATAGGGGTTGTTAACCATTGTTGTCATAAGGCCAGGTCTTAATGCAAGTTTTTACTGAGAAAGCTCACGAGGGATCGGACTTTACGGTGAATTCTTAGAATTTATATCACGAGGGATCGGTTATAATGATTTTAAGCTGCAATGACATGAAACTTGATGATTAAACATGCATGTCTTGAGTTCCTCATTGTTATTCTAGATTAGGGATCCAATTTCCAACATAATTTGTTTATCTGTGTTTATCTCAAGTATCTTACCTATTCTAGATTGCAACTCAACTTTTTAGATATATTTTATTTTCTTTTTATCCTATGAATCACTCAACCATGCTATCTTGTGAATATTGTATAAACTGTACATAAATCATTCTTTTGTTCATAATTTCCTTCATATTTACCATAGTAAGTAGAAGATTACTGTTGTTATTGGACTTTCAATCCCAGTGGAACGATATCTAAATTTTGAAAACTACAAACGATTGGTGCGCTTGCCAATTAACAAACCCGGTGGTGGAAAAGAACTGTTGAGATGCTATCGCCGGGTTAACAATTACAGCATGAACTGGACTGAAAAATTCAAAGAGTAATCGATTACAGCTCGAGGCGTAATCGATTACGATAGTGGGAAAACACATTTTAGTTGGAAACAACTCATTTTTTCACCATTTCTCAGATACCCACTACATGCAACAGCTAGGAACTCCATTGTGCTCATCTCCAAGCCCTATAAATGCAAGACTCCTTCAAGCTACTCAAGGAATCAATTACATCCATCAAAGGAAATCAATTCTTGAGTCTTGTGAGTTTTATTCTTGTATAGTTTCATTTTTCTAAAACTTAGAACTTCAACTTGTATATCCTCTCTTGTTGAGAGTTAGAATTTGAGAGAGCTTTCAATTGTACATCTACTCTATTAAGAGAGTCACTTGCTTGTAAACACTACTCCAAACCCAAAGGTTTTCACTCTAGATTGAGTGGTCACAAAGGTTGGGGTTTAACCTTTGGGTATTGAGAGTTTGAGAGATTGGGTGGGTTGCCCTTGTGCTAGTGAGGATTGAGTTCTTGAGTGTGGGACACTAGGAAGCTGCAATTGCTCATAGCTTGTAATCTCTAAACTTCAATAGTGGAAATCCTTCAAGTGGGTTGCTTGAAGGCGAGACGTACACCGGGGTTGGTGGAACTCGTTAAATTGGTTTGCAAGCTCTTCTCCCTAACTCTTTTACATTTATATACTGGTTTGAATTGATTTAAGTTGGTTGATTGGGATTTACATACTTGAGCTTGCCTGAATTAGTTAACCTTGAACATTGCACCCCAAGTGTTTGATAAATTACCTTATCCATATTTGCCTCTTGTTTTGAATTATCTTTTGTACTTTACTTGATCTTACTTTCATAATCTCTAAACTTGTGATAAAAGAATCAAGTTCAAATGCATTTCAAGCAAAGTTTTAAAAACTCAATTCACCCCCCCTCTTGAGTATTAAGGCCACTTGAATAACAAGTGGTATCAGAGCTTGACTCTTGGTAGATCAAGCTTAACAGCTTCAAGAGATAAGATGGCCTCAAGTTCTCAAAACCTGTTTCCCGAGGGTGGTGCCATAAATAGACCTTCCACTTTCAATGGGGAAGGCTATTCCTTTTGGAAGGAAAGAATGAAAATCTTTATTCAATCTATTGATTTAAGAATTTGGAATGCCATTGAAAATGGTCCTTATACACCCATGCATACTGTCAATGATAAAAATATTGAAAAACCTATGGAAGAATGGACTGGTGATGAGGAGAAGAAAGTGCAATACGTTTATAAGGCTAAAAATCTCATCACTATGGCATTAGGTCCCGATGAATTTTTTAGAATAATGACTTGTCAATCCGCTAAGGAAATGTGGGATACTTTACAAGTAACTCACGAAGGTACTAGTGATGTAAAAGACTCCAAGATCAGTACCTTGACTAGCCAATATGAAAGTTTTAGAATAAATTCAGGGGAAACTATAGTAGAAATGCAAAAGAGATTCACTCTTATAATTAATCATCTCATTACTCTTGGTAAAGTTTATACTAACAAAGAACTTGTGCACAAAGTCTTGAAAAGTCTTAGCAGGGAATGGCAACCGCTCGTCACCGCCATCAAATAATCCCCAAGTATCAATGAAATGTCACTTGCCACGCTCTTCGGAAAACTACAAGAACAAGAGCAAGAACTAAGAGTTTTAAAGCAAGCGGAGGAAGAAGAAAAATCCTCCAAGAAGAAAGGCTTAACTCTCAAGGCCACCTCTACACATGAAGAAGAATCATGTAGTGACCTTGACGAAGAAGAAGAATTTGGTTTGTTTGTGAAGAGGTTTGGAAAGTTCATGAAAAACAAAAGATTCCAAAAGAACTTCAATCCCCAAGGTAAGAAACCAATCTCTAATGAATCCTCTTCTTCTTCACCAAATTGTTTTGAATGTGGAAAAGAAGGGCATTTCAAAGTAGATTGCCCAAATCTAAAGAAAAAGAATAAGGAGAAAAGAGAAAGAAGAAGAGCTTACATCGCTTAGGATGAAAACGATGTAAGTAGGTCCGATGAGTCTGAAAACGAAGAAGCGAATCTTTGTTTAATGGCAAATCACCAAGAACAAGATAATAAGGTAAGTCTTCTTGATTTAGATAAGAATGAATTACTAGATGCTTTTGAAGAGTTGTATGATAAATTTATCAAGCTTTCTAGTAAATACAAATTGTCAAGAAAAACCATTGACACTCTTGAAAAGGAGCTCATAGAAGTTTGTAAAGAAAATAAATGTTTGAAAGATGAATTAGAAAGTGTTCAAGCATGCTCTAGGACCAAATCATGTGAATTTGTAAAGAAGTGTGATATTCTTGAAACCAAGGTTGTAGACTTAAATAGGACACTAGAAAAGTTCACTAATGGTAGAGATAATTTAAATATATTACTTGGAAATCAAAGATGCATGTTTGATAAAACCGGTTTAGGATACAACTCTACCAAGAAAGAAAAACACTATAAAAACTTTTTTGTGCCACCTATGAAATTATCTTCACCTTTTATGAAATGCAATCATTGTGGTTTCAAAGGTCATAGCTCATCAAATTGTAATATTAGAAAATTAGGACCAAAGGTCATAAGAAAGGTATGGGTTCTCAAAGGAACATTACCACAAGCTAACCTTAAAGGACCCAATATAAAATGGGTACCTAGTTCTCTAAACTAATCTTGTTTTGTAGGTATACTTCAAGGCAAGCAACACCCATTGGTATTTGGATAGTGGGTGTTCAAAGCATATGACGGGAGACATAAGCAAGTTCACTTCCTTCACTCCCAAAAGGAAAGGAAGCGTCACCTACGGAGACAACACCAAAGGAAGAATTCTAGGCATTGGAAACATTGATAAGAATTCCTCTACTTCTATTAGTAATGTGTTGTATGTTGAAGGCCTAAAACACAATTTACTTAGCATAAGTCAATTATGTGACAAAGGATATTGAGTTTTGTTTGAATCAAATTGTTGTATAATTGAGCATAAGATTAACAAGGAAATCAAGTTTGTAGGTCAAAGAATTGATAATATTTACATGATTGATATGGATAGTTTGTCCTCAAATGATGTGCAATGCTTCATGACTAGAGAGGATGAAACTTAGTTGTCGTATAGAAGAATAGCTCATATACATGTAGACCATTTGAATAAACTTGTTTCTAAAGAATTAGTAATTGGTTTACCAAAGCTTAAATTCGAAAACAAATTTTGTGATGCATGTCAAAAGGGAAAACAAGTAAAGGCATCCTTTCAATCTAAAAACATTGTTTTCACTCAAAATCCTTTACAACTTTTGCACATGGATCTATTTGGACCTTCCAAAATCAAAAGCTTTGGTGGTAATTACTATGGTCTAGTGATTGTAGATGATTATTCAAGATATACATGGACCCTATTTCTTGCTCACAAAAATGAAGCATATCATGCATTCAAGAAACTTGCTAAGATTATCCAAAATGAGCAAAATTCAAAAATCACATCCATAAGAACCGATCATGGGGAGAATTTGAAAACAAATCTTTTGAAAAATTTTGTGAAAAACATGGTATCAATCACAATTTCTCAACTCCTAGAACTCCACAACAAAATGGAGTAGTTGAAAGGAAAAATAGATCCTTAGTAGAACTTGCAAGAACCATGTTAAATGAAAATAACATTGTGAAACATTTTTGGGCCGATGCGGTAAATACCGCTTGTCATGTTATGAATAGATGTTTGATAAGGCCTATCCTAAAGAAAACCCCCTATGAATTTTACAAGGGAAGAAAACCCAACATTTCATATTTTTATATCTTTGGATGTAAATGCTTTGTGCTCAATAATGGAAAAGATAATCTAGGAAAGTTCGATGCTAAAGCTGATGAGGCAATCTTCCTAGGATATTCACAATCTAGTAAATCTTATCGAATCGTTAATAAACAAACAAACACCATTGAGGAGTCCATTCATGTCAAATTTGATGAGAATCGCCATAACTCCCTGAGAAAGGAAGATGTTGATGATATTGTAGGTACTCTTCAAGATTTAACCTTGAATGACAAGGAAGAAGAGAACAAAGACAAAGAAGCAACACAACATGAGGAACCACAACAATGGATCACTTTGAAGGACCATCCCTTAGACAAAGTCATAGGTGAAATGACTAAAGGTGTAAGTACTCAAAACGCCATTAGGAATGCATGTAATCATTTAGCCTTTGTATCACAAATAGAACCCAAATGCATTGATGAAGCTATTATTGATGAACATTGGATATTGGCCATGCAAGAAGAATTGAATCAATTTGAAAGAAATGAAGTTTGGGAACTTATGCCAAAACCCAATGATCACCAAATAATAGGAACAAAATGGGTGTTTAGGAATAAATTAGATGAAAATGGTATAATTACAAGGAACAAAGCTAGGCTAGTAGCTAAGGGTTACAATCAAGAAGAAGGCATTAATTATGAAGAGACGTATGCTCCTGTAGCTAGGCTAGAAGCCATTAGATTATTATTAGCCTTTACATGTTGTAAGGACTTTAAATTTTACCAAATAGATGTCAAGAGTGCTTTCTTGAATGGTTATATTCAAGAGGAAGTGTATGTTGATCAACCTCCAGGTTTTGAAAACTACCAATTTCCAAAACATGTTTTCAAACTAAAGAAAGCCTTGTATGGCTTAAAACAAGCTCCAAGAGCTTGGTATGAAAGATTGAGCAAATTTCTTTTAGAAAACAACTTTTAAAGAGGAAAGGTTGACACAACATTATTCATAAAGCACAAAAAGAATGACATACTATTGGTGCAAGTATATGTTGATGATATAATCTTTGGTGCTACTAACGATTCAATGTGCAAAGAGTTTGCTAAGTTAATGCAGGAAGAATTTGAGATGTCCATGATGGGAGAACTTACTTTCTTCCTTGGACTACAAATCAAGCAAACTAATGAAGGCACATTCATTAGTCAATCAAAGTACTGCAAAGAATTGCTTAGGAAATTCAACATGGACAAGGCAAATGATATTGCCACACCTATGGGTACTTCATGTTATTTGCACAAGGATGATAAGGGTAAGGATGTTGAACTCATAAAATATAGAGGTATATTGGATCCTTACTTTACTTAACCGTTAGTAGACCGGATATCATGTTTGCTATTTGTATGTGTGCAAGATATCAAGCATGCCCAAAAGAATCACACCTTACTGCAGTAAAAAGGATAATGAAATATCTTGTTGGAACTCAAAATGTTAGCTTATGGTACCCCAAAGGGGTTGAATGCACTTTAGTTGGTTATTTTGATTCAGATTTTGCAGGATGTAAACTTGATAGGAAAAGCACTAGTGGAACATGTCACTTAGTTGGTAGTTCTCTTGTTTCTTGGCATAGCAAGAAACAAGTAAGTGTTGCACTATCCACAGCTGAGGCAGAATATGTTGCAGCTGGTAGTTGTTGTACTCAAATCCTTTGGATGAAACAATAACTTCTAGATTTTGGTGTTATGTTAGACCATGTGCCTCTCACATATGATAACACAAGTGCTATAAATATTTCAAAGAATCCTGTAATGCATTCAAGAAACAAACATATTGAGATTCGACATCATTTCACTAGAGATCATGTATTAAAAGGTGATTGTGTGCTCGAACATGTTGAAACTTCCAAGTAATTAGCGGATATATTCACCAAACCTCTAGCAAAAGATCAATTCATACATATTAGGAGAGAATTAGGAATCCTTGATATAACCAATTGTGTTTGAATAAATACATGATTTTGATAATTCCTTGATTCTGATTATGTTTCATTAAGTTCAAAATGTTCTAAGGAATAACTTAATAGATTTCCAGCCTTCTGGAACAAAATCTGCAAATTCTGGGCGTTTTTAAGCAAAATAATTAATTACAAAGATTGATAGAATCGATTAGCAAGCTTTTGGTTCTTAGCTAATCGATTACTCCTTGATATCTAATCGATTACCAAGCTTCTGTTTTCTGCCTAATCGATTACCCCTTGGTCCATAATCGATTATAAAGCCTCTGTTTCAGGTCCAAAATGTTTCAACTTTCCTCTAATCGATTACCAGCCTCCCTTAATCGATTAGGACGATTCTGTTTCTCAACCTAATCGATTACCCATCTTACCTAATCGATTACCCACTACACGAAACGATTCAAATTCCTCAGAAACAGTGAACTAATCGATTAGCCTTGAGTCTGTGACAGTGAAACGTTGTTTTCTGAGGCTGATCGTTTTCTTCTCACATTAAACCACTTTCTCTCCTTTCTAAACCTACCTTTTCCCTATAAATTCACCCCTCCTCACCTTCCCCACTCACACTACCTCTTCCACTCCCTCAAGCTTCAAAAGCTCTCACTCTCTTCTCATCTTCTTTACCTTTTTCCACCACCATGTCTTCCTCACGCAATGTCAAAAGGGCAAGGTCCTCCAACAACCCCTTAGACTTCTCTAGGTTTTTCTCCTCTCCTAGAGACCTTCAAAATTTCATTAAAAACTTTTCTGAGAAGGCCATAATCTCTCCCCACTTCATCAATGAGGAAACCTTCAACCACCCAAGCTTCACCTTCACCCAAAACCTCCACCACTATGAGCTTTTGTCTTTCCTCACCCTCAAGGAGGAGTTGTACTATCCTGAACTTGTTAGAGTCTTCTATTGCAACCTAAGGTTGGTTGATGGGTTGCTAGAGTCCAAAGTCAAGAACGTGACCATAAGACTCACCAATGCTCAATTTGTGGAAATCTCTCTTCTTCCGCTAAATGATGCTGAGTTTGCTGGAGGAGATCCCGAGGATGAATGGGCCTTTAGTCCTATTGGTGCACGCCAGTCGCTGTGGAAGGCTAATCGCCCAAGAAGCAACCACAAGTTGGTAGGTCACCTTACCATGAACAACCGTCTCCTTCACTTTTTCCTAGTGAAAATTTTGCTTCCTCGCAGTGGGAATTATGCGTTGGTAGAGGAGGACGATGTTCTCCTAATGTGGGCAATGCAAAATCAGAAGGACATTAATGAGGTTCAAATGATCAAACTGCATATGCTCCAAGCCAAACATCAATAAAAGCTCCCATATACAATCTTACTTACCAAACTTTTCAAAGCTGTAGGAGTTGATTTGGCTGGTGAGCTATCTAAAAAAGTGCCTCCCAAGGCTTGCATTAGTACTCATCACCTCATAAAATTGGGCATCGTTTTTCTCCATGGAGCTTGGTACTCAAGGATGGAAGGCTTTCATGCCAACATTCCTTTTGAAGCCCCTACTGATGAGCCAGTCCCTCTTCCTTCTGCAACACAAGCTGCACCAGAAGCCCCCACTGATCCATTCGCATCTCTCTATGCTCACCTTGACCGCCGCTTTGACCGCATTGAGAACTCTCTTCAAGAGTTTTCAATGACTGAGCAGCAGGACTTTAAGATGATGCAACAGCGCTATGATGAATTATCTCACCAAATCTTCGAGCTTCACTTTTTCAATCCGGATAACTAAATCTATTTTTCATGTTTTGGTTAATGTGTTTTGTGTTTTTCTCAATCATGCATAAGTTCTTAATTCTGTAACATTTCCATTAATGTATTTTTGATGATTGCAAAGGGGGAGAAGAAGTAATTGTTCATCCAAATTATTGTTCAATCTGATATTGGCTGCTAAAATAAATTACTAAATGATTAAATATCTCTAAGTGATTTATTATCTCTAAAAGACATAGATTCCTTAAGATAGGGGGAGACTTGATAATGTTTAAAAGATAATGTAAAATCTGAAAATCTGTTTAAGAGATAAGAGATAATGCAGAATTCAAAAGATATGGTTTTTGTAGATAAATACTTAATTAGAGATAAGCTTATTGTTTAAACTAACAACCCTCAAGAGATGAACATAGTTGTCATCATCAAAAAAGGGGAGAATGTGTTTGAATATGATTACAGGTTCAAGGATTTTGATAATGACAAAGGAATTTTGAAGAATATCTTGCAAAAACAAGATTCAACATCAGACCTGCAAAAATAGCGTAGCTAATCGATTAGAGAGACAGGGCTAATCGATTAGAGAGCTTCTGACTTGTAACTAATCGATTACACTAGTATGCTAATCGATTACCAACATCAAAAATTGGATCAAATGTATCAGGCATATATGCTAATCAATTATAGGACTTCAGCCAATCGATTACCAAGCCACTGAAACGACACTAATCGATTACATGGGTGTGCTAATCGATTACCAAGATCAAGAATTGAATTAAATACATCAGGTGCTATGGCTAATCGATTACTGTGCAAGATCTAATCGATTACCAGAGTTCCGCCTTTAAGCCAATCGATTAGATGGTGAATACTAATCGATTACAGCACGAACTGGACTAAAATATTCGAAGAGTAATCGATTAGAGCTCGAGGCGTAATCGATTACGATAGTGGGAAAACACATTTTAGTTGGAAACAGCTCATTTTTTCACCATTTCTCAGATACCCACTACATGCAACGGCTAGGAACTCCATTGTGCTCATCTCCAAGCCCTATAAATGCAAGACTCCTTCAAGCTACTCAAGGAATCAATTACATCTATCAAAGGAAATCAATTCTTGAGTCTTGTGAGTTTTATTCTTGTATAGTTTCATTTTTCTGAAACTTAGAACTTCAACTTGTATATCCTCTCTTGTTGAGAGTTAGAATTTGAGAGAGCTTTCAATTGTACATCTACTCTATTAAGAGAGTCACTTGCTTGTAAACACTACTCCAAACCCAAAGGTTTTCACTCTAGATTGAGTGGTCACAAAGGTTGGGGTTCAACCTTTGGGTATTGAGAGTTTGAGAGATTGGGTGGGTTGCCCTTGTGCTAGTGAGGATTGAGTTCTTGAGTGTGGGACACTAGGAAGCTGCAATTGCTCATAGCTTGTAATCTCTAAACTTCAATAGTGGAAATCCTTCAAGTGGGTTGCTTAAAGGCGAGACGTACACCGGGGTTGGTGGAACTCGTTAAATTGGTTTGCAAGCTCTTCTCCATAACTCTTTTACATTTATATACTGCTTTGAATTAATTTAAGTTGGTTGATTGGGATTTACATACTTGAGCTTGCCTGAATTAGTTAACCTTGAACATTGCACACCAAGTGTTTGATAAATTGCCTTATCCATATTTGCCTCTTGTTTTGAATTATCTTTTGTACTTTACTTGATCTTACTTTCATAATCTCTAAACTTGTGATAAAAGAATCAAGTTCAAAGGCATTTCAAGCAAAGTTTTAAAAACTCAATTCACCCCCCTCTTGAGTATTGAGGCCACTTGAATAACACCACTGGCCGTGGATATTGACGAAATAGCAATTACTTACAGTTTTGGCCCATTTCAAAGGGGATAAAAAGAAAAAGAAAAAGGAGAGGCATAGGAGACACATGGAGATAGCGAGATGATTTTGGGAGAGAATTGAGGGTTTTGGGAAGAGATTTTCGAGAGGAATTCAAGGATCAACATGAAGTGCATCGGATTTTCAGACTTTTGGGCAAAGAATTAGAACTAATAGTGAGAACTCCCGTTCTTTTCTAAACCCTTGCTTTGTAATTTTGATTTTCTTCATGTTTGAGATTAAATTTCTGAATTGTAGTGTTGTAATTATCTTCCTTATAACAAACTAAACTTCATTCTTGGGATTAGGGGGTAGCATGTTTATGCACCAAACTTAAATGTTCTTCGTTTTCCAATCATGAATCATGTTTCTTATTTAATCTCATGTATGCTTAATGCTTCTACAAGATTTAGAAATAAGCGTAGATGATTATAAACGGTATGGGTGATTAAAAGATTGGCATATGGTTTGAATCGCATGAAATTGAACCTAGGTATTTAGATTACGAAAGTAGGCAAAACTCTTTGAGGGATAATCAGGTTTTCATAAAGCGTAAGGGATTTAATTAACGAATCAAACGTGGTTATTTAGTAATTAGGTACATTTCAAAAGTCACTAATCAAATTTGGAAAACTCGTTTTAGGAAACGAGATTTCATAATTAGGAAATTGAATTGCATTGAAATTGGTAATGGCATATGAACCTCTCAATTTCCAAGAGCTTTACCTCGATTGTTTTCAAAAAAATATTTTGATTTTCACCATGAATAGCTTTGAGTTTTCTGTTAGCATTCTTAGTCTTAAGTTATTTTGAATCTTCGCTAAATTATATCATTGGTCTGGATAATCTAATCATTGTAAACTAGTAATTGGACACAATCTTTATGGGAATGATAACTTTTTATTACGCAATACCCCGTGCGTTTGCGGAACGGCTATCACACCCCTAGGTCCATCTCGATATAATTATTATATATTATTTTTTATATTTTAATAATTACATTTTTTTTCTAATTTTAAACCCCTCTCATTCACTCTAACTCTAAACCCCTCTCCATCACTCTAACTCTAAACCTCTCTCACTCACCTAGTCTAAACCCTCTCTAAACCTCTCTCAATTGTGCCCATCTCTGGCGTGTTGTCATGTGTCTCCTCTTTCGTGCTCCCCATCAGTTCTTATCACTATACTCCAAGGTAAGTTGTGGTGTCTTCTTTCAATGGTATTTTTTTTTCTTCTGTGTGTTGGGTCTATGCATCCTGTTTCTCCCTCTAGCTCTCTTATAAAAATTTATGTAACATTTTGCTTAAAAAGCCATGAGCCACACGGTCCCCCCTCAAGGCACCTGTAGCGTTTCTTTTCCCTCAAATAGATCTAGAATGGCTTGATTTTGTGGGGGATGTTGTGAGAAAAATGATCTGCAAGAGAGTGAAAACAAAACAATAGAAACACTGTAGCAAAAGGAGAAGGAAAGACGCCTCATCAATGTTCCAGTTGTTTACAAGTAATAAAACCAAATCTGAACACTGAAAAATTTTCTGCTACTAGTACGTATTTTTTCAAAGGATAGCTTATTAGGTTAAGGGGGATATGGTCTCGTGTACAAGGGTGTGCTTAAAGATGGACAACAAATTGCCACAAAAGTAAGGAAAAAGGAAAGTACACAAGGGTTTTCTGAATTTCATTCTGAGGTGTATGTTTTAAGTTTTGCTCGACATAAGAATATAGTGATGTTGTTGGGTTACTGTTGCAAAGAAAAATATTCTGATATATGAATATATTTGCAATAAGTCTCTTCATTGGCATTTATTTGGTAAGTATATATTTTAGTGTGCTGATGTTAATCTTACGCTACTATGGTCTGAAAAATATGTTTAATATCCACTAAGGTTTTTATTAACATTTTTTTGTATAGTAAATAATGTTATGGTTCTTGAGTGGCGCCAAAGGTATGCTATTGCCCTTGGTACAACAAAGGGATTGCATTTTCTGCATGAGAAATGTCGTGGTGGTCCTATTATTCATCGGGACATATGCAACCAAGCAATATACTTCTCACACGTGATTTTGTTCCAATGGTAATTTAGCAAAATATGATTCATTCTCTCTTGTTAATAGATGATGGCTTCTAGTGTCTATCATTACATTCCCTGATGAAATAAACTTGAGACTCCTTAATTTTCGTCATGTTGCCTTTAGTTTCATGGAAGTGTGTTCTTTTCTGCCCGCTTGTTCTGATTCTTCAACTAAGTGATGTGTTATAAATGCAGCTAGTTGACTTTGGCCTTGCCAATTGGAAGATTGCTGATGAAACTCCGCAAACAAAGATTATGGGCACATTCGGGTGGGGATTTCTTGAAGCTAACTAACCACATTTTCCACCAATTTAAAAGAATTTAACTTGAATACACAAACCAATGCTAAGCATTTTTACGCGAGTTATCATATAAGTAAAAGTTATTGACTTACTGAGTATTATAATAATTGTATTAAAAGTCATATCTACAGTGATTTTGAATTGATCAACAATGTTGAAATCTTTACTGTGAAAATGTGTTGCAATTAAACTGAATTTAGAATTCCATGCTTAAAAATATAGCTAAAATAGACCATGTTTGTTTTTGTTAATGTAGATACCTTGCTCCTGAGTATGCTGGAGACGGCATTGTTTCTGATAGAACCGATGTGTATTTTTATGGCATTGTTCTATCACAAATCAGGACGTCAAGTCGACAATTCCAATAAACCAGAACAAAAACAATCTCTCTGACAATGGGTATTTTTCATTGTTTATATATATGTCTTGAGATATTTATTGAAATTTTCAATGTTCATAGTCGTTTAAAATTTTTATACTAAAGTAATTCCCCTCATAACAATTTGACTAACCTTGATAAAATATTGCTGTGGAAACATTTAGGCTGAGCCAATGATTGAGAAGTTGGCTTTACATGAATTGTTTGACACACGTCTAAGGGATTCATATGACACCTATGAATTGTACCTCATGGCTAAAGCAGCTACTTCTATATGTAAAAAGAATGCGTCCATCAATGCGAGAGGTGGTAATTCATAGCATCTACATTCACCTGATGCAAACAACCAATCTCTTAAACTACTTAAAAAATTGATTGCACCCGATAGAGTTGTATTGGTCTATGGACGCATTATATTTAAGAGAGTGAAGATAAGAGACATTTGACTGTAAAAATTTAAGGTATTATGACTAATTCTTTCAACTTTTATATATTTTTTAAGTATTTGTATTGTATTCACTATGGACTCCTTATACTTCTAATTGTATTAAATGTTGACCGTAATGAATCCAAATTCTGCATTAAGCAACTATAGCATAAATGTTTATAAATATTTGTCCTATATCTTCTATTTCTTTTTGTCTGGTGCAAATTATAATTTATATAATAATAAATTTTATTTTACTACACATTAATTTTTAAAATGGTATTGGAATTTGTTGCTAATTAGTGATGTGGTTGAAATTCACTATGATACAATGTATGTCTTATTGCAACAATGTTCATTGATAAATTATCATGTTCAGGAATTAAAGTTATTTTTAGACTAGAATGAAGGAAATGGCAGATGTATATACTTTGGTTTGATCAATTTTGTTAGTGGGTGTATTCTTTTTTTAGGTATTAATATTGTATTTCATTCTCTAGAAATAATAATGGAAATTAGTATATTTTTGTATTTAATGTAGGTATATGAAACTAAAAATATAATATTTTTAAAAAATGTTAGTTGGTGTTTTAATTTTTTTAGGTATTAATATTGTTGTATCTATATTTATGAAAATAATAGTATAAAAAATTAGTTTATTATACTATTTAATATAGGTTTATTAAATTTAAGAAATAAAATTTAAAAAAAAACCAACAATTGTCGCGGTTACATTAATTATATATACATCATTATTAGGGTTCTTTATTTAACCACAGACACTGATAAACTACTATATGTGGTTCTACCTATAGCCGCTAAAAATGCATCAGAAATATTAGTCGTGAAAACCCTGATATTGTTATTAGGGTCATTGTCAATGTATTCTTTTTCTGCACCTAAAGCGCTGACGATTGTAGTAACGAAACCATTCACAAAGGCTTTTTCTGTAGTAGTGAAAAGAATGACCCTTGATCCTTTAAAGTATGAATTTTCCTAGATAAATTTATTATAACCCAGTAATGTTAACTTTTTAAATACTGCCTTTGGTTCCAAATATAAAAAAACTTTTAGTGAAATTTTTTGGTCTCTTCATATAAGAAAAATTATACTTTCCAAATGTCATTAAATGTTTGTTTACTAAATATGCCCTTCAAGACCACTTATTCTTTAAGTAATAAATGATATTAAGGGTTGATGGTTCAGAGTTAGACTTAGAAGGGGGTTGAATAAGCCTTAGATTCCTTTCACGTAGAACTTTGAGAACGTGAATCTACCAAACTTTTAGATTAGACTTTAAAAGATCAGGGATATAAAGATTTAATACTAATGATTTATATTGGTTCACTTTCAACTCAGAAACTACCTCTAGTCCCTTCAAACTTGAAGGATTTCCACTATGTAAAAACACTTTTTACACAATAGCACAGACCATGGCATAAGAATTGTTGACTCTAGCCACTCCTAGTTTAAACCCAAGTATTGTTTTAACTAGCCACTTCTTGCTCAATCCCAAGTATTCTTTCTAAAGCCTCTTCAGGCCAACAACTATTTCCCAACAAAAACAAAGACTGGTAATACACCAGACTTTTACACAAATAAAGATTTGAAAGAGTGTTTATGTTTGTGTTTCTGAGAACTTAGTGTGCATAAAAGATACAAGATAAAGAGCTGATACACTAAGTATGAAAAATAAAGACTAAGGTCTGCCAAGAGCAGAACAACAAAGAGAGTCTTTGCTTTAAAGAAGAAAACATAGATTCACAGCTTGAAAGAGTAGAGAGAAGCTTTCTTGATTCTGATTCTCAGAGTCGTTAACTTCTTCAAGTTCTAAGATCCCTTCATATTTATAGGCCTTTGAGATAGCCGTTGTAAATCCGTTAAAGGGAGCCGTTGTGACCATTGAGATGAGATGAATACAAAAGGTCTGGAATGAGGAACATCAGAGCTTGTACTGAAATGGTGTTCCTTGAGTGCTTTAGAGCAAAATATATTTTGTTGGCTTTCATCTTTCAACTAAAATGTGTAGAGCACATAGGATTGACCTTTTGAAAGCTTTTTGACACAAGTATTGATCTTCATTATCTTTTCTGAAATGTGCAGAACAATTTTTCTTCCCATGCCAGCTTTGGTTCTTGCAATGGTTTGTAGTCTTTCCTCTTTTGATGATAAGAGCAGTTTCTCTTGATAAGAAATGGGTTCAGAGTATCTTCCAAATAACTTTAATCTTTGTTTGATACATGCTTTGGAGTAATATTCTTGTTGCTTCAAAAGTCTAGGGTCTGATTGATGAAGCAAGTACGTGTGCTAAGTTTAGAGAACAAAAAATGCATTACTTAGCAGTCCAAAAGTCTGGTTAAGCGCACTTGAATCAGACTCTTCTTGAGCGTTGTTCTAAGATCAGACTTTTATTGGGATGAGCTTGTACGTAAGTTGTTTTTGATCCCAGGCAAACTTGTTCTAAAAATAACTTGCATGGCTCAAGACAGACTTTCTAATTGGTGGACTTCCCTTTTCATTTGTAACCTGTGCATCTTAGGTTTGTATCCTGAAACACTTAATTAAACAGGTTAGATAAACAGATGTTAACTTACATAATACTATTATAGTTAAGAAAAATTTGCAATGAAATTAAGTAGTTGTGGGGTTCACCTTTCGAATGGATACATCCAACAGTACTGCACTAAGCCACCCACTAAGGCCTTATACGGTAGATGGATGCTCCATCGAGTCAAAAAAACTTGGTGGAAAAATCTGTTCCAACTTACAAATCAAGACCAGGATACTTTCTCAATCTTTATAAGTTTCTCCTCAGTTAACGAAGTTGTCATCAACTCCTTAAAGAAATGACTCAACTCAACCAGCGGTTTCCAAATAGGTTTCGATAAGGCATGAAACACGTACGGCAGTAGTTGTTGCATAAACACATGGCAATCATGACTTTTCATGCCAAACACCCTCCCCTCCTTCACGTCGACACATCTACTCAAGTTAGAAGCGAATCCGTCAAGTAAGGTCAACCCATTCATCCACACACACATAGCAATCTGTTGAAGTATAGTTAAAACATATTTTGTATACGGTTTAAACATTCTTCATTGTTCCGCATCCCTTAATTCTAACTTCTTCCTAGAACACCAAATCGGAAGGTCTAGATGACTCTTCTCGTTGTCCTTTGTTCTCCCTTTGATGTCCATCACAGTGTCAAAAATATTCATGAAAACATTTTGTTTAGTATGCATGACATCAATGTTGTGTCTTAACAACAAGTTTTTTTAATATGGTAAATCCTATAAGATACTCTGCTTCACCCAATGGTGTTCCTTCCCATAACCTGCAAACTCCTTAACACTCTTATCCTAGATGTATGGATACTCTTCGACTCTCTGCCTAACCCGTGCACCGGATAACCTACAGGGTGGAGGTTCATTCATAACCTTGTTCTTCTTAAAAGTGGTTTTGTTTCTCCTGAATGGGTGATCCAACGGCAGAAACTTTCTATGACAGTTAAAAAAACTTGTCTTGCCACTAACAGGGAGTGATTCCCCCCCCGGTATGTATAATATCTCGAATTTTATAAAAATGATTAAATAAAAGGAATAAATATTAAATAATTATAAATGGGTTAATTAGTGTCCCAAAAATGTTGAAATAATTAAATTGAGATTTATGAGGATTATTTATAATTTATTGGGGCTTTAAGAGTTAAATTATACCCGGTGAAGATATGGGTATCGAACCAATTATCTACGATTGAGATGTCGTTGGTCAGGGCTGTTAAGAACATTATTGGGAATCCGAATATGTCTTCGAAATAATTTTTGGATTTAGTATTGGGCCCGAACGAAGATCCTATTTGTTATAAAATAGAAAATGTTTTAATGAAGGACCAAGTTAAAACTTAATTCCTTCTTTCTCTCCCTCATTTTCACATGTATTTTATCCTTCCATTTCTCTTATTTTCGTTGCCTTCCTTCTCCCTCACAAAAGCTCACCCTTTTCTCTTCTTCTTCCATAAAACTCACTATTTTTGTGAGTCTCCTTCCGTACCCAATCAACCTTGCCCCTTCCTTTTCATTTTTGAAGTGATTTTGGTGCTTGGAAGCTCTTCCCTTCTCCTCCAATTTTCATGTTCATGCTAGAGCTTGGGATTGCTTAGAGCTTGAGGTAAGTTCCTCCATTTTCTTGATGTTTTAAGCCTTAGGTTTTGATTTTTATTTGATGGGAAAAGTGTTATGTGTGGGGGTTAAGGAATAGAAGCCATTTTTATGCAAAACCCTAAGGTGGGGTGTGAGAAATATGTGTTTTTGTATGGGTAGGAAGGGGTATACGAAAATGGCATATGAAATATGAGTGGGAAATGTGTTTAATGATGTTAAGGAATGATATTGATGAGGAAGAATGGTCATTGATGATAATTGATGAATATTAATAATGGTGATTGAGTTTTCATGAAACCCTAGCCCTAAGGAATTGGGGGAAACATGTAATGTTGGTGTGAGGATTAATTTTAGGTGGAAATGTATGATATTTAGAGTATGACTATTGTTAATGATGTTGGAAGGATAATTATTGATTATGATAGATGGCATTAGTCAAGGTAAATAGTTGATAGAGGTGGTTGAAAGTCATTAGTATGAGAACCCATAGATGTGTATGGCCTTTAAATGAATAATAATGAGTTTGGACACCAAAACCATAATGGTTGTGATGGATGTGTGGATTGGACATTATGGGTTGATAAGGCCTTAGGCCATGGCATGTGCCATTTGGATTTGTTGATTAATTATGGTTATTGGAGGATAAGATGGCTATGTTGAATTTTGAGTGATAATGAGGGCCAATGGATGATTTATATAATGATTGAATGTATTATGAATAAGGGATGTGATCTTGTTGTCGTTGGGTGTGGTTAGCCCCTTTGAGATTTAAAGAATCATGGTTTTGGGAAAGGAATTCCTGAAACCTAACACAATGGTATGAATTGGTGTTTCAGTAAGTCTAGGACTTGATATTGAGCTTTATGATAAGCTAGCATTTGTTTAGAATTATGATGGTGCCTTGAGATGGTTTGATGATTGTACGTATGCATATGTATGTATGTTGGTGTAGATGATATTCCGGACAACGTGGCAGAGCATTCGAAGTGTGCATTTGGATTACGGTTCTTCCCTTAAGGTAGGAGAGGAGTTTTACATTCCAAATGCATGAGTGATGTTGTATTTTTCATACATTGGAATGAAGAGTTCAATGAAAGAGAATCAAGTTTGTATAATATAAATTCAATGGAATGCTTGTGCCAAGTTTAAACACAGAAGTTGTAATATAGTATAGTTGTCGTTCCACTGGGGAGATGTTAGAATAAAGATCTTAGTTTTGAATTGATTAGACAGAAGGTTCTTGTGTTGTTTTGTTGTGAATGATGTTGAATGAAAAAGTGAATAACTAACAGAGAATAAAATTTTGTAGAAGATACAGTGAATGGTTTTTGAGAGAAATCAATTTTGTAAAACAGGGATTGGCTTCATCACATCTTCACCTTCTGTAAGCTGCATAAGTTTTTATATAAGTAAATCGAAAAGATAATTTCTACGTCACAATCACAGTCATTTGTATCGATCCCTCGACTACAAAATTCATAAGAATGATTTCAAACCGCTGATCCCTCAGTCACTTTAAAATCATCCCAGCATTATCGATCGATTGTTTTGACATTTATTGCGTTAGACGCCATCCCTGGCTACCTACTCACAATAAGTATTTCTTTCAGATCTGCTTTCAAAAGTCACTTCCCAGCATACTTGAGAAAACTTAAAACAAGAAAATAGTGATCAAGTACTTTCAGGCATTAAACGCAGAAGGAAATACAGAAACTTATCAAATCTCATTACTGAATAAAAACTTACAACAACATTACTTTAGTGTTGAATAGATTACAGCCAATCCCATAAGGGAGTTTAGTTACTCATGCTTTGCATTTTCACCTTCAAAATATGAATACAGAAAATAATGGAGAAGTTTGGATTCAGAAGGAAATACAGGGGATGAATCTGATGCCTCATGTCTTGTTTTCTGCTAGATTTATAGGGGTTATGGTTCAGCTTCCCTTGTGTTAGTACTCAAATTTTCAATAAAATCTTTAATAAAAATTACAAAAATTAGTTTAATTTGTTAGAAAATTAGGATTTAAATTCAATAAATGGATGTTGTTGGAAATAATCTACCCTTGATCAATTTTCTCTAAGTTTTGCAGTGAAAAAGTTAAGAAATCAAGAGAAAATTACACTGGAGGAGCTGACGCGTAGCCTCACCCCACGCGTAGCATCAACAGCTATTTTTGATGCTGACGCTACGCGTCACAGCCACGCGTAGCGTCAGTGCTGCATGGTCTCCACCTCCACTTTGGCCAACCACTCCACTTGGACCCAATAATGGGCACTCCACTCAGCACCAATGGGCACCCCACTCAGCATGAAAGGCCAAAACTCGGTGGAAACATGTCCATGTCGCCAGGCATGATCAAATTTAATAATTTGAAGTGGCCATTATCAAGTGTTTAATGGAGGCTGAGTCAGGGGTGTGACGCGTAGTGTCACACTGACGCGTAGCGTCAGCACCCTTGCTCAGCCCTATAAATAGGGCCATCCAACACCATTCTATGACATCCCAGAGCATCCCATTCTCTTTTTTTCTCTCTTGTGATCGACTTTGAGTACTTCTTTTATGAGTTGTAGTTCTAGAATAGTTTTCTAGATACTTGAGTGTGTTTCGGTGTATTGTGATCGTTGTATCGTGAAGTTCCCATCGTCTTTGTAATGTCAAACTCTGTAAGTGTTGTTTTTACTTTCACCATGTGTAACTAATTTGTTTATGTAGGGATTGGTGAACTAATCTATTGAGTATAATGTTGTGAATTCGACCTCTGCATGTTTATGATTCAAGTCCATGTTAGTATTTCAACCTTTTATTAATATGAACGTCAAACGGGAGAATGATTTTCATGTGTATTGAAACTTATTTTATTAGTATGAATGTCAAATCGGAGAATGATTGTTCATGCCGTATTGAAACTTGTTTTGACGAAAGTAAAAGTTAGAATACCTTTGGCATCTCAATTCTATAGGGGTTGTTAACCATTGTTGCCATAAGGCCAGGTCTTAATGCAAGTTTTTACTAAGAAAGCTCACGAGGGATCGGACTTTACGGTGAATTCTTAGAATTTATATCACGAGGGATCGGTTATAATGATTTTAAGCTGCAATGACATGAAACTTGATAATTAAATATGCATGTCTTGAGTTCCTCATTGTTATTCTAGATTAGGGATCCAATTTCCAACATAATTTGTTTATCTGTGTTTATCTCAAGTATCTTACCTATTCTAGATTGCAACTCAACTTTTTAGATAGATTTTATTTTCTTTTTATCTTATGAATCACTCAATCATGCTATCCTGTGAATATTGTATAAATTGTATATAAATCATTCTTTTGTCTATAACTTCCTTCACATTTACCATAGTAAAAAGAAAATTACTGTTGTTATTGGACTTTCAATCCCAGTGGAACGATATCTAAATTTTGAAAACTACAAACGATTGGTGCGCTTGCCAATTAACAACCCGGTGGTGGAAACGAACTGTTGAGATGCTATCGCCGGGTTAACAAGTTTTCTGGCGCCGTCGCCGGGGATTGAATTGTTTCAGTAAAACAGTAAATTTTTAATTACCGTGGTAAATATTTTTTTTTACCTTAGTTAATTTTTTTTTATTTTTACTTATTGTTACACTAACTTTCTTTGTCTAGTTTATGTATGCAAACTCGATCTACCGCAGGTAAAATTTATTTTGATCCTGAGATAGAAAAGTTTGTAAAGAAAATCAAGTCTTTGAAATCTAAAACACAAACTAAATCTTCTTCTACTTCTAATTTTGAAAATTCAAATATGGCTGCTGAAAGGAGAACATTGGGACAGTTTGCTGCTATTAATGGTCCACCCTGAGTTTCAGGTATGTTTCAAGGACCTGTTGTACCAGTGGAGATTAAACCTACTACTTTAAATATTATTCAAAACAATCAATTTGTTGGTTTAAATCATGAAGAACCATATAAACATTTAACTATTTTTTATGAGTTATGCAGCACAATTGGTTTTGAACCCAATCAAGAAGAGTCTGTTTACATGAGACTTTTTCCTTTTTCATTAATTGGTAAAGCAAAAGAATGGTTTAAATCTTGTCCACCGGGTAGTTTTGCAAACTGGTCTGATGTTGAAAGAAAATTTTTGGAAATATTTTATTCTCCTTCGAAATATTTTGAAGCAATGACAGCCATACACTCTTTTCCTCAAAATAATGATGAATCACTAGGAGAGACATGGGAACAATTCAAGGCACTTTTGAGAAAGTGTCCAAACCACAACCTGAATGATGCCGAAAAGGTAAGAATCGTTTAGCATGGTTTATTGCCTCAGTTTAAGATGATGTTAGATGCTTGTGCAGGTGGTTCTATAATGAACAAAACTGTGGAGGAAGCCAAAGAGATATTGGAATCAATGGCTATCAGTGATCGCCAAGCAAAGCATGAAAGAGGTAATGTACAGAGGAAGCCAAGAATGCTCAAATTGGGAGTAAATGATGCGGTGTTGGCTCAACAAAAATTACTGACCCAACAAATTGAAGTTATGAGCAAGCAATTGGAAAAACTCCAAATTTCTCAAGTAGCATCACCACCCCCTGCTCAACTTAAACAATGTATGCACTGCATGGGAGAACAACCACTACTAAAAAAATGACTAATAGCTACACTCTGATAGCGACCACCCAATGCCGTCGCTAATCAGTGACCGAGTTAGCGACCGCAATAAGAAGGGGACCTTGAAAATGAAAAATAGTGACCACATCAGCGACCAACACCATGCCGTCGCTGAATTTGGCAAAGAACCGTCACTAATACCGTCGCTAAATTATCCCCCGTCCCTGATACGGTCGCTATGGTTATTTCTCTCCATTTTTTTGGTTTCCCTCCAACTTATATGTGCGCGCCAACTGATAGCGACGGCCAAGTCACCGTCGCTATGTATTCAGACAAATCAGCGACGCAGTTATGCCGTCGCTATGATCAATTTAGCGACGGCAGGGAATCGTCGTCGCTATGTTTGGATACGTCAGCGACGGATTGTGACTGTCGCTAAGGTTACTGGAGGCTTTCAAAATTTTGGAGGGATTTCTAAATTGAGCGACGGATGCAGTCGTCGCTAGTATTGGTATATTAGCGACAGATGTGTTTAACCGTCGCTATGGTTTTAATTTTTTAAGTCAGTGACGTATTTAGCGACGGGTGTGTGCCGTCGCTAAGTGCTAAATGTATTTCGGACAGAGCCCATTTTCCCCAATCATTTGCCCTAAACCCTCCCTCATCTCTCTTCCTCCCTCAGACTCCTTCGTCTCCGACAGTGTCCCCCCTCCCTGTGTTTCCCTCCCGCTCTCTGAGTCTGCCCCCAAGCCGTACCTCCAGTAGTCTCTCTGGTGAGCCACCGAACCACCGTCTCCCAAAGCTTCGAACCAGAACCAGCGTCTCCCCCTTACCACTGAACCATCGTCTCGAAAAGCTTCAAGCCACCGTCTCCGACCACAGTGACAAACCACCGTCTCCCTCCACCCTCTCCGTTGGAATTTTTGAGCATTTGAGGCTCCCTTCCCTCCGTCACGGTGTCTTCTCCACCGGCTCCCTCTTCGTGACTGTAGGTAAGATACATCACTCCCTCTATTTTTCTTGTCTCTGTATGTACTGGTTATTAAGTAAGAGATGTTTGAACTAGTTTTCCTACAAAAGAGGATATCTACTGTTGATATCAAGATATATAAACAAAAGCAGAACTTAGGTGCACCCCCTTGATAATTTTTGTATTCTTATCTAATTGTGTGAAATAATGTTTGGCATTAATAGTTATCAAAGTGAAAATTAATATAATTGAAGAATAACACAAAAAATATATCTTAAGAAACTGGATTTAAACTTTGTTATGAAGTAAGAATTGATATTCATTACATGAAAATTTAGGACCTCAAGTAGTGAATTCAGAAGGCCAAAAGATTAGAATCACTTATGAAGTTTTGAAGTAAATGTGGAGATGACAATTAATCCATTAGGATATAAGCATTCCATGATAAAATTCTGCCAAAACTGGATAGAGAGGAATTAAGGCCTAGGTTGAAGCACTCATCACCTTCTCAATCAGATCAGCAGCATCTTGAATGGTGGAGATGTTCTCCACTCCACCTTCTCCAACGGAAATGTCAAATTTCTCTTCCAAAGTCATCATGATTTCAACCTGCTCAAATACAGCCATGCCCCAATTAAACATATAATGCTGCACTTTACGCATAGATTAACACTTATTTATTCTGTTCTCCATCCCATAAAACTAAAAAGTAGTGCTAGAATTTGAGGCCTCACAATGTCTAAAGAATCAGCACCCAAGTCTGCAAATTTGGTTTCGGGGGTCAGGGTGGCATCATCAATAGAAAGTTGCTTTGCAATGGCGCTTAGAACAATTTGTATAGTTTCTGGTTTAGCCTTCAGCCAACAATTAGGTAGATTAAACACATTAGATAAGCTAAGAAGCTGTTTGGTTTGAGAAACAAATTTTGTTTTCATCTCATGTTTTCTCTCTTTAAGTACAAAACTGTCAGGAAAATCAACAACTAAATTTGTTTTCAATATTTCACATAGCAACTTAACTTATGAAAACTGAAAATAATGAGTCAATTTTTTAAAATAAAAGTGAAAACAATAAATTTTCTCAAAACAATAAATTCAGATTGCTGAGATATTGTTATGAGCTCTGATGTTTCAAGCTTACATAAACATGTCAGTGTCACTAGGACTATTTTTCCTTTCCCCTGATTGTTACCATGAGTGACTATGTTTCCCATTATATTTTAAGCATACATAAACATTTCTAAGTGCTAACACTTGCAGCTTGAAACCTAAGTTAGAACCATCAAATGCCAATGGAGGAAAATGCTTAATCATTAAGAAGAAATCATAACTCTAGGTTTAACCATTCAAAACAAGTAATGAAGTCTAACCACCTAATCAGGCAGCAATTGAGAAGATCAGGCCCTATAAGGGTGAACCGAAACCAAACAATGAACATGATAATGTAAAACTTTGGTATTGACATGATATGATATGTTATTGATAAACCATAATCTCAAGTTAAGAATATGAACACATTGACAAACATTTTATTGATAAACCATGATATGTCATGATATGTATTGTCCTCAATTTAGTTTTTTATACTTAAACATTTCATTTTATAGAAAAAATCTTTATAATTTGAATTGATTAAATTTTCTTGAATTGATAACTCATCAACCATAGCGTTGAATTTCATCCAAAATAAAGAATTTTAGAACTTTTCCCTTTCACATCCTAATTTCACATCTTATAAAATCTTTTAAAATTTGCTCGATTTCTCACTAAATGTCTTACTACTAAATTTTAAAAACCATTTCAAATATATTACAAATAGTTAAATATTTAGACAGAAAACATTCATTCAAGAGTTTTAAAGAACAAAATTAGGAGATTAGGGAAAATGAAGAATCAATTTTCTGATTTTATAGGATTTACATATAAATGTTCACAACTCAATTGACAATGTCAAATAAAGTCTTTTATTGATATGATTTTTCATAAATTAAATTTTGGTGTACTTAGCATTTCTTTTACGGTTCCGTATTTGTCTGTAGCATAAAAAGATTAATATAGAAATAAAGAATCTTCTTCCTACTAAATTTGAGTACAAGTGGACATTCAATACAAGAAATCAAGATCACCGGTTGATTTAAAATAGTAGTCTAGTAATTAATAAAAGCGATGGTAGTTGGCTTTCTTCTCTTTTGACCCCTAGGCTGTGATGCAATTAATTAATGTTAAAGCTTAATTTATTAGGAGACATTGTGACAACTACTATTAGATTATATTTCTAATACAATCTTTTAAACTTTAAAGAGTGAGTTATTATTGGTTTCATTAGCACGTCCATAACAAGAGTGCTTAATATGTGTCAAATTAGTTATTTAAGTTGATATAAACTTAGTCAGTTGTAAAGCTAAAAGTTATTACATTCTTATCTATTACATCTTTAGAAACTTCATTATGGAAACCAGTTGAATGTTGGGAACTTTGATTAACACTGTTAACAATCAACTTTGTCATGCAGACCAATACACTTTACGCGTGGTCTGTGTTTGGCTCTCATCAGCTTTGTCTCCATCGCTATCTCTCTTCCGACGGTAATCCCCTAACGCTAACTTATCCGGCTATGTGTGTTGTATGTGTTAAAGTGTATGTATGTTGATTGTTGTTTGTTAGTGGAGAGCTGAGCTCATTAGGCAGTGATTGTGTGTACTGATAACATGATTTTTTATGCATGTGTAATGTTGTTTGTTAGTGGAGAGCAGAGCTCATTAGGCATTGGTTTTGTGTGCTGATAACATGATTTACGATGCATGTGTAATGTTGTTTGTTAGTGGAGAGCAGAGCTCATTAGCCGTTGATGACATATATTGATAACATGATTTTGTGTTCATAACTGTGAATATCATATACAATGCGTATGATATGTTTATTTATCTATACTGGGAAGTTTTCTATATGTAACAGGCCATTTGTAAATTTGGGAAATGTCTAGTTTACAGGGGAGACTCTGCCAAAATTTCGGCAGGCTCCCTTTATTAGGGAACTTAAAAAATGAAACACAACGTTAATAATGTAGGGTTTAGTCGTGTGTGTACCCATTAGATTCCCGTTCAAGTTTCAAAACAACCGGTCGATGTACCGTGTTGTGTTGGATCTTGAATTGTCCCGGTTTGGACAGTTTGGTATGAATTTGTAACCTGTAGGGCGTAACCCATCAATGTTGTATGTGGTCTATCTTGAGAATTTGAATGAATGTTGGTATGAAATTTCGGTTATGGTGTTTCGTATTGTCCCCAGGGTGCATGTCTGCGTGTGGTGTTTCATACCGTACGTATCTCTGTGTACTCGGGGACCAATGCGAAATGCTGCCGAAATTTCAAATGAACATTCATTCAACTCAAGATAGACCACATACAATTATGGGATGGGTTACGGATGGTTGCATATTCATCCCGAATGGGATAGGGCCCCACCAATTTGCAACATCAAAGAGATAGAGTGATTCACAACCGATAGTTAAATAAAAATTTAAACGTGTAAGGTAACAGAAATCATGCTTGTTAGATACTGTAAATGGAGGTACCGGCAAATCGGCGATGGATGTACAACCGACTAGATCGCAATCGGCGAGTGACTGAGGAGTTTATGATGGGGCTGTTGGACTTCATTCCGTTCGCTACGGCAAACACGCCTGGATTTGAAGTGACTCAGAAGATCCGTTGTCCGTGCTCAAGGTGCAAATGCATGAGTTTTGAATACGCGGATGATGTCATGTGCCACCTAACTGAGAAAGGGTTCATGGAAACATACCACTGCTGGTACAACCATGGTGAGCAGTTACCGCGTAGACCATCAGATGACACCCTGCAACAGTCTTACTACGAGGTTGGAGGAAACAGGGATACGTACAACAACATAGAACAAATGGTGATGGATCATGTTGGACCCTCCACCGGGCGTATGCTGGAACATAATGACCAAGCAGGTCATGGGGACTCTAACAATGTAGAGGAGGATCCTAATCCGGAGGTGAAGAGATTTTATGATTTGTTGGCGGCGGCTCAGACTCCATTGTGGGACGGGTGCAACAGTCACACTGAGTTATCCGCCTCCCTAGCTGCTTTAAGCCTAAAGGCAGATTATAATCTTTCTGGAGGTTGTTTTGATAGGATGGTCAATCTGATGGGTTCCACCATGCCTAGTAATCATAGAATGCCAGCAAACCTGTACCGTGCTAAGAAACAAGTGGCAAACTTGGGGTTGGGTTGTGTGAAGATAGAGTGTTGTGTTGGTGGATGTATGCTGTTCAGAAATGAGTTTGCAGACGAGAGTGTCACAAAATGTCTGCATTGTAATGAGGAACGCTACAAGACCGTTAAAAGGAGAGGGAAGGTAACCCAGACGGCCAGGAAGAAAATGTGGTACTTCCCTATAACACCGCGTCTTCAACGCCTGTATGCCTCATTGTCCACGGCAAAACACATGCGTTGGCATGCTCTGAACCGAACACAAGAGGGGTTTCTTTGCCATCCTTCCGACGGGAAAGCATGGAAGTGTTTGGATGAGCTATATCCGGACTTTTCTGGCGAGCCGCGAAATGTAAGACTTGGCTTATGTACTGATGGGTTTAACCCTTTCGGTCAATACGGACGGGCTTACTCTTGTTGGCCAGTCATCCTGACCCCATACAATCTGCCGCCTGATATGTGTATGAAGAGGGAGGTCATGTTTCTATCTATACTGGTTCCAGGACCCAAAAATCCAAAGGCGAACATAGACGTGTTTTTGCAACCGTTGGTTGAAGAGTTATCACAGTTATGGGATGTCGGGGTAATGACATACGATGTGTCTTTGAAGAACAACTTTATGATGCGTGCTATTTTGATGTGGACTATTAACGACTTCCCGGCCTATGGTATGCTTTCTGGATGGTCCACGTCTGGGAAGCTTGCTTGCCCTGTATGCATGGAACATACCGGGGGGGAATCACTCCCTGTTAGTGGCAAGACAAGTTTCTTTGACTGTCATAGAAAGTTTCTACCGTTGGATCACCCGTTTAGGAGGAACAAAACCGCTTTTAAGAAGAACAAGGTTGTTAATGAACCTCCACCCCGTAGGCTATCTGGTGCACGGGTTTGGCAGAGGGTCGAAGAGTATCCTTACATCTGGGACAAGAGTGTTAAGGAGTTTGCGGGTTACGGTAAGGAACACCACTGGGTGAAGCAGAGTGTGTTGTGGGATTTGCCATATTGGAAAGACTTGTTGTTAAGACACAACATTGATGTGATGCACACTGAACGTAATGTTTTCATGAATATTTTTGACACTGTTATGGACATCAAAGGGAGAACAAAGGACAACGAGAAAAGTCGTCTAGACCTTCCGATTTGGTGTTCCAGAAAGGAGTTAGAGTTGAGGGATGCGGGACGTGGAAGAATGTTTAAACCCCATGCAAAATATGCTTTAACTAGACCACAACAGATTGCTGTATGTATTTGGATGAATGGGTTGACCCTGCCTGACGGATTCGCCTCTAACTTGAGTAGATGTGTCGACGTGAAGGAGGGCAGGGTGTTTGGCATGAAAAGTCATGATTGCCATGTGTTTATGCAACAACTACTCCCGTACGCGTTTCATGCCTTACCGAAGCCTATTTGGAAACCGTTAGTGGAGTTGAGTCACTTCTTTAAGGAGTTGACGGCTACTTCGTTGAGTGTGGAGAAACTTGTGAAGATGGAAGAAACTATCCCGGTATTGATTTATAAGTTGGAGCAGATTTTCCCACCAAGTTTTTTTGACTCCATGGAGCATTTGCCTATCCATCTACCGTACGAGGCCTTGGTTGGTGGCCCAGTGCAGTATCGTTGGATGTATCCATTCGAAAGGTGAATGCTTGGTGAACTCTTTAATTTACTCGCTAATGTCATGCTTATAATAGTATTTTCTAACTTAACACCACCTTGTTAATGATGTTGAAGATTCTTACGCTCTTTAAAAGATAAAGTGTCGAACAAAGCCTGCGTTGAAGCTTCAATTTGTGAGGCATACTTAGTCGAAGAAATGACAACCTTTGCTTCTTTCTATTTTCCAACGGAGATAGAAACTAGAATGAGTAGAATTCCCCGCAATCTTGGTGTAGCCAGCCGCACAGGGTTTGATGAACAAACGTCGATTTTCAACTATCCTGGTCACCCGGGGGGCAGGCTCACAAAATGTTACATTGATGAGAAAGATCGAAAGGCGGCTCACTTGTACATTCTTCTCAATTGCCCAGAAGTGGAACCCTTTATTGAGTAAGTCATAGAAGTTATATTATACATTCTTAACGTAGGTTTTATATTAAACTTATTTGTTTCTTTCAATAGCTTATACACAGATATGCTAAAACTTGAGCAAAATGATTTAACTGATGACCAAATTCATAGTGAGGTGTCATCCAAGTTCGTTGGTTGGTTCGCGCAACATGTAAGACCCGTATACCAAGTGTTTTTAAGCCTATTTGCTTCTAACTCCCGTCAATATGGTAACAATGACCTACTTCTTATGTTGTACATAGATACAAGACCCTACCAACCATATTGAAGATTCTTTACTCCAAGCCCTTTCTTGGGGGCCGGTGAAGACTGTTAAAAAATGGCCTATTTACTACGTAAATGGCTACAAGTTTAATATTCTTCAATGGAGTGAAGGGATGCGCACCCATAACTACGGGGTTTGTGTTAAAGGCACCGCCGGTCAGTTGGAAGAAGACTTTTATGGAGTGCTGACGGAGATTGTTGAAGTTTCATTCTCTGGACGACTAAGAAGAGATATTGTTCTATTCAAATATGATTGGTTCGACAACACAATCGGTGTTGGAACAAAGGTTGACAACAACTACGGCTTAGTTGAGGTCAAGAAGAATGGTAGATATAAAGGGTTTGATCCCTTCATTTTTGCCCAACAAGCTGAGCAGGTTTATTACACCGACTTCCCGGGAGGACATCGGGACTGGTATGCAGTAATCAAGGCCAAGGCCCGAAGTCAGATCACTGACAATGTCTCCGAGGAGGTCGATGACGCTTATCAGCTTGCACCACACGAGCTCAACGATGCCAATTTGTTGTTCAACATTGATCCAGTCATAATGGATGAGACACTCGCCACTACGGGGGGTGAACGCATTGACAAAGACCTTGTCTCTCGATCAAAACGGTCTAGGGCTGATTTGGATACTGATGAACTTGTTCAAACAGATAACCACAGTGACACTGAAACTGAGGGGGAATTTGAAACTGAAACAGACACAGAGTATGTAGTTGTTAAACATATATACATAGGTTTATATATATCCTGAGACTAACCTTTCTTTTCATGATTTTATCCACAGATGACGGGACGTCGACTGCCCTTCAGTAGGGGTGGTGGGTCCAGGACCCCGGCTTCCCGTCTGGGGATGCAAACCCCAGGGCAGCAGACCGCTCCATCACCACCACAGCGGACCACTCCATCCCCATTACAGCAGACCACTCCATCACCACCACCACAGCAGACCACTCCATCACCACTCCAGCAGACCACTCCATCACCACCACCACAGCAGACAACCCCATCACCCCCACAGCTGACCACCCCAGAGCAGACTCCTGGAGTTGGTGGCTTGGAGGACCATGGCCATCAGGCGACCCCACCTCCAGCATCCCCTCTGCCCATGTTGGTACCCGTGCCGGCCGGAGACGAGTAAGTGACTAAATTTCATATACTTTTATGTTATTTATATGATACTTTATATTAGGGTTTAGTTGAAAGACTTGTTGGTTTATTGTTGCTTACTTTAATTAGTACTTGTATAGATTGAATTGTACTGGGCACTCTTCTGTTTGTAACAGGGTAACTATTTAAACTTGGAAATGTTACATTTACAGGGGAGACTCTGCCGAAATTTTGGGTGTCTCCCTAGATTGTGTGTTGTTTTACTCCTAACATAATTGTTGTCATTACAGCTTTGTTGATAGTAGTCGCACTACCAAAGCGATTACTAAGGTTTTGAAGGCCCAGTGGGATGGTCCATATATATCTTGGACAGATGCTGGGAAGGTTGTGCAAGATAGGTGGTTTGACACCTTCTCGGTAAGTTCCTAGCTCATTTATTGTGACTTGATTTGTAAAAAAGACCCGTTATTAATTTTGAATTCTCAATTCATTTTACAGCGTGATTACCAGTGGGCGGAGGGTATGATTGATGAGATTAGGAAGGTCTTTGCCACAAAGACCTCCAAAATCATCAAGAGTACCCTTTGGAAGGTGAGGGACAAGGGTGAGCGCCCTCGTTGGATCCCGGAGGACCATTGGGACGGGATGGTCCAGAAGTGGGGCGGGGTCCCATTCCAGCAGGCGAGTGCTCGGAATAGGGCCAACAGAGCCGCCGATGCTGCAGCCTCGGTTTACACTGGGGGTAGCATTTCAACCCTCGAGCACAAGAAAAGATTTGTAAGTATATTTATGTTAAACATTTCTATTATGGTTCGTCTTACATGTTTACAAATAATAATCTCAATGTTTTTTGTCCACCACAGGAGCAGAGGGAGCACCGGGAGCCTTCTTTGTTTGAGGTCATGCAAATGACCAAGAAGAACAAAGCCGGTGCATGGGTAAACCAGAAGACTACGGAGCTTGCGGTATTTACTTTTAACTGACACATGCTTTTAATTTACTTACAAATCAGCTTACTAATCCTATCGTTGTTTTTGAATTTACAGGAGGCGTATCAAGCCAGGAGGGCCGAGAAGGAGGCGGACCTGGTGGCTTCCACCCCTGAAGGGGAGGTTCCTCCCACCCTATCTTGTTCTGACGACAACGCCATCTATATGGAGGCTGTTGGCGGTGTGAACAAGAAAGGGAGGGTGTTTGGATTGGGTGGCGTCGGCACGCAGCTGGCGAAAAAGGGGAAGACCCCTTCCTCTTCGTCTTCCTCTGGTCTTCCGACTGAGGTCGTTCAGGTAATTCAAAACCTGAACGATGAGCTACAGGAGGAGCGACGTCAGAGGCAGTTGCTGTTGGAGCGGCACGAGGCGGACCAACAGAAGGCCGAGGCGGACCGACAGCGGGCCGAGGAGCAGCACGCCGAGACTCGTCGGCAACTTGCTCAGCAGCAGGAGCTACTGATGCAGTTGATGGCGAGGCTACCTCCCCCCACTTCCCAGGCGCCCCCACCACCACCCCAGGATCCCCCACCACCATGATTGTATTTTTATTATTTATACACATTGTATATTTGATTTTTAGTTATGTTATATTTCATTCAGTATTTATTTTGTCATTCTTTATTTATTATGTCAATATTTATTGGTAATTACATTCAAATCAAAAAGCCTTATTGTAGCGATCATTAATAATTCAACCTATTTGATAAATTAATTTAATCTATTATTTTGTTTTTAATAATAATTTATTACTTCAAAAAAATTATTTTAATTTAATTATAAAATTTTATTAGCCAATACAAAATACAAAATATTAACATATTTTTAAAGTTAAATTAACAAAACCAGTCAATATTGAATTAATTTTAAAAAATTTAAAAATTCCCGTTAGCGACGGTCAATGTCCGTCGCTGACTTAATAACACTAGCGACGGACATTGTGGTCGCTACATCACAACCACTAGCGACGGATACTGAGGTCGCTAAATCACAATCACTAGCGACGGACCACGTGGTCGCTAACTGACAACAACTAGCGACGGACAACGTCGTCGCTACATTGCAACCACTAGCGACGGATACTGTGGTCGCTACATCACTACTTATAGCGACGGCATACGGTGGTCGCTGGTGGCTGTTGGTAGCGAAGGGGCCTCGAGGTCGCTGTATGGCAACACTTAGCGACGGCTGGAGTTATTGGGGCAGAGACCATTTTAGCGACGGCATTGCGCCGTCAATATGGTAGCGACGGCAGGTGTGTGGTCGCTGATGTGTTTTCGACGAGGGTTTTAGCGACGTCCTCTGGCCCGTCTGCGATCCCGTCGCTAATGGTTTTAGCGACGGGAATTCCATTGATTAGCGACCAATTAATTCCGTCGCTAACAGTTGTTTTTTTAGTGGTGAACCATGTGGTTACTATGGAAATGAGCAAGAGCAAGCCAATTTCATGAACCATCAAAGAGCACCCTTAGGTAATTTTCCTTTCAATCATGGAAATTCTTTTCCTAACAATTACCTGTAGGGTTGGCAAAATCAGAATATTGGCTGGAGACAGGACACTGGACCTTCCAATAGACCTCCTAACAATCAGTTTAAGCAACAACAAACTGACAATGCAAGATTGACAAGGATAGAGGAATCTATTCAATAGTTATTGCAGTTTGTAGAAACAAATGAAGCTGCCCGAAAAGCATCAGACATACAAATGGGACAGCTTGTAAAAGAAATAGCCGAATTAAAGAGTTCTGGGTTTACTACAAACACTCAAAACCTAAGGGAACAATGTAATGTTATTTCTTCTGATGTTATAAAAATTGATTGTAAAGAAAAAAGTGAGAAAAAGAAATAAGAAGAAGAAAAAGAAAGTGAAAAAATAGAAAAAAATGAAAAAAATGTAAAAGAAAAAAATGTGCAAGTAAATACAGAGCAAGAAACAAACTGTATAAGCCCAAAAAAATGTAAAGATCCGGGGAGTTTCACCATTCCTGTAACAATTGGAAATATCAACATCAAGAATGCGTTATTAGATTTAGGGGCTAACATCAACTTGATGCCCTTAGAATTAATAAAGCGCATTGGTGAATATGAGCTAAAAGAAGCAAAGACAGAATTACAGTTTGCGGATCGCTCTGTCAAAAAGCCTTTTGGGATTGTGGAAGATGTACTGGTAAAGGTTGATAAGTACCACTTCAGAGTTGACTTTGTGGTACTGGATATGAAGGAGGATACTGAGATCCCCTGATCCTAGGAAGACCTTTCATGAAAACTGCAAGGATCAAAGTAGATGTTGATCTAAGTATGGTTGCAGTCAAGGTTTATGAAGAAGAGGTAAGCTTCAGTGCTCATGAACACCTCAGGATAAGTAATGAGGAAAAAGTTTACCCTTCAATTGAACCAGGTATATCTCTTCCCAATCAATTAAATTGTTTTAAATTAACCGATGCCTTGAAAGACGAAAACAGGTAATTAAGCATCAGAAAAGAAGAAGGAGGAAGAAAAAGACAGGTGATTCCTCAACGAATATTGGGAGACCACCTGATTAATCAGAGGTAATGTCTGGCTGGAGACATTAAATCTAGCGCTCAATGGGAGGCAACCCATTCTTTTCTTGTTATTTTCAAATAAAAAAATAATAAAAAAATTTAAAATCAATTTAAAGAGAAAAGGGGTTTAAAACTCAAAAGAAAAGGTTTTTGAAAATCAAAATTTTGAAAAATAAAAAACAGAAGCCCACGCGTAGCGCCACTGTGACGCGTAGCATGGACTCTGAATTTTGGACCTGACGCGTAGCGTCCCATCCACGCGTAGCGTAAAAGCCCACGTTCAGTTTTTAAAACTGAACCAGAGAGGCCCATCTTAGGGTTTAAAACCTAAGATCTCCTCTCTGCCTCACTTAAGTTTTCAAAACCTAATTTTCAAAACCTCCTTTTCTCTCTTCCAAACCTTCTCAATCTTATTTGCTCAAGTAATCACATGTAAGTGTTCTAATCCTTTCTCTTTAGTTTTGTTTTTAATTTTCGATTCTTAGAAATAAATGTGGTTAGGATTAGGATTAGAAGACCATTGGAATTGATTGCTGTTAGAATTAGGAAATTGAATGGATATAATGTGGTTTGGAAAGGGGTTGCTGCTGTGCAACCCCTGTTTTTTTTCTATTCTGCGCAGCTCACGCGTAGTATCCCACTGACGCGTAGCGTGAGGATGAACTGTTAGCCCACGCGTAGCATCCCACAGGCGCGTTGCGTGGGCAGAACTGGCTTACGCGTAGCGTCCCACCAAGCGTAGCGTCAGCCTCTATTTTTAATTTTGTTAATTTTTGTTTCTTATTTTATTTTTTGTTAATCTGTTTAACATGCTGTGTGTTTGTTTATTTGTTGTTTTCTTTTTAAAATTAATAAATTGTCATATTTAATATTTGTTATACTTTCTTGCATAAAAATAAAAAAATAAATTTGTATAAATTTTGAATAAATTATATGAATTTCGTTTTGAAAATTTGATTCAAAATTACTTAAAAATATGTATGTTAACTTTCTTTATAAATCACAAAAATACAAAAATATGTTATTGTGTGAATTTCATTTTTAGAAAAACTAAAAATATTTATGTTTCAAATTTTGTGTAAATATTTGGTTGATTGTTTAGGATTGATAATGTGTGATTTACTTTTTAACATGTGTTTAATTTTAAAATTTTTACTTTTTGCAGATGGCACCAAGGAAATCCATTCCCACTACTGGTCCCTCTAAAAGACAGAGGAAGGCCACGGATACTGACACCACCTCTGAGGATCCTGATCTTCAGGGACAGGAGGTGTTAGGACCGAGGCATCCTATCAGATTTCGTACTGCTGCGAAGTGGGCACGGTTTCATCAGATCAAAGGCCAGAGACTTATCTGGGAGAGGGTCCTTGATTTGAGTGTAGGAGATTACCCTGAGCTTCTGGATGGAGTTTAGCAGAGGAGATGGGGACCTCTATTCTCTCTACCTACTGAGGGGGATCCCATCTTAGTGATGGAGTTTTATGTGAATGCCTTCAGGACTCGCCATGACACACCAAATATAGGACAGCAGCGGACGAGTTGGGTGAGGGGCCGGCATATTTCATATGACCGGGACACTATCAGTACCCTATTGGGTAATCCTTGGGAGCCTACTCCCGAGGATGACACTTGTTTCTGGAAGGAAAACAGAAACAAGATTATTGCCGAGGGAGAGTTAGGATACTCCCTCGAGGAGGTTGCTCACTTCTTGAGCAAAGATGGAATCTTTTTCAACCTGAGTAAGGTTGGAAGGAGTCCATCTAACCTCTTAAAGACCCAGCTTACCCCTATAGCCCAGGCGTGGTCCCACCTCATGCTTCATAACATCACTCCTGTCACCCATCTTTCATCTCTTCTAGTTGAGCGTTGTTGCCTTCTATTTTCTATCCTCCAGGGTCATACCATTGACATAGCTGAGCTTATATCTGAGCAGATTCACTTGTATGCCCTTGGGTATAAAGTGAACAGCCCCATTCCATTTCCTCTCATTATATCTACCTTACTGAGGAGGCAGGGAGTCGTCGTACCTTCACCTGAGTTCACTAGTTCTTCGGGGAGAGTCCCTAAAGTTTTAGTGAACAGAGATTATTTCGTCCAGCAGTGCGAGCTTCCACCACTAGAGCAGGAGGCTCAGCCCAGACCTAGGAGGAGGAGACCACCAGTGCAGCCTCCATCTACTGATGCTGTCACACAGGGCTTTGCCCGGATATCACTTGAGCATCAGCATATGATGCAGATGATGGCTGCCACTCATAGAGCTTATATTCATCTTCACGATGAATTTTATCAGTACAGGTTACAGGGAGAGGGAGCACCTTATGTTACCCCGGCCAAGTTTGCAGCACATGTAGCTTGGCCCGGTGATTTACCTACCTACCCTGAGACTGGTGGATCATCTGGCGCACAGGCTGACTCTGACAGCGATGATGGGGAGGAGGAGCAGGATGATCAGATGGAGGATTGATGATGCCATCTTATTTCTTGCATTTACTTTGAGTACAGTTATTTTTAGTTTATATTTACATTTATATTTACACTTTATATTATGGTATTTTATTATTGTGTGGTGTGTTTTAACGTAATTATTTGTTTTTGCATATTCTATTCGAAAAATAATCCAAAAATCCAAAAATAAAATTTATCTTTTAATAAATCAATCAAATTTTTGTTAGTAAGTTAATACACTTAGAGGTTTTACACAATGAAACTTAATTTTGTAAAATCAATTATTAGTTCTTTATAACTTAGGAATTTTGATAAATTTAATTACAATAGGTTTATTAACCATCAAGCAAATTTCGATAGCCCGGTGAGCAGAGAGATATCTTTTTATATACTTGAGGGTTTAATCGACATATTTTCAATTCAAATTGATTTTGCTTTAATCTCTAATTTGTGTTGTTGTACAGAAAATTCAGGAAAATGATCAAGGCACATTTTTGGTGAAAAAAACCTTGGGCCAAAAGGCTTACCTTGGTAAAAATTCTTTTATCCTTTGCAAGCCAATTTGAAACTAAAATAAAATTCCTTGGTACCCTTAAAACTAAATCTGTTTTTACCATTCCCTATACTTGATTGATTAAAAGAGCAATTAAAATAAATGAAAAATATTTTGAGTGTTCTCACAAAAATGGGGAGTGAAAATAAGCAACTTGATTCTTTTAAAAAAAAATAAAGTATGGAAAAGAAAAGTCAAAAATAGTGAAAAGAATTAAGTTGGGGGTATTTATTTTTCATCAACAAAAGAAATGAGAGTTTGGGTCAAGAGAAAGCCTAAAAAAATTATAAAATGCTCTTTTATGATTTCAGGTTTTTGAATTCCAAGAAAAACCATTGATTCTTGTAAACCAAGCCTCATTACAACCCGTGAAAAGACCTTTTGATTTCTGAACTAATTCTGTATAAATAACCATTGATTAGATGACAAACAAAGTTAAATTCGTTTGATCTTATGATTGATTGAGTGAAACAGGTTACCTATTACATAGAGATAAACACCTGTGAGGTAAGCCTGAAATTCTGCTTGATTGTTAATAGAATATTGTAAATAAATTTTATCATTAAACCTTTGTTATACTTGATACCAATTTTTGATTATTACAAAATTAGTTAAATTGTGAAAATTACTTTTTGTTGTAAATTCTCGGACTCAAAAATTTGATTCCAAATTTTTATTTTTCTTATTTTTCTCTCTTGCTCGAGGACGAGCAATGTCTCAAGTTGGGGGTATTTGTTAGTCCTCAAATTTTCAATAAAAGCTTTAATAAAAATTTCATAAAAATCACAAAAATTAGTTTAATTTGTTAGAAAATTAGTATTTAAATTCCATAAATAGATGTTGTTGGAAATAATCTGCCCTTGATCAATTTTCTCTAAGTTTTGCAGTGAAAAAGTTAAGAAATCAAGAGAAAATTACACTGGAGGAGCTGACGCGTAGCCTCACCCCACGTGTAGCATCAACAGCTATTTTTGATGCTGACGCTACGCGTCACAGCCACGCATAGCGTTAGTGCTGCGTGGTCTCCACCTCCACTTTGGCCAACCACTCCACTTGGACCCAATAATGGGCACTCCACTCAGTACCAATGGGCACCCCACTCAGCATGAAAGGCCAAAACTCAGTGGAAACATGTCCATGTGGCCAGGCATGATCAAATTTAATAATTTGAAGTACCCATTATCAAGTGTTTAATGGAAGCTGAGTCATGGGAGGGACGCGTAGCGTCAGCACCCTTGCTCAGCCCTATAAATAGGGCCATCCAACACCATTCATCCCATCCCATACACAGCATTTCATTCTCTTCTCTTCTCTCTTGTGCTCGACTTTGAGTACTTCTTTTGTGAGTTGTAGTTCTAGAATAGTTTTCTAGATACTTGAGTGTGTTTCGGTGTATTGTGATCGTTGTATCGTGAAGTTTCCATCGTCTTCGTAATGTCAAACTCTGTAAGTGTTGTTTTTACTTTTACCATGTGTAACTAATTTGTTTATGTTGGAATTGGTGAACTAATCTATTGAGTATAATGTTGTGAATTCGACCTCTGCATGTTTATGATTCAAGTCCATGTTAGTATCTCAACCTTTTATTAATATGAATGTCAAACGGGAGAATGATTTTCATGTGTATTGAAACTTGTTTTATTAGTATGAATGTCAAACAGGAGAATGATTGTTCATGCCGTATTGAAACTTGTTTTGACGAAAGTAAAAGTTGGAATACCCTTGGTATCTCAATTCTATAGGGGTTGTTAACCATTGTTGCCATAAGGCTAGGTCTTAATGCAAGTTTTTACTGAGAAAGCTCACGTGGAATCAGACTTTACGGTGAATTCTTAGAATTTATATCACGAGGGATCGGTTATAATGATTTTAAGCTGCAATGACATGAAACTTGATGATTAAATATGCATGTCTTGAGTTCCTCATTGTTATTCTAGATTAGGGATCCAATTTCCAACATAATTTGTTTATCTGTGTTTATCTCAAGTATCTTACCTATTCTAGATTACAACTCAACTTTTTAGATAGATTTTATTTTCTTTTTATCTTATGAACCACTCAATCATGCTATCCTGTGAATATTGTATAAATTGTATATAAATCATTCTTTTGTCTATAACTTCCTTCACATTTACCATAGTAAAAAGAAAATTACTGTTGTTATTGGACTTTCAATCCCAGTGGAACGATATCTAAATTTTGAAAACTACAAACGATTGGTGTGCTTGCCAATTAAGAACTCGGTGGTGGAAACGAACTATTGAGACGCTATCGCTGGGTTAACACCTTGCCACTTGCATAGACCCCATGAAGGAATATTCAGAGACTTGCAGAAACACAAGAAAGTGGATGAGTTGGCACTACACCATTGGTGAATATTAAATTAAAAATCCTATACTGCATGAGTCACGCTTGAGCTTACTGGTCATGCTCAAGCGTGAAAGGTTCTGATGTTCAGTGATAGTCTCACACTCAAGCTAACTTAACCACGCTTAAGCGTGGTCTTCCTTTGTTCAGTATGCTTGTTCCACGCTTGATCCATGCTGGTTCCTCGCTCAGGCGCGCTCGGCTTATGCTTTGCTATCCATTAGTCATGCTCAAGCGTGGAATACCTACGCTCAAGCGTTCTTCTTGTTAGACCATGTGTAATCCGCGCTTAACTCACGCTCACTCCACGCTTAATCCATGCTTAGGCTTTCATTTTTATCATTCCACGCTTAAGCGCCTAGTGTTCACGCTTAAGCGTGAGAGGTCCTGATGCTCTCTAACTTGTTCAAGCTTAAGCTGCTCAAGCTTAAGCTTGGTTGTTCAAACTTAAGCTTGCTGTCTTCAAATGCTCCCGATCATGCTTAAGCTTGCCCTTTCACTCTTAAGCTTGCCCTTTCACGCTTAAGCTTGCCTGCTCAAGCTTAAGCTTGCCTGCTTAAGTTTAAGCTTGCCTTGCTTTCCTGTTGAATTTCCTGTAACTTTCCAAGAGTTTTAACACAATATTTCTTTTATACACCTATCCATCACTACTTAAAAGATTCATGCTCACTTCCTTCAATAATTCATTAATTTAGCTCAAGTCTTTACAAAATTAGTTCAAATGAGTCATGAAATTAATGCTTAATCAACACTTATCAATGAGTAGAATAATTGATGATTAATGTATATGTGGTTACTCATGCTTGCCTTGCCATAGTTGTATTAGTTATATGATGAATGTCATGCTTGGCAATGGTGGATTCTTGAGAATGATATATCTATGTATATATGAATTGATGATGAATGTTTAGTGCCCCTTTAATGGGAGTAATGCATTATTGATGAACAACCCATGAGGGGTTGAAATATATACATGTTAATGAACCATCCTTGAGGGGATGAAGTATATGTCTTTGAGAATTTAGAAAGTCATTGAATGTAATAACCATTGTGATGGTATTAATGATAAGATTGAAAGACAATGCATGTTTGATGTGGTTTGAATGGTTTAAGCCTTGTTGTAGTTTCCAAAGTGCATTTTCATGTATAATCATGGAAGTGAATGGGTCAAATAGAGTTTTATGTGGTTTTGATTACCTATGATAGTTCCAATAGCCCATAAATATAGTTTATGACTTGTAGGAATTGGAATGGGCCAATTCCATTGAGAATAGGCCCTTGAGTTGCACAAAAGTGCCTCAAAATAGGTAAAATGTATTTATACGCATAAGTCACTTTTTTTGAGGAATTTTTGAGTGAGGCTGGTGGCCACACATCACAAATGATGTATATTTATTAGGGTTAAAATTTTGTAGCATCTGGAGTTCATATGAGAAAGTTAGGAGGGTTAGAAGTTGAAAAATCATGCGTTTATGCATAAAAACAGCAGTAGGGCTGTCTTGAATCGATTCAAGAGATGCTTTTTTCACTGTTTTGGGCTTCAGGGGCATTTAAATCGATTCATATGAGTTTGAATCGATTCAAGGACCCTGTTTTCACTGTTTTTAAGTTCCAGAGACGTTTGAATTGATTCAAAGACCTTTGAATCGATTCAAAGCCCTGTTATGACCATTGTTTTGCTGTTTTTTCCAACTGCTCTATTTCCTTTGCTGTTTTTGGCCTGTTTGGGCACCTTAATGACATTGTTGGCCTCCGACTTCTCCATAAAAGTTGTAGATAATTGTGTTACGGAGGTGTGAGAATTGGTCTCACATTAATTTGAGTTTTTTAACTCTCATTAGGCATAAAACACGGACCTACTGCGTCATAAAATTTAAATTTAAGATGGTTTTGAACCCTACTTTTTATGGTTATCAAATTGGGACTAATAGGTGATATTTATGGCACGTCCCACTATTTTTAAGAATAAAAATAAGCTTTCCTCATGTATTGATGTTGAAATTTGTCATGATCTCATTAGTATCAAAACCCCTTTTATTATGTAAAAATGAGCGAATTCACTAGGGGTACATGTGTGGTGTGTCTTAGTGGTAATTGGGGAATGGCTTAAGGCCATGGCAAGGTATGTGTATGCCTATGCTATGTTATGAAAACATGTATGCTTCCCCTCTATTGATATATTATGAATCATGATGAAAAGTAAATGATGTGATTGTATGACACACCTTAATTGACGATGAAACTAATGAGGGGAATATTGAATAGTAATAAGTTATTATAACTCAATGAATTTTGAAAAATTATCAATGGTGACTAAAAGTGGATGATGCCATACTATTGAATGATAAATGTTAATGATGAATGAAAAAGGATGTTGTTATGGACATGCCCTTGAATAAGTGGTGATGATTATCATTAATGATCGTGATGCCATTATCATTAATGCAAGTATTGAGTTGTATGTGTGAGATGTAATGATGATTAGTTGAATGTTTTTTCGAAAATTCCTTGTTGGCTTCCATGCGTGGATTAATGCTATGATGCTTGATATGCTTTTGATTACCATGCGTGGTTTGATGTAAATATGAATGTCAAGCCTTAAAGGGCCTTGTGGTTGATTGTATGCTAATGCTAACAAAACTAAATATAATATACCCCTAATTGAGAGGGCGAGATATCCTTGTGAGGTTGATTGGTATATGCATTATTACATTATTGCATTCATGGCATGGCATGGCATTGATTAAGTGGTTGCGATCACTTGGTACTTGGGATGAAAAAGGGCTTGCGAATTCCTATGATATTCTATGGTTGCGATCACGAAGAGGGAGTACCCCTTGTGAGGCAGGAAACCATTATAAAATGATTGATATGTGGTTGCGATCACAATGAGACATTGATAAGTCTTGAAAAGACTTAATTATTCCACCTTTTTTTTAACATAATTTATTAATTATTGTTTAGTTTTTATTATATTATTTAATAACTTGTTAATAATTTGTGTTTTAGTTATTTATTTCAAAAGTGCTTTACTTTTGTAAGAAAAAGATTGAAAACATTAATAAATCAAGAGTTTATTACTATTTATAAATTTACTCAGCAGCCAACATACAAATGCTAGGCAATTAGTTGTTTATTGGTGCAGGAACAGGGCGTACTCGAGAGAAGAAGACAAATCCGAGTGAAAAATTACAAAAAGCCAAGTGAGAAATCATAAGGCCGAGCGAGAATTTACAAATCCGAGTGAGTCTTCATATAACCGACTAAAAGGAGTCCAAAAGACCGAGTGAGTGAGACTTCCCAAAAGGTTGACCAAAAAGAATTAATGAAAAGCTGACTGCAAAGATTTCCAAGATACCAACTCCAAAAGAGAACAAGGAACCGATTGAAAATAAAAAGAAGAACCCGAGCGTCCATTTCAGAAATGCTGATTGAAAAGACAATTCGCTTAAGCGATAGATAAATTTGCTCGGGCGAGGGTCAAAGTTCTCTCAAGCAAAGCAACCCTACGCTCAAGCGTGACCTCAAAACATCATTCATTCGCCCAAGCTTCGCCATAACGCTCAAGCGAGAGTTAACCCGTTCAAGCGAGAACCCAGTTGCTGAAGCATAGAGGAAACACTATTCCTTTCCTCTAACAAACATACTCGGCGCAGTGCTGTTTCTACTTCCATTGCCTTCTCCTCTACTGATGCACCCTTAGTAACTTAAGTAGTGAGCTGTTAATTAGCTGGTGTTGTGCTGTAAATTAGCTAAGGCTGAGCTGGATCCTGTTAAGAGCTGAGCTGTAATTAGTTGATCATTTTGTAAACTGTGTAACTAGTTAGTTTAGTCGTTAACTTAAGTTTCCTAAGTTATCAGTTAAGTTAGTTAGTTAGGTAGAAGCTTATATATATAGGTTGTACATATTCTAAAAAGAGAGAGCCAGAACAGAGACAGATACATAGAATACAATTCATTCACAACTTTGAACATCTCACTACTGTTAACCCGGCGACGGCGTCTCAACGGTTCGTTTCCACCACCGGGTTTGTTAATTGGCAAGCGCACCAATCGTTTGTAGTTTTCAAAATTTAGATATCGTTCCACTGGGATTGAAAGTCCAATAACAACAGTAATTTTCTATTTACTATGGTAAATATGAAGGAAGTTATAAACAAAAGAATGATTTATATACAATTTATACAATATTCACAAGATAGCATGATTGAGTGATTCATAAGATAAAAGAAAATAAAATCTATCTAAAAAGACGAGTTGCAATCTAGAATAGGTAAGATACTTGAGATAAACACAGATAAACAAATTATGTTGGAAATTGGATCCCTAATCTAGAATAACAATGAGGAACTCAAGACATGCATATTTAATCATCAAGTTTCATGTCATTGCAGCTTAAAATCATTATAACCGATCCCTCGTGATATAAATTCTAAGAATTCACCGTAAAGTCCGATCCCTCGTGAGCTTTCTCAGTAAAAACTTGCATTAAGACCTGGCCTTATGGCAACAATGGTTAACAACCCCTATAGAATTGAGATACCAAGGGTATTCCAACTTTTTACTTTCGTCAAAACAAGTTTCAATACGGCATAAATAATCATTCTCCCGTTTGACATTTACACTAATAAAACCAGTTTTGATACACATGAAAATCATTCTCCCGTTTGACGTTCATATTAATAAAAGGTTGAGATACTAACATGGACTTGAATCATAAACATGCAGAGGTCGAATTCACAACATTATACTCAATAGATTAGTTCACCAATTCCAACATAAACAAATTAGTTACACATGGTAAAAGTAAAAACAACACTTACAGAGTTTGACATTACGAAGACGATGGAAACTTCACGATACAACGATCACAATACACCTAAACACACTCAGGTATCTAGAAAACTATTCTAGAACTACAACTCACAAAAGAAGTACTCAAAGTCGAGCACAAGAGAGAAGAGAAGAGAATGAAATGCTGTGTATGGGATGGGATGAATGGTGTTGGATGGCCCTATTTATAGGGCTGAGCAAGGGTGCTGACGCTACGCGTCCCTGTGACGCTACGCGTCAGGCCCATGACTCAGCTTCCATTAAACAGCTGATAATGGCCACTACAAATTATAAAAATCAATCATGCTTGGCCACTTGGACGTGTCTCCACTGTGTTTTGGCCATTTGTGCTGAGTGGGGTGGCCCTTGTGGCTGAGTGGAGTGCCCATTATTGGGTCCAAGTGGAGTGGTTGGTCCAAGTGGAGGTGGAGACCACGCAGCACTGACGCTACGCGTGGCTGTGATGCGTAGCGTCAGTATCAAAAATAGCTGTTGATGCTAAGCGTGGGGTGAGGCTACGCGTCAGCTCCTCCAGTGTAATTTTCTCTTGATTTCTTAACTTTTTCACTGCAAAACTAGAGAAAATTGATCAAGGGCAGATTATTTCCAACAACACCCATTTATTGAATTTAAATCCTAATTTTCTAACAAATTAAACTAATTTTTATGATTTTTATGAAATTTTTATTTAAGCTTTTATTGAAAATTTGAGGACTAACAACTACGCAATTTTCTCTCTCTAAATCCTCTCCTCCATGACGTTCCACAATCCTTCAATGGAACCGAAGTCAATGGAGTTCTAATTCCCTGAGGTTGGGATTGCGAAGGTTAACAATGGAGTCTTGAAGCTGCGAGCAAGGGAATCGACTTCTAGATCCTGAGGCGAACAAGCTGAGGAGTGGAGCAGCATTGCTGGATTGACAAATCCAGAACTGATGAAGAATTTCGCCAGTGAGGAATCATGGTTGAAGCTTAGGTAACTTCTAGCTTTCTAACTAGTTCAGGCCTAATCAATTTAGGTGAATAGTTAGAGTTCAACCTCCAATTTCGCATTAGATTCTTAGGTTAATTGAGCACTTAAGGAATTAAGGTTCGATGCTTAAGGATTAGTGTTTTTTCACCTGAGGAATTAGGGAATAACCACAAGCGGATTGTCCTCTGGATTATGGAGTTTGATTATACTTTAATTGCATGTTTCTTGGTGAATTGTGAACCGAAGCAATCCTGACCTGTTTTCTATTAATCACCTTTCACATTTCATTTTAACTCTGTTTCTGGAAATACAAAAACAACTATAAAATACAAAAACAACCAAAAACTGAATGAAATTCATGTATTTTCTGTTGGTTCAGCTTGTACTAGTCCAAGATTGAGGTACTTACCACAATCCCTGTGGGACGATCAAATATTCTACAATTTTAACGACTGGTGTGCTTGCCAAAGTATAAATCCGAGAGTCATATTTTGTTTTTACTAAGATTTTCACCACCACGTTAATGGCTCGGGATTTTAGCATCAAGTTAATGGTGCCGTTGCCAGGGATTGTTGAGTAATATCAACAATCCTTGGACCGGTACTAGACTGAACCGTTTACTTTGTTTGCATTTAGTACGTAGTTTCAATTTTGTTTGTAGTAGTTGATATTTTCATGTAGCTGTAGTCGTAGCTGTGAATTGTCCTTTTGTTTGATATTTGTTGTATGCAGTCAAGGAGCAGAGGAGAGCCTTTCTTCTTTGATCCTGACATCGATTTGTTAGAACGTAAACTGAGAAAAGAGAAAAAGAAAAAAGAACAGAAAGAAATGGAACAGAGGAGAGTTACATTAGGTGACTACTCCAGGCCGACTGAAGAAGGATCACAATCTAGCATCCTTAGGCCACCAATTTCAGCAAATAACTTTGAACTTAAACCAGCTCTACTACAGTTAGTAAGAAATGAACAGTTCGGAGGAAGTGAGGTTGAGGATCCAAATTTGCATCTAGCAATCTTCCTCCAAATCTATGACACAGTAAAAATGAATGGAGTCCCTGATGAGGCAATCCGACTGAGATTGTTCCCATTTTCTCTAAGGGACCGAGCAAAAGCCTGGTTGCAGAGTCAACTGAGAGGCAGTATTTCCACCTGGGAGGACTTGCAAAGAAAATTTTTGATTAAATATTTTCCTCCTTCTAAATATACAAAGTTGCGCAATAAAATCATATGTTTTCAGCAGAGAGAAGGTGAGTCTTTGATGGAAGCATGGGATCGGTATAAAGAGAGCTTGAGGAGATGTCCTCATCATCAGATTTCTGATGTGCAACAAGTAACTATTTTCTATAATGGTGTCAGGCCAGCTACCAGGGTCCTGATTGATGCCTCAGTTGGAGGTTCATTAACAACAAAAACTGTAGAAGAAGCCATAGAGTTGATTGACGTAATAGCTTCCAATGAATGTCTGATTAGTGAAAGGAGCCAAGTCCCTAGGAGAGGGATATTAGAACTAGAAGCACAAGATGCTTATCTGGCTCAGAGTAAACTGATGACTCAGGCTTTGGAGAAACTAAACATACAGATTTTAGAACTCCAAAAGCCGAGTCAAGTTTCTATGATAAATTGTGACTTTTGTGGTAGAGACGATGAGAATGGAATGTGTGATCCAAATGTGCCTTCCGAGCAAGTGAATTATATGGGGCAACAACAATATCAAAGGAATTATCCTTCTAATTCCTTTAATCCTAATTACAGGAATCACCCCAATTTTTCCTGGCAGAGAGGTCCACATTTGAATCAGAACATCCCACCAAATCAACCCACAAATAGACCATAACAACCCTCTCACCCTCCTGTTAAGGAAAAATTAGAACTTGAGAATGTACTTTCTCAGTTCATCCAGGCCACTCAGGCCAGTTTCAAAAATCAGGAAGCGTCCATAAGAAATTTAGAAAATCAAGTCGGACAGCTTTCTAAGCAATTAGCTGAGAGGCAAGCAGGTAATTTCCCTAGAGATACCGAGGTAAATCCAAGGGAACATTGCAAGGCTATAATCACTAGGAGTGGAAAAATTATTTCTCCATCTCCGAGTCAGGAAATAAGCTCGGAAAAAGATAAAGAAAAAGAAATAGTGCAGGAAACCGAGCAGGTTAACAATGAAGCTAAAAATGAAACAGAAAAAGAAAAAGAAAATAAAGTCCACCAAAAGAAAAAGAAAAAGGTTGATCTGATTCTGGAGGAAGCTTCTAAGCTGACTCCTGAAAAACTGAGAAATGCTCCATTTCCAGACAGGTTTAAAAAGCAAATAGAAGAGCAGAAGTTTGCTAGGTTCTTAGATATATTCAAGAAACTCCACATAAATATCCCTTTTGCCGAGGCATTGCAGGAAATGCCTTCTTATGCAAAATTTTTGAAAGAACTATTGTCTAAAAAAAGGAAGCTTAAGGGGGATGAAATGATTGCTCTCACTCAGGAGTGCAGTGCAATCATTCAAAAGAAACTTCCTCAAAAGTTAAAAGATCCTGGATCTTTTACAATACCGTGCGTAATTGGGGATATTCATGTAGGAAGTGCTCTCTGTGATCTAGGAGCCAGTATAAATCTGATGCCTTTATCTTTGATGAAAAAACTGGGAATTAATGACCTTCAACCAACTCGCATGTCTTTGCAGTTGGCTGACAGATCCATTAAATATCCCCAAGGGATGCTGGAAGACTTGTTAGTTAAAGTAGACAAATTTATCTTCCCAGCAGATTTCATAGTGTTGGATATGGAGGCTGACCGAGAGATTCCTTTAACCTTAGGTAGACCCTTCCTAGCTACTGGCAGAGCATTAATTGATGTAGAAAAGGGTGAACTCATGCTGAGAGTTCAGGAGGAGCAGGTAACCTTTAATGTCTTCAATTCCATGAAACATCCGACTGAAAGGATGGATTGCTTAATGATTGAAGAGGTTAAAAGTAACCACACTCCAATGCTTTTAAAAACTGAGGAAGAGGCCTTACGAACTTTTTTAGAGGATGACTTTGACTCCGAGACTGAGGAGTTAAATGACTCTCACTCAGAAATACTGAGCCTACTGGAAGTATTAGAAGTAGGTGATTTTGAAAAAGAAAAGAAAAATAATTTGAAAATTACTGAAGCTGAGAAAGGAAAGGAATTTTCTGAAGAAAAATGTGATTTAAAACCTTTACCTTCTCATCTGAAATATGTTTTCTTGAGAGAAGACGACACACATCCTGTCATTATTAATGCCGACTTAAACCATGAGGATATGGATAAACTAATTGGGGTATTAAAGGCACATGAATCTGCGATTGGCTGGAATATTTCTGAGTTGAAGGGAATTAGTCCATCATTTTGTATGCACAAAATTCTAATGGAAGATGATTATTCCCCTGTAGTACAGCCACAACGCAGATTGAACCCCATAATGAAAGAGGCAGTTAGGAAAGAGGTGGTCAAGCTTCTTGATGCAGGAATCATTTATCCTATCTCAGACAGCGCTTGGATCAGTCTGGTCCAAGTGGTGCCCAAGAAAGGAGGAATGACAACTGTTAAAAATGAAAAAGGTGAAGTCATAGCTACTAGACCGACCACAGGATGGAGAATGTGTATAGACTATAGAAGGTTGAATGACTTCACTCGGAAAGACCACTTTCCCTTGCCATTCGTTGACCAAATGCTTGAGAGGCTGTCGGGTCATGAGTACTACTGTTTCCTTGATGGTTACTCGGGTTATAACCAAATTGTGGTTGACCCAAAAGATCAAGAGAAGACAGCTTTCACCTGTCCATACGGAATATTTGCTTACAGGCGCATGCCGTTCGGTTTGTGCAATGCTCCAACAACCTTTCAATGGTGTATGCTGGCCATTTTTGGGGACATGGTGGAAAAATTCATTGAAGTATTCATAGACGATTTCTCTGTTTTTGGTAATAGTTTCGATTCATGCCTCAGCAACCTATCTAAGGTATTGGTGAGATGCCAAGAAACTAACCTCGTCCTTAACTGGGAAAAATGCCATTTTATGGTTAAGGAAGGGATAGTCCTTGGCCACAAAATCTCTGCTGAGGGCATTCAAGTGGACCGAGCCAAGATAGAAATTATTGAAAAACTTCCTCCTCCAATCAACGTGAAAGGAGTGAGAAGTTTTCTAGGATGTGCTGGCTTTTATAGAAGGTTCATTAGAGATTTCTCAAAAATAGCTAAGCCTTTGACTGACTTGCTTGTAAAAGATCATGTGTTTGCGTTTAATGAAAACTGTGTCAAGGCTTTTGAAAAATTGAAACAAAGTCTGATTTCAGCTTCGATCCTTGCAGCACCTGATTGGTCTTTACCGTTTGAATTAATGTGTGATGCAAGTGACTTTGCAGTCGGAGCGGTGCTGGGCCAAAAAGTAGGAAAATTAACTCATGTAATTTATTATGCTAGCAAAGTGTTGAACGAAAATCAAATACATTACACCACTACTGAAAAAGAAATGCTTGCTGTGGTGTATGCATTTGATAAATTTCGAGCTTACTTGATTGGGGCCAAGGTTGTTGTATATACAGATCACTCGGCAATCAAGTATTTACTAGCTAAGAAAGAATCCAAGCCGAGACTGATCAGGTGGGTTCTGTTACTCCAAGAGTTTGACTTAGAAATACAAGACAAAAAGGGAGTAGAGAACTCAGTTGCCGACCAACTGTCTCGTCTGGAAGGAGAGTCGGATCCTGTTTTAATAAAAGAAGAATTTCCAGATGAGAAGTTGATAGCAATTATCACCGGGCCACGGTATGCTGATATGGCCAACTTTAAAAGTGCCTCGGTGGTACCTGATGGTTGGACATCCCAAATGAGAAAAAAAATTTCATGATAGCAAAAACTTTCTTTGGGATGATCCATTTTTGTATAAAATAGGAGTAGACGGAGTGATCAGGCGATGTGGGCCTGAATCCGAGCAAGAAAGGCTCTTGTGGCATTGCCACGACTCCTATTATGGAGGTCATCATGGTGCCTCCCGTACAGCAGCAAAAGTTTTACAAAGTGGCTTTTATTGGTCAACTCTCTTTCAAGATGCTAAAGAGTATGTCAAAAGGTGTGATAAATGTCAAAGGAGCGGAGGTCTCTCTGCTAAAGCTGGTATGCCTTTGACAAACATTCTAATTGTGGAATTATTTAACGTTTGGGGTATCGACTTTATGGGACCTTTTCCAAAGTCGTTCTCCAACGAATATATTCTTGTTGCTGTCGACTATGTCTCCAAATGGGTGGAGGCAATCCCGACCAGAACCAATGATGCACATGTGGTGCTTAGGTTCATCAAGAAGAATATTTTCTCTAGGTTTGGAGTTTCGAGAGTACTTATTAGTGATGGGGGTTCACATTTTTGTAATAAAATAATGGAAAAAGCCCTGCGTCACTATGAGGTGTTACATAAGATATCCACTCCTTACCATCCACAAACTTATGGACAAGTCGAGCTGTCAAATAGAGAAATCAAAAGAATCTTAGAGAAAGTGGTCGGGAAATCTAGAAAAGATTGGTCGGTAAAATTAGATGATGCATTGTGGGCCTACCGAACAGCCTTCAAGACTCCGATTGGCTTGTCCCCGTATCAATTAGTATACGGTAAGGCTTGTCATCTCCCTGTGGAGTTGGAACACAAGGTGTGGTGGGCCACAAAGCTATTAAACATGGAGTGTGACCAATCCCAGGAGGAAAGAGTTTTGAAACTCCATGAATTAGAGGAGTTCCGACTCAACGCTTATCAAAGTGCCTCCATTTATAAGGAGAAAACAAAGAAGTGGCACGATAAGTGAATTAATAAAAAAGAGTTTCAGAAGGATGATCAGGTGTTATTATTCAATTCCCGACTAAGACTCTTCCCTGGAAAACTTAGATCGAAGTGGTCGGGGCCTTTTACTGTAAATGAGGTTTTTCCTCATGGTGCAGTTGAGCTAAAAGACCCGACTACCGATCAGATTTTTAAGGTAAATGGCCAGCGACTCAAACTCTACTTTGGAGGGGAGTTTGATAGGCAGAAAACCTCCCTGTTACTACAAGCATCTTCTTAGATGCCATAAGGTCAAGCTAGTGACCTTAAAGAAGCGCTCTAGGGAGGCAGCCCTACGTTCTGAGTTTTTTTTTTAATGAAAAGAAAACTATAAAAATTTAGTGAATAAAGTTTGAATAAAATTTTTGAAGTTTTGAAGAAGGAAGTCCGAGCTTGAGCAAGAATAGTATACTCGGATAACTGTTACTCACTCTTTGCCCTTTTTCCCGACTGAACTTCACTCGTCATTCTTGAATAAAAAGAGAGACGTTAATAAAGAATTCCTGATCGTTGTTTTAATAAACGGGTCAGATGATGAAGGGTGATTTATTTCAGTCAGCCCTTTTATCATTCAGATTCCTCACTTATCACAGTCAGTTTTGTATCTATTAGTCTCTTATTCACTCAGTATATTTTTTGTCAGTCTTGTGTTCAGTCGGTTTTCTATTTTTCTCATCCATTCACTCGGCCCCTTGCTGCATTCGTTTTGTTCACTCGGCCTTTCATTTACTCAGTATTACTTTCATTTGTTCTTCCTCCCACTCGCTTGTTCACTCGTCCATTCATTGTCACACTCGTTTTTCATGTTCTTTTCTTTATTCCATTCATTCTTCCACTCATCCTTTACCACTCAGTATCTTCTTTATCACTCGGTATCTTTCTTCATTTTCACTCAGTGTTTTTCCTTTGCAGTTTTTCCATTTATTGCCTCACGTTGGATTACTCGGTTTTCATTCAATCGTTCACTTTAATTCACTCGTCCTTTATTCACTCATTCATTCTTCCACTCGTTCTTCTATACACTCTTCCAATCATCTTATATCTCTCCATACTCTTTCTTTCACTCGGACTTATTTTCATTGTTATTTCTCCCACCTGTTGTTCTGTCCACTCGGGATCCTATATTCATTCACGTGTTGTTCTTCCATTTGTTCTTCCACTAACTCTTTGATTTACTTATTGCGTTCATTCGCTCGTTCGTTCTCATCGTTTGTTCATTCACTCGTCTTCTTCATCTTTGTTACTCATCTTTTATAATCCACTCGGCATTTCTTCCTTTTCTTACTCGATCTTTCACCTATTCAGTAGGTGAGCTGAGTAAGAGTGTTAAAAAAAATAATATAAATATATAATAAATAAATAAATACATAAATATATATAATATAATATTAATAAAGTAATAAATAAAGCTGGAACATATTTACGCGTTTCTGGGATGAGTAACTTCAATAGTAGAAAAAACCTTTCAGCTTCTAAACCCTAAGTACCTACGTTGAACTTGGGCTGAAGACGAAAAGGCACTTTCTGATTTCTAAGAAAGGTACTACCTTTCCACTTATTTCACTTATTTCGTGCACTTCTAAGTGCGTGAGTAGTATCTTCTTGCTTCTTTGTTAATATTCTTCCACTGTTCATAGCCATGCATCTCACTTTTTGGGTTTGCTGTGTTTCTTTTGGATTTCTGTTCTTATTTTTCATATAGGTTGTTTATCAGCATTCTTTTAACATTAACTATGAAAAGAAGATCACAGAGACTCCTGCAAAAACCTAGACCAAATTTTGCAGAAGGAAGTATGAGAAAAAAGCAATTGGATAACGAAAAGGAAGTAGCAACCATCAGTATATCTGATTCCTCTGAACATGCACCCAGTCAAAGTAAAGCTGAGAAGAATGCATCCCCTGCAGTTGAGAGGAATCAATTGCCAGAAGTTGAAAGTATTAAGGTGGCTGAAGACCATTTTATAAAGTTTACAACCAAGGAGTCCGAGCTTCCCAGGCAATCTGCAGGAGCTGGTTCTTCTTCTTCTGACATTTCTGTAGTGTTGCAGGAATTGCAGGTCATAAAGAAGATACAACTTGGAATTTATGATCGGGTCTTGAACCACGATCTCATGCTCAGAAAGATTGCCACGAAAATAAAGATAGAACACACGACAGAAATGGGAGCCCCACCTGACAGAGATGTGTGGTTAGCTTCCGTTGGATTCAATATTCCCTCAACAGGACGTATCTCAAGCAGCTGACTTCTCACCATCTTCAGAGCAGGACAAAGAGAATGAAGATCAGGATGCTTGAGTTGCTACTACGTGTTATTATGATGTTTTTATGTAATTAACTTGATATTATTCTAAATTGTTTCCTGAACAATGAATTCGCTTTTATTTTATTTGTAATGAAATTTTCTTTCTTTGTTAAAATTACTTGTTTTATTCTGCTTTTTGATTGTATCGGTAAATTAATGCATCCCAATCCGACCACGTGTTTCCCATCCACAGCCACTCAAGTAAGAAAGGAAGTATTTTTCCGACTCACTCCTTAATTGATATTCTGACTTATTAATTGCTAAAATATGTTTATTGTGTAATTTCAATTCCATCTTAATAAATTAAAGTTGCTGATTCTTAAGCTTAGTCGGATAAATTAACTGATCGGTTTTTGTTTAACTAAGGATCTCTGCCCATAACTTTCTCATCATTAATTAATTATTTACTCGGCATGCTAGTTAGCACTCTGAATGTATGATCTTACATTAAGTTTGGGGACATGACTGGCTGATTAACTATTATATTCGTAGCTTTTGAGCCTGTTTTATTCTTTTCCGAGTGAACTTGCATGCTAGTTAGTGAGACAGAATTTGCTTCAGTACTTGCTAATTGTTTGTATGCCAGCCAATCGGAAATGATGAAGGTCTTCTTTGTTAATTCAGCCAGGACCAAAAAGTAACCTTCCTAATATATTTAATTATCTTTTGACACAAAAATTATGTTTGAGCCTGAGACCCTTTTATTCTATTTATTCACCTAATGTTACAAGCCTATTTATCCAAAGAAAAAACCGACTGATTTACCCTGGATGTATGCTGATGTGTTGCTCGGTTCTTACTTATTGCTAGGGACTAGCAAGTTCTAAGTTTGGGGATAAAGAGTGTGCCTAACAGTAATTAAGGACACACTCCGACCTTAATTATGGGTGAGTATCTTGAAAAAAATGAAAGGAAGAAAGGCAAAGCCGAGAGAAAAATGAACAAAGTCAGAAAAGAAAAAGGGTGCAAAGAACCAATTGAAAAAATACACCGATTGAAATGTGATCGGAAAAAGATGGGAAAAGAAGAAAGAAAAAGGAAAAGTCCGAAGGACTGAAAGAAAAAGAAGGTGCAAAGCACCGAAAGTGTTAAGATTAGCATTCACTCAGAAAATAATGGAGCTTGCTAAGTAGAGGCAGTTAAGTCAAAAATTGAGTTAAGGCATCAGTAGATACATCTTGTAACCTGACATTCACTCGAAAAAACAATAATTGAGCCTGTAGCCCAGCCCCGTTATAAGCTTAAAAAGCCCTTACTGATCTGATTGTGTTGGCATATGGCATGATGTGCAGAACTGTTGCAAGCCTATGTTTATCTAACAAAGTATGCAGGTGATGAGTGCATTCTATTCACCATATACACCGAGAGAAGAGTTAAACACCGACCAGTGAGGAAAGCATTAGCAGCTTGTTTCCCAAAGGAGGTGTAAGTTATTATACTTTTAGAAGTTGCGAAAAGAAAGTATGATCGGTATTTAATAATTATAGCATGAATTAAGTTAAGGAAAGGTTGAGTGTGTTAAATAAAAGCTTGTTAGTAATTAATCTGAATAATTGCTTGAGGACAAGCAAGTTTTAAGTTTGGGGATGAATGAGACATCCTGTGGGATTGTATGATGATAAGCCAGTGGTTGTGATCACTTGGTACTTGAAATAAAAAGGGCTTGCGAGTTCCTATAATGTCCCGTGGTTGCGATCACGAGGAGGGAGTACCCCTTGCGAGGCGGGAAAGCAAAATATTAAGCATTGATATACATGGTTGCAATCACGAGAAAAGCACCTTGCGAGGCTGCTAAAGGGAGTACCCCTTGCGAAGTGGGAAACCAATGTGAAATGAATGATATGGTGGTTGCGATCACCTGATAGAATGAAATGGATCCATTGCATATGCATTAAACAGTTGACATATGCATTAGCCATGGGTTCATCGCATTCGAGATTGAGATGACCAAGAGAGATGACCAACCCCTTGCGAGGAGGAATTGAGTAAAGATTTAATAATTTGATGATGATGATTTATGAATGCCCATGTTGATGAGTGGCAATATGGTTGTGTATGTGCTTGTGCTTGCTTATGTTGTGAATTGTGATTCATATGGCTTGTATGCCTATTTATGGAATATGGTTGTGATTTAATGATGAATTAATGATTTATACGCAAAGCACACATGATGATTGTATGCATGTACACATAATCACAATGTATTTATATTCATCATTTTGAATGTATAACTCACTCTCCCATGTTGTCTCCTTTTTAGCATTGTGATGCAAGATTATCATTGGATGAGATCGTTTCTTTAAACTAAAGCTTTCGGGGAAGGTAAATAGTTGTAACGAAAAGCCTTGGGTGGCAATGACTATTAATTATGTTGTGATGTATGAACTGTATAAGATGATAGTTGATAACTATCGATTTGATAAAATTGTATGGATGAAAATATATATGGATAATGTATTGATAATACATAAGCTAAGGTTGAAATTCATGATAGGCAATGAATGATATTTGGATGCTTGCTTGGTTGTTACCTATTAGGCTTATATGATGTGGTTGCATGGTTGTTTAAGCCTTTTTCTATATCTTCATATATGGAACTAGGCGAGTGCCCTGTATACACATTCTTCTTCCGCTGTAAACTCTAATATTTTGTATACACTTATGGGCGTCTTACTTATCGATCCAATTTATCAATTATTAAATCTCACGTTTCGGTTTTCTGTGGTTTGGGTCTTGATATAATCTTTGTGGTGTTTTGAAATTATTTTAACCGTGAAAAATTTACTCGTATTTTTGTTAATTATTATCTTGATTGCATCGAGATTTGGGTCCTAAAAATTGGGGTGTAATATGTTCCATGCATACAGGGCAAGCAAGCTTCCCAGACTTTGACCATCCAGAAAGCATACCATACGCTGGGAAGTCGTTAATGGTCTACATCAAAATAGCCTGCATCATGAAATTATTCTTCAAGGATGCATCATAGGTTATCATTCCGACATCCCATAATTGTGACAACTCCTTAACCAACGGTTGCAAAAATACGTCTATCTTTGCCTTTGGATTTTTGGGTCCTAGAACCAGTACAGATAGAAACATGACCTCCCTCTTCATACATATATAAGGAGGCAGATTGTATGGAGTTAGTATGACTGGCCAACAAAAGTATGCTCTTCCATATTGACCAAACGGGTTGAACCCATCAGTACATAAGCCAAGTCGTACATTGTGTGGCTCGCCTAAAAAGTCCAGATATAGCTCATCCAAATACTTCCATGCTTTCTCATCGAAAGGATGGCACAAAAGACCCTCATGTGTTCGATTCAAAGCATGCCAACGCATGTGTTTTGCCATGGACAATGAAGCGTACAGGCATTGAAGACGTGACATTATGGGAAAGTACCACATTTTCTTCCTGGGCGTCCTAGTTAGTTTTCCTCTCCTTTTAACGGTTTTGTAGCGGTCCTCATTACAGTGTACATATTTTGTGATACTCTTGTCTACAAACTCATTTCTGAACAACATACATCCGCCAACACAACATTCTATCTTCACATAACAACAAACTCGTATTTTTATTAATTATTATCTTGATTGCATCGAGATTTGGGTCCTAAAAATTGGGGTGTGATATGTTCCATGCATACAGGGCAAGCAAGCTTCCCAGACTTTGACCATCCAGAAAGCATACCATACGCTGGGAAGTCGTTAATGGTCTACATCAAAATAGCCTGCATCATGAAATTATTCTTCAAGGATGCATCATAGGTTATCATTCCGACATCCCATAATTGTGACAACTCCTCAACCAACGGTTGCAAAAATACGTCTATCTTTGCCTTTGGATTTTTGGGTCCTAGAACCAGTACAGATAGAAACATGACCTCCCTCTTCATACATATATAAGGAGGCAGATTGTATGGAGTTAGTATGACTGGCCAACAAAAGTATGCTCTTCCATATTGACCAAACAGGTTGAACCCATCAGTACATAAGCCAAGTCGTACATTGTGTGGCTCGCCTAAAAAGTCCAGATATAGCTCATCCAAATACTTCCATGCTTTCTCATCGAAAGGATGGCACAAAAGACCCTCATGTGTTCGATTCAAAGCATGCCAACGCATGTGTTTTGCCGTGGACAATGAAGCGTACAGGCATTGAAGACGTGACATTATGGGAAAGTACCACATTTTCTTCCTGGGCGTCCTAGTTAGTTTTCCTCTCCTTTTAACGGTTTTGTAGCGGTCCTCATTACAGTGTACATATTTTGTGATACTCTTGTCTACAAACTCATTTCTGAACAACATACATCCGCCAACACAACATTCTATCTTCACATAACCCAACCCCAGGTTTGCCACTTTTTTCTTAGCATGGTACAGATTTGATGGCATTTGATGATTACTAGGCGTGGTGGAACCCATTAGATCGACCATCCTATTAAAACAACCTCCTGAAAGATAATAATCTGCCTTTAGGCTTAAAGCAACTAGGGAGGCGAATAATTAAGTGTGACTCTCGTACCCGTCCCACAATGGAGTCTGAGCCACCGCCAATAAATCATAAAATCTCTTCATCATCGGATTAGGATCCTCCTCTACATTGTCATCCTCATTCCCTTCTTGGTCATCATGTTGTAGCATACACCCGGTGGAGGGTCCAACATGATCCATTAACATCTGCTCCATGTTGTACGTATCCCTATTCCCTCCGACCTTATAGTAACACTATTGAACAGTTACGGCTGATGTCCTGGGCGGTAACTGCTCACCATGGTTGTACCAGTAGTAGTATCTTTCCATGAACCTCCTCTCACTTAGGTGGCACATGACATCCTCAGCGTATTCTAAACTTATGCATTTACACCTTGAGCATGGACAACGAATCTTCTAAGTCGCTTCAAAAACAGGCGTGTTCACCGTAGCAAACGAAATAAACTCCAACAAGCCCATCATAAAATCCTTGGTCACTCACCGACTGCGATCTAGCCGGTTGTACATCTATCGCCGATTTGCCAGAAACTTCATTCACGATATCTAACAAGCAGAGTTCTAGTTAGTTTAATTTAAACATTATGTGACTGTCGTTCGTGAATCACTCTCTATCTCTTTGATGTTGCAAGTAGGTGGGGCCCTATCCCATTCTGGATGAATATGCAACCATTCGTAACCCATTGATGTTGTTTACAGTCTATCTTGAATTGTTGATATTCATTTGGAATTTCGGCAGCATTTCACATTGGTCCCCGAGTACAAAGAGATACGTACAGTGTGAAACACCACGCGCAGACATGCACCCGAAGACAATATAAAACACAGTAACCAAAATTTGAAATGGACATCAACAACACAAGATAGATCCCAAATAACAGTGATGGTTTACGCCCTACTGGTTACAAATTCATCCCAAACTGTCCAACCGAGACAATTCAAGATCCAACAGAACATGGTATGTCAGCCGATTGTCTTGAATTTTGAACGGGATTCTAGTGGGTATAGACACGACTAAACCTTCCAATGTTAACTATTAATGTAGTTTTATATGTACCCTAAAACAGGGAGCCTACCAAAATTTCAGCAGAGTCTCCCCTGTAAACTCATGCATTTGCACCTTGAGCACGGACAACAAATCTTCTAAGTCGCTTCAAAAACAAGCGTGTTCGCCGTAGCAAACGGAATAAACTCCAACAAGCCCATTATAAACTCTTCGGTCACTCGCTGACTGCGATCTAGCCGGTTATACATCCATCGCCGATTTGCCGGAACCTCCATTCACAATATCTAACAAGCAGAGTTCTAGTTACTTTAATTTAAAAATTATGTGACTGTTGTTCGTGAATCACTCTCTATCTCTTTGATGTTGTAAGTGGGTAGGGCCCTATCCTATTCGGGATGAATATGCGACCATCCGTAACCCATCGATGTTGTTTACGGTCTATCTTGAATTGTTGATGTTCATTTGGAATTTCGGCAGCATTTCGCATTGGTCCCCGAGTACACAGAGATACGTGCAATGTGAAACACCGCATGCAGACATGAACTTGAAGACAATACGAAACACAGTAACCAAAATTTGAAATGGACATCAACAACACAAGATAGATCCCAAACAACAGTGATAGGTTACGCCCTACTGGTTACAAATTCATCCCAAACTGTCCAACCGGGACAATTCAAGATCCAACACAACACGGTATGTCAGCCAATTGTCTTGAATCTTGAACGGGAAGCTAGTGGATACAGACACGACTAAACCCTCCAATGTTAACTATTAATGTAGTTTTATATGTACCCTAAAACAGGGAGCCTCCCAAAATTTTGGCAGAGTCTCCTTTGTAAACTAGACAATTCTAATTTTTTTTACAATACTCTCTTACATACAGAAGACTTCCAGTACAGTTCAATATATACGCTACGCATTGTATATGAAATTGAGGCAAACAACACCACAACCTAGTGAGCTCTGCTCTCCACTAACAGACAATAATACACATGCATACACTAAACACATGTTATCAGCACACAAAACCAATGCCTATTGAGCTCTGCTCTCCACTAACAAACAACAATACACACAAGACTAATGCCTAATGAGCTCTGCTCTTTACTAACAAACAATAATCGACATGCAAACATATCAAAAGATACAATACACATAACGAGAAAGTTAGCCTTAGGGGATTACCTAAGAAAGAGAATCAGCGATGGATACGAAGCTAAAGAGAGACGAATAAAGACCACGCGTAATGTGTGCTGGTCTGTATGACAAACCAAGAAGTGGTTGGATAGTTATAAATTTTTTGTATTGAAATAAAATATTAAAATACACAACAAATTATTTGGTGATCTAAAGATAAGTATGTTGAAGATTGACATGACCTTCAAGGAGAGAACTGAGCACATACTAGTAGCAAGGAAACTAAATAAAGAGAGACACGCAAAATCAAATTGCAGCTAAGGTGGCATTGGATAAAGTATTCCATTTCAAAACAAATTACTAATTACTCAATATTGTATGATTAGTGAAGTCTATGTCATATAGTGTTTGTGTATATTATATATCTATCTTGTTTTCTCCTTCATAACTTATGTAAAGAATGGTGGAAATTTGTACATGTACATAAAATATATTATTAATTATCAATTTAACATATTAAATGATTGACCATATTACTCATTCTCTAATTTTGTAAAATTGTTTTCAAAATTATATTTGAGTCAAAATTTAAAAAGATAGACTTAAAAAACTCAAACACAAACTGAATATTATAACACAAAAAATACTTTTACAACATATATTCAGGCCTAAATGAATAAGTCTAATTATAGTGAAACACTAAACATTGTAAACAGAGGAAAGTAGCCCTATTTCAAGTGTTTTAACTAGAGAAACTCTAGCTGATCCACTAAACTCAAATGGGTTTCTTGACTCAAATGAGAACAACTTTGAATTGAACAGAAGTCCAACTAAGAACAAGGAGATGAAAGAGATGTTTTTATCTAACATTAAACGGTGTTTTGAGGAGGTTTATAGTGACTTCATAAAGGGTGAATGAAAATTTTAAGGGTTGAAAGTAAGAATAAGGTGGTTATGATGTTTTGATATCATAAAAGGTTGTCATTTGAAGGTTATGTGGTCTTAGGCACAAATGGGGTAGTGGTATTGAAATTTGAAAATTCTAGGCGTTTCAAGTTTGAAATATAAAGAATTAATAATTGAAGATTTTTTTAGATGGGTATAAAAAAGATTAGATTTTTGGAGGTTGTTAAGAATTTGCAAGAAGTGTTAAAGGCAATGATTTTTTTACTAGTAATTGTGATTTAAGAAAAGTTTTATAATTTAAACTCATTAAGTAGTTATGAAAATACTTATTTGTTAAAACTCTAAGAAGGTCCTTAAATGAATGAAAACCTTAAAACATAGTATTATTAAATAAATAGAGATTTAAGAATAAGGAAATTCTTGACAAGATTAAAAGAAAGAGAAAACTTCAGTTTTGATAAAGAAAGATTTGTTGCTAATGGTAATGAAATGACTTGAGTTTTTAATTACAGAAATAAGAAAGGGATTAAGGTACATTTTGTGATAATTAAGTATTTAAAACAAGCAACTCTTACACTTGTAATTTCTAATGAACGAGTTAAAATAGAGAAATGAAATTTTGGTAAAGTTTATTGGGGTTATGTCCTTAAAAAGGGTTAGAATTTTAAAACTAAGAGATTTTAGTACAAGAATGTTAGTAAAGGAAGCTTGACTTTTGTGTATATGTTAAATGAGAGGACTTGATAGATTGAGTTAGTGAATGGGCACGTGTAGTACCAGTTTATGATTGACATTGAATTGAATAAAGATTGATAAGAATGATCTACGAAAGATTATTTAAATTCTAGAAGGGTCCATGAAGAGAGCCAAAATAAATAAGATTACTAATTTTGATGAGCGGGCTTCATGCCCTTACCCTCGATAGCCTTGATAAATTGAATTATGATGATGAAATGGACGATACTCTGAGAAGGAAAATGAAATTAGGATACAAATGAATAAGGGTCATTGTCGTTAATAGTGTGATAACATACTTGATAAAAAAGGGAAGGTGAACTATTGAAGATCTTAAGTCATTTCTTGTTTCTGAATAAATTTTTATTGTTTACTGTGTTTTGTAAGTATAAAATTTAAAGAGTTTTCATGGTTTGGTTTTGGGAACTTCCAATTGTAACATCCCAAAATTTCAAAATAGAGGATTAATTAAGGAAATAAATATTGAATAATTGTTTATGGAATAATTAATGTCCCAAAATATTAGAAATAATTAAACTAAAATTTTTAGGGACTATTGGTGATTTATTGAGACTAGATAAGCCAAAAATAAGCCCGGTTGAGATATGGGTGTCGGACCAAGTATCTCTGATTGGGATGATATTGGTCAGGGCTGTTAAGAGTATTATTGGGAGTCCGAATATATAATCGGAATAATTTTTAGATAAAGTATTGAGCCCAAATAGAGATTCTGTTTGTGGTAAAACGATGAACTTTAATGAGAAGGATTAAAAAGAAATGTAAAAACCCAATTTCCCTCTCTTCATTCCCGTTGGTTTTTGGCTCCAGTTAACAAAAATATTTCATTTCTTCCTTCTCCTTACTTCTTCTTCATTTCTCTTATCTTCTTCTTCTAAAACCCTAAGCTAAGGTGGTGACCTTCCTCTCTCTCTCATTTTCGTTCAAGGAAGCTTGTTAGGAGGCCATTGGAGCTTGAAATCTTCTTCCTTTTCCTCTCTATTTTTATAACTCCCTCCCTTATCTTGATACCCATTTTAGTTTTGGGTGTGGTAAGCCATTTTTACCACTTTTGTTTGGTTTAAATGCTATGGGTATGTGTTATTATGTGTTGGGGGAGTAATGCATGTACATGGGTGTTTGAGGAGAGCATTTAATGCATGAACCCTAGAGTGGGTTGTCATAAATGCATGGTTTAAGTGAAATAAATATAGTAGATGCATTTATGTTGGTAGGAGATGAAGAATGATGAGGCATTAATGAGAGTTGTTGGGTTTTAGAGAAACCCTAGCTTTTAAGAATTGGGGAAAGTTATGAATATTGGTTGGATAGTGTGATTGAGAGCAAATACAAGCCATTGGGTGTATGAGTATTGGTTGGTGTGGTATTTTGTGGATGTTGGGCTATTGTTGTTGGTAGCCCTTGAATTTAATGAATGTGGCTTGAAGGGAAGGAATTCTCGAAGCCTAACAAATGATGGAAAATGATGTCTATAGCATGTCTTATACATGTTATGAAATGGTAGATATAATGATGATTAAATTAGAATTGAATTTGTATTTTAAATAGTTGATTGATTGAGGTTTTACATGTATGTTAATGTAGGACCTATTCTGAACGATGAGACGGGTACGTCGTATCCATCAGAATTCTTCTCTTGAGGTAGGAGATGAGTCTATATATTCTAAATGCATGAGTTGAGTAGTGTTTGATTGTCATATGTGACAATATGCATGTTAGCCTTGTTGGAGTGGTAATGTTGATTTGTGGTTGTTAAACATGATGATGGTGATGAATATGCTTGGCAACATGTAATATGCATTTGGAATGTTTATGGTATGCTAAATGGTGATGATGAATTGTTTGGCTAGTTCATTGCCTTAATGATGATGTGTTTGGGTTAGGTTCACCATAAGTGTGAAATGAATATTGTTGGTGTTTAATTGAGAATGTGTGTGATGAATAACATACCTTAATTGATGGTGTGAGATTGATGTTCTTATATTGATGAAGGAATTGAATAATATGAATAAAATAATAATAAGGATGCCATATAAAAGCTTAAACAAGTGATAATAACCAACAATAATAAATCCACTAAAAACCTTGTGGTGATGTTGGTAATGGTGTTGATGAGTGGCATGTATAGGATGCATAGAGTAAGAAATGCATATGATTGGCATTTGCATCCATGGCATACTGCATAGCTTCCGGTGTTGGAATTTTAGGGGATTCCCCCGGTTGGCCCAGTGGAAGGCGGCTCTATGCACGAGCAATTTATATTTCCCCTGTGACTCGGTGTGTAAGTCACGAAGCTGCCCATGTTATGCTACGGGGAGCCGCATATGGTTGACCCTTGTGGGGGGTGCCTCTTGATGAGCAGGTGTCCCCGGTGGTCCTTGGGATCACAACTGCCATGATATGACTCATGGTTAGCCCGCAACACCATATATCGAATATGTTGTATACCGCGGTCATGGTGAAAATGACCAGGTGTTGCAAAAGGGGTGATGCGGTTTGGTACCAGTAAAATAATTGTTGAAATGCATGCAAATTTTAAGAATAAGTGTACACATTTTACTACTGCAGTAGGGGTATGGTTAGATGATCATACTTGAGACCCATAATCGGTGTTATTATTCCCACAGTCAGATCTGCAATTATTAAAATATTCCATTATGCATATGAATTAGCTTAAGAGCATTTGCATATAGCAAGGAAGTATGCGAAAGATGATGAGATATGATGATGGTTGTGTTAGAATGAGAAATTATAATAAGACAACATAAAAGATGTGAATACCAAAATAACAATGTGAGTAAGATGATGAATTGCGTGATACTCTAATTGTTGAAGGACTAGATCTTGTGTGTGATTTTATACTTGCTTGATTTATAAATATGATTGTATATTATAATAATAATTGATGATGAATTATGTGTGAATGCAAGCATACATGTTGTGGTACATATGTACATGATCATATGGTATTCATATTCATTCTTTTGGAATGTATGACTCACTCTCCTATGTTGTCCATTTTTAAACTTGTGATGCAGGGCTCTATGGGAAGAGTGGATATTTTGAAGTGCATTTTGGTTGAGGAGGTAAATAGTTGTATAGGAAGTGCCTTGGCCGGCAAAATCTAGATTTTTGTATAGCATATAGGATGTATGTATGCTTATTTTGTTATCTAGATTATAGATGATGATTTTGAGGGTCATGTAGGAAAATTGGACCTTGGTGTGTATGGCCAATTTTCATTAATGACCCAAATGATGTAATACGATGAATTATGATGCTTGTTGGTGATTAATTTCATGAATGAATGAGGTATTTCATAACTTTTAGCATTATATGAAGTTTTTTTAGAAATGAGCTTAAATCCTACGCATTGAGAGGAAGAAATTTGATTTGAAATGTATGGACAATTAGGAGAACTCATAATTATATAATGTAGTATATCTAATGCATTAGGATGGGTCAAAATGGTAGGAGATGAGAATTGGATGCTAAGTTGTGTAAAATCCATGTTTTTGCACAAGTTCTGTAGAACTCGCTCAAGCAAGTGGTAGTCTCGCTTGAGCAAGAACCTTGTGAAACAGGGGTATGGCCACTGGCCGAAATTCGCCCAAGCGAATGCAGTTCTTGCCCAAGCGAGATTGGTCTGGAATCAGTATTTGGTTACTGGATCATTTTTGCCCAGGCGAAATGGTCTCGGTGTTGTGGCTCACTCAAGCAAGGAAAAGAGGAAATGGACACTGGACGATTTTTACCCAGGCGAGCCTTGCCTTGCCCAAGCGAAAATCGGGCAGTGAGGCCCTGTTGTTGCTGGAGCAATCTCGCTCAAGCGAGAAGGAACTCGCTCAAGCGAGGTTGGCCCCTGGAGCAAATTCCATTCTCTCGCTCAAGCGTCTCGCTGGCTCACCCAAGTGTGGCCTTCAAATCTCGCTTAAGCGAGATGGGGTCTGCTCAAGCGAAGGGACCCCCTGATGTTAAAACTCTCCCTCGCTCAGCCTTTCTTGGTTTCGCTCAAGCGTGCCTACGCGAGCTCGCTTAAGCGAATGTGGTACTCGCTTGAGCGAGTGGCACCCTGATGCCCTCCTCTGTATGATTCAAAAAAAATTTCTTATTTCCTTGCATTAAATCCTTTTCTTGCATCATCTTAAAATTAGATTAGACATATTATGGATCCTTGAACCTCATGAAACCTTCTCCTTTCAAATTCAATCATGCAATAATCAAATTAATCATTTCTTCCGCTGTGTCTAATTGGAAATTTATCATGAAATCATCTCTTTAATTTACCCTCTCATATCTTTATATATGGGAGTGACTTTTCATAGATCCAGGTGTTGAATTAGAAAGCCTCACCACTCTAATTATTCAATTAATTAATGATTTATAAAACGTGAAAAATTTACCCGTATTTTTCGGGGCGTCTCACCAATATCAACTTGTTTGAGAAAATGAGTTTACAATGGAAACATATATATGAAAAGAAGGTTGCAATGGAAATAAATCTAAGGATCAATAAAAGCAAGAAAAACAAAATGAATGGAGGGTGTTGAAGAAATGGTTATACCGTAAGACATCCTTTATAGTGGCTGCATTTAAAGCAGTTTTTATGGTAAGGAACACCTTCAAACAATTGTTGTTTCAAGTACTAAATTACTCTAAGAATATATTTTTATTATGTGAATAAGCTTAGTTGTACCTGCTACACACTAGTATCCAACTAAAATAAACAGATGAAATACTACCTAAATAGAATCAACAAATAACTCTAACAGTAATTGGCCCTGCATCCAAATAAATGAACTAAATTGGCCCTCTATCCAAGTTTCTACACATTATACTAGAAAGTAGAAACAATTTCTATTTTTTATTATTTTGTTCAGATTTCTCACAACTAAAAAGCATGAATTTTGTGTCTCAATTGAAAGCAAAACACCACCAATATCAAGTAACAACATAGTTTTCATAGTCAAAAAAGATTAGCGAGGAAACAAATTCTTAAACCTCTATTAAGTTCAAATTAAAAGGCCAAAACAGAACCTAGCTGCACTACTATTATTGTCTTTATTTTCACATTGTGCATAACAAAGTACCAAATTAAACACCACATAACTAAACAGTGATAGGACACTTGATTTATAAACATAACAAAGAATAATTTCTTTTAAATTTCTAAACTACAATGAGAGAGTTCAAATCACTGACTAATTTTATATAAAGTGAAGTTGTAATAGTATAGTATAAGTTTCATGAATCAAAACTACAAATAAGTAGTAACACACTATGCACTCTCACTAAACATACACAATCATATTGCATACTCTTAGATAATCACACTCACTCACACGTTGACACTCACATACTCATTGTACACACTCACACTTATTTTTATAACCATGACTTTACTTGGTACCTAATATTTTTCTTCATTTCTTTTTGTGGTAATTTATTTTTGATCTTAATCATATGCATAAAAGGTAACTTGTTGAAGCACTAAGCCCTTAGTGGTGCAGTGGAGGAGTTGAAAAAGGGTTATGTATCTAACGATAGGAAACTAGTGCTTGATTTCTTATAAGCCATTCCTGTTGCGGGGAAGAAAGTGTTTAAGGTCTGGCATATAACATACTAACCTTTGTAACTTACTCCCTGACTATATACACTGCATGTATGAAGCATTTGTAGTTTTTTGTTTTATTGATGAGCTTTCAAATATTTTTTTTATAGTTAGAACTTTGTACATATTAGGAAAAATATGAAAAGAAATTGAAAGATGCAGCTGCCAGAGAACTCATACTTGCTGAAGAGGCTGCCATGTTGGACAAGGTTACAATTTTTCAGTCTCTTTTTATTCCATTTAATGTATTTTTGCTTATTAGTTTTTGTCTTAAATGAATGGTTTTGAATAACAGTAGAACCAAAGGCATTGAGACAGTTTTAATTTAAAACATAATAATTTCTCCTGTATAAGGGATGATGGGTTTGTTGTTCAGTGTTTATACATTTACTCAATCATAGTTATTTACTCTTCATTCAACATCACAGTTCATATTAAAATTGAAGCTATAATTACATTCTGAGCTTGACTTAATAATGATAGTATAAAATAATTAGAATCAAACTTGAACTCTCAGCTTGTATCCGGTGTTCCCTTTATCAGCTACTCTATAATATTTGTCAAATAAAGTGTATATATGGCAATTATAGGAAACTAAAGCAGAATTGAAGTTGAAAAAAGTTTAGAACTTAACAAAGGCAGGGTTAAATGCAGCCATAGCTAATGAGAAGGCAGCCCAAATTGAAAAAATGGCTGAAGCAAATATTAATGTGAGACTTTTGTTAAAATCAACGTTGGGTAGATACACTTGCTTTGAATTATTCACAACTTGATTTCAATTAATTTATAAAAAGGGATATATATTCCTACCTAAACATAACCTAAGACTAAAAGTGACTTCTAGAGTGACCAATTTATATATTCCTACCTAAACCTAACCGAAGATAGATCAGACTAACTCAACCCCTAATCTAAGGTAAGTATGATAATTTAAAGTGGGGTTTTGTGATAGAGTCATCTAAAGAACATTTCACGAGCACTACACTCCTTCCAAGCTCAATCAGACCTTCAATGCAGCCCCTTATCACCATGGCATCATGATCCCAATTGTGAATAAATAGATGAGGGATAGAAAGACGAATGGATTTGAGTTTGTAAATAAAGAGGAATCAGGAAAAACAAACAGGAACACCAGATGCTTGCAAGGGCTACTTTTTAATTATGTTTTTTTAATTTCAATACCAATTGGCATTTTAATTTCAGAACAACCAACATGGCCCTCACAGAGAAGGGAAAAACATTGGGATCGATAATGTAGCTTACCTGCAGTGCGGATGAGGGAGAAGGTGGAGAAGACATCGTGACCGTGCTTCGTGAGGGGGATACAAAGCTTTGCTGCTTCGTGAGAGGGAGTCACGGAGGCGGGGCGGTTCGGTGGTTTGGTGGTTCATGAGAGAGTATGGACAGAGAGAGCTTCGTGAGAGAGAGTGACAGAGACGATGGTGGCTCAGTGACAGAGTGATTGAGAGGGGCGGAGGCAGAGAAGAGGGAAAAAAGGGTTTAGGGCTTGGGGGCAGAAAAAGTGATTGACAGGGAAGGTTACCATCGAGTAAGTAGTCATCTTTAGCGACAGGGAAAACCCGTTGCTAACTCTATTCCTAGTTTAAGTATGAACACGTGTCCTAACCCTAAACTAAAAGTTGTCACTATCCCAAACAAAGTCGTCGCTACTAACGTCACAAATAAGGCCACCAGGTACACATAGCAATGGAATAGCAAACGCAGTCGCTATCACCAGGAAGCCATAGCGACGGGAACAATGTCCGTCCTTAATTCTTCCACATTAGCCACAGAGCAAATTCGTCACTCGAATCCCTCTAACTTTTTTGAATTCCCTTCTAGGGTTTTTTTAGTGAGCGACGGTCCTACCCGTCACTAAATATCTAAATATAGCGCCGGAAACACTTCCGTCCTTAATTCATCCACATTAGCCACGACCAAACCCCGTCGCTAGTATCCCTCAACTTTTTTAAATACCCCTCCAGGGTTTTCTTAGTCAGCAACAGTCATACCCGTCGCTATATTTTGACTCCTATCGTTTTATGCTTCCCTCCATTCACCTAGAAATAGCGAACGCATACCCGGTCGCTAGGTTTAAGTAACCTAGCGACGGCAAGCCTCCATCACAACTGGTTTACCTCCCTCCAATTTTTGGGTTCCCTCCAATGTTTTTCAGGCGCCAAAGGTTAGTGACGGGATTTGTCTATCGCTAATATGGGCGCCAACAAAAAAAGGGTGGAGGGAAACCAAAAAATAAAAGGAGGGAAAGTTAGTGACCGTTTCAGTGATGGTATAAGAATAGTGACGGTGTTAGCCACGGCGGAGGTGCCACATTTAGCGACGGGGTTCTGGTGGTCGCTGACTTGGTCACTGTATTTTCTTCTGGGGTCTCTTTTCCATTTTCAATCGCTAATACGGTCGTTATTTAGCAACGGCGTGTTGCGGTCGCCAAATTTGGGTAGCTATCAGGGGTTTTTTAAGTTGTGACTACTTCCAACTATTATTCTTAATCTGTGTGAAATTAGATATTTTTACTTATATTTAGAACCAAAGATAGTATTATTTTAAATATATAAAAAAAAGAATTTATAGCTTTTATGATGAATATGTTTGATTTTAATTGAATGTTCTTGAATGTGTTCTTGATTAATTAAAATGTGCTCATGAATGATTGGATGAATTCTTACATGCTTAAAGAAATTATTTTATCCAAATGATCCAAATATTTATGTTACTAGTTGGTATAGAATTTTATTAATATTGAATTTATTTTATATTTATTTGTAGAAATCCTCAAAATAATGATAATGATCTTCATTGTGATAAGATATATTACAATTTATGGGTAATAAATGGAAATGTTTATGATCTCTTCAACTTTTCATAGGAATTGTCTAATGTTATTTATATATAATAAAATATAGATAAATAAAAATACAAGGTTTTATTCATAATATTTAAAAATATTTTTAATTAGAAGTATATAAAAAAGGTTTGAATTAAATTTAGGAATATTTAAATTTGAGAAAATTATGGTTTTAGTGTGAAGAATTTGAATGGATATATGTTAGATACAAATTATGGATTTTTGTATGATGAGAAGGAATATAAGTACTTTAAGGTGGAATCCGTAATTTAGGATATGTTATTATATGATTATACATCATTGCATTGCGATAGAAGTTATAGTGGGTATGTTGTGGGATGTGAGACACTAGAAGTACATTTATTCCTTGGGCATTTGAGTGATGGGATGAGTAACTCAAAGGGAATGACTTGGTCTTGCAAACCAAGTTGGGCGTGAAAACTGAACAACGTATCACATTTCAACTTTGTACACTACTTATCTTTGTTATTAATTGAGATTGATTCCTTGAAAGGTTTTTGAAAATTTATATTTAGCCTAAAATGTTACGTTGTACTGGAAATGGAACTCCTAATCAATACTTCCTGATGTTGAAATAATTATAGGCCTTAACGCATAAAGTGCAAGAGTATTCGTTTATTGCATACATAATCATATGGAAATGATAATATATGTTATCGGACGATATTGTTAATGATTTGATGTGTTAAGTGTGATATATGAATTTGTATTTGGTATAACAAAATCTATTTAAGGAAATGAATTATATCAGTGATGTTATTATTTTTTTATTCTATTATTGATAAGTGATCATACTATTTTACGCACCCTTATATTTTGTGTTGCCTAAATGTCTCTATGTGTGTTTATAAATATATGGAGATTATAAAGAGAAAACTAGGTGTTGTCTAGAGATAACATTAATGGAGAAATAATGATCAATTCCTATGATGGTTAAAATGACTTGGATAACATATTATGAAGAGGATGGTGATATAAATGATTTTAGTATAGAACTTAGATTTGGAAAGTAAATGATTTAGTAGTTATAACTTGTTTGTGTAAAACACACATCATTTTATACATCATTTATGGTATAATTAATTGAGTTTAGAATTTCTTATGTATAAGTTTTTAGCCTTAGTTGTTTATTTTCTTTTATTTTGATTTGAAAATTAAAGGGTTACAAAGACTAATATAATGGTATCACATAATACAAGAACTATATATATATTAATGTAAACACTAGTGGAAAAATGACCTTTCTCACCGGGCTTTTTACACCGGTTGTAATATAACCGGTGTAAAAAATAAGGCGGTGGTAATTTTGTAAATAACTGACAACTTTACACCAGTCTACATTTTAACCTGGTAAAAAATATATATTTTAGACCGGTCCTACATTGAGACTGGTACAAATTAAAAATATAATTATTGTTTACACCGGTTCTAATTTTTGGACCGGTAAGAAATATTCAGATACCATTACGCGAACCCGTCTTTCAATCGCAGCCCTTCCCCTCTTTCAATTCCAAAATTTCTTCTCTCTTGAACCCTTACCCTCTCTTGTCTTCCTCATATTTTCTCATCATTGGTGACCATGGCTTCCTCTTCCTCTTCCAACGTCTCCATCTCCATCTACCAACTCTTTTCTCCCTTTATCACCACCGACCATGGCGCCATCATGGTGAGTCACTTCTTACTTTGTCACCATTGTGCCTTCGCATCACTGCCGCTCCAACCCCCATCGATAAGCTCCTTCCCAGGCCCAAAAACCTTATGGGTTCCAGGTTTGAACCCTAACCTCAAGATACTCATCTTTTTCTTTCTCTTTACGTATCTTTTTCTCCTTTAACCCTTAACCTCTCAATCCTTTAAACCTCTGTCAATGATTTGAACCTCTCAAGGTGGCAACACAGACGGTGACATCTAGTTTTATCTCTTAGTCGCAACGTTGGTTCCCTTCTTAATCTCTTATAAGGTAACATTTCTCTGACGAACCCTAATCTGTATTTTCTAGACTTCCTTTTCTTCTTTTGCCTTATAAGTAATTTTACCTTTCTTTTACTTTACAATGCTTTTTATTATGTTACGTGTAGGCGGTTTATAATGTGAATTAGAGAGGGAAGGTTTGAAGGTAGATAAAGCAAACCATTATCAGATCAAGAAAATAGGGCAGCTAGCATGTGCCCTCAGATCTTTATTCTATAATTGTGAATGTATGTCTGTCAATGTAAGTCAGCAACATTTTATTTGTGTGTATATAACTCTGAATTTCTACCTGATATATCATCTCCCAGATGTTTGGTTCATACGGAAATCATGTGGAGAAAGGGTCAGCAGTTGCTGTTTCTGTGGTCGGATTTAACATACTAGATGATATTGGTATGACACGCAAGGTATGCGTTGTACTCTATCCATAAAGAATAACTTATTTTTTTCATTTCTAAATTAGATAAATTTGTAAATTAGATAAATTATAGTAATAAAAATGTGTTTGACTTTAATAATATGGGTTGGACAAGTACATGTAGTGTGTCAAGTGTTCATAGTTCCTTCAAATTTTTATTAGTCTATTAGTCACCTGTATCTTTACTAATCTTTGTTTGATCTGTTAGGGAACATATCTCAATTCTGCTGCACGCAGCCATGCTATTGATAATAACTTGCATAAAGGTGTAGTAATTGGTGACTTCAATGGGGAATTCTAGGCTGTATATGCACTCCACCAGGTGATTATTGATTATATTATTTTTTTACTTAAGACTGGTCATTTTTTTAACTTTTTTATAATTCAACATTGATTGGGAAAGAAAATTTGTTTTGTAATTTATTGGAAATCTTATTACATTTACTCTGCTGAGTGATGACAAGGTATGCGGTGGCTAGTCTTCACAGTTTGCAAATTTACTCTTAATGTTTGTTATAACTATTAGTTCACGATATTGCTCAAGATTTTTTTCTAGTTGTGTTGGTGGCTTATTGCTATTAATGAAGAATATATGGTAACATGTTTGGACTATGGAGTCTTCTAATTTGAATTGAAACTGAATCTATGTGTTTTAGTCTTTCTTTTAGTGTATGGTTGGTAATATTCTGAGTTGTATGCATGTAATTAATCTAGTTTCCTCTCTTGATTTTCTGAAATAGAAATGAATCTATTTGGAAGACTCTGATTTTTTTCTTGTTTTCCTAAAGTTAATTTTGCAATTGCAAGTGATCATATTTGATGGAACAAGAAATTGAATTATGAACATCTTGTTAGTTTCCTGGAATTATTAGTCTTCATCCTAATGCATTTATGTATATGTATGCAAGAAAATCTTGCATTTTCCAGATGGAATGGCATAATGAAAGAAAACCAAGTCAATCAATGTGGAATTTTATACCTTTGTGCCCTGTGTTTTTTCAAGTCCTCAAACACCAGATAAAGACATAGTAGTGAGAAAATGAATGTTGTAGCTGACAACTATCCTAGTGAATTTAAAAAGTTGCATTAGATACTTTTCAGGTTGAAAGTGCTAATCTTATTATATATGACACACACACATTGTACCCTTTTAAGTTGAAATAATATTTGTTTCCTTTTGAACCATTTTTTTTAATATGTGGATGTAATATTTTCTTTTTAAATTGTAAACATTAACACTACAGTGATAAAATAATTTTGCATTGGTTATGGTTGGATGGGAAAGCTGAGATAGTTCTTTTTCAAGCTGTCAGTGATTTTCTTCCTATGATAGATGAGATTGGCCTATTTTCCCCTAGCTGGCCAAATGGGTTCTTTTCCCTTTTAGTTTTACATTTTCTTAAAAGGCATGCATTCTAATATCTTATGTCCCTGTTTTTTTATTTGTATGATTGCAGGTCCATTATTATGTGCAATCTCACATTCAAATTAATGAATATTGTGACCGTGTAATCTTGGTGAGTATTAAGTCTTCAGACTATTCTTTATTAACCACTGAAATTCTTTGTCCTTTTCTTTTAACCCCTATTAGGAAAAACATAGTTGTATAGCAGTGTGATATCTTTAATATACCAGTACATTGTTTGGATTTTGTGAGCTTTGGTGATCTGTTTAATAGTCGCGTTGCTTCTCAGTATTTAGTTGGTAAATATCAATTTTATAAAATCTGAATTGTTTTGCCCTATATGAATACGATTGTTTATATATTTTGATTTTATACGCTTATATGTAGATGTGATTGGAGCATAGGTTTCTATTGATCAATACAAATTTAATAGTTCACCGAGAAAGATTATGGTAACTCTAAGAGATGAAAGGTTAAAATAATCAAATTACAATGTTAAGTGTATTTTAATTTGATATTCCTTTTTATTTTATATTTTATGAATTATATTATTTTTAAATTAATATTATAGAAATACTTTGCTGAACTGTATACTATGTGAAGAATTCGCATATACTTTTTGAAGTATTTGAAGAAACATGAAAAAGGTCGGGTGGTAATGATAAGTATTTTTATATTCTTAACTAATTAAAATAATATTAAGTGTAGTTTTTAAAGTTATTAAAAAATCAATGATTTTTTTACTTGTATAGTAATTATAATTTATAATTGAATGAGACTCTAAAAATATTTTATATTAATAATATATTTCAATTCAATTCTTAGAAAGGTTAATATTTAATTCATCATCAGTGACTCTAAAATTTGTTTTACCAATCAACTTAATATTTCTGAATTGATCATTTTTGTTTGCAGGCCTCTCAAATGAAAAGTTAGATGATCTTGAAGAATTTGGAATTTTTGTGAAGAGTGTATAAACTTGTCTTTTTTATTAAACTAGTTAGACTTTATGTATGCATACTCTATTTTATTGTTGTAAATTCTTTAGTCTTTTCCTGGACTGATTAGTTGGAATTTGCCTTTATAATGCTGAAAGTATTGTGGCTAGTTTGGTTTTTCAGTTTTAATAATGTAGATATCCGATTGCCTTTGTTTTAAAAGAATCAGTTTCATACAATCCTTACATTTACCTGTCATATAGCCACTAGTATTTTTTTATTTGGTTAATGAAGTAGTAATCTTTATAAAATAATGGAGTAGTAATCTTTATAAAAAATGGAGTGGTAATTAATAATTGTAATTCAGAATTTGCTTTGAAATTCTCAGGTGTAATCAATAATTGTAAAGTATATATTTTAGACCGGTCGTTGTCAATAAACAGGTGTAAAATGTATACTTTTTATACCGGGCATAAATGAATGACCGGTGTAAAATGTGTAATTTTTATACCGGGCGTAAATAAAAGACCGGTGAGAAAAATATATTTTACACCGGTTGTAAGGAACAAGACCGGTATAAAATATTACATTTTACACTGGTCGTAGTACAAAGGACCGGTGTAAAATCTATTTTTCTCACCGGTTCTAAAACCGGTGTAAAAAATCCATATTTTTCTCACTGGCTCCATCTACACCGGTCCTACAACCGGTGTAAAAAGTCAAAAAGGACCGGTGTAAAAAGCCTTTTTTCCACTAGTGAAAGTTACATGGTGGAAAATATACAATTTTATAATCGAGAAATATATATATATATATACCACATTTATCTTTTCATCATCTGGACTTGGAGAATTCAAATGACCATAGACAAGCATCTTAAACCTATTCAAAATAATTATTTAAATATTTAAGTTGACATTACTAATTCTTAAGCAATAATGGCTCATTTCACTACAAGAATATTCATGCGTTATATTGTTGGATCTTTCAATCCTTATAAAATAATATTTTTCTTTTACGTTACTTTTATATTAAATATTTGTTTATTTTTAACTTTAAATTTGTTAATAGTTAATGTTAATTTGTTAAGACGGTTATAAGATATGTAACTCTATTAAATTAAAAAATAATTTTTAGCCGTAAATTGTTGGATCTTTCAATCCTTATAAAATAATGTTTTTCTTTTATGTTAATTTTATATTGAATATTTGTTTCTTTTTAACTTTGAATTCGTTAATAGTTAATGTTAATTTGTTAAGACGGTTATAAGATATTTAATTGACTTTCAGCATGTAACTTAGATTAAAAAATAATTTTTAGCCGTTAAATTTTTTTAAAAATCATTAAAAAAATAAAATTATTAAAGTATTTAATAACCAAAAAATATATTTTTAAAACATATGTTAAAAAGCAATTAATAACATATCAAATTACCTAAATAAATTAACATATAATTTAATTACTTATATCAATACATAATAAATTCAAATTTAAAATAAAAATTTGAAACCAAGAAAAAAGTATCCTTTTGACCCGTTATATTATAAGTTTTGGTTCGAACTGTTCCGCTATATTTTTTTTACCCACAATGTTGCTTACGTTTCAAAAGTTACATCACTCGTCCTTTCCGTCAAAATTTGTTAAGCTAGTTAATAAATTGTGCATACGTGGCAGTCGCCCAAAAAAAACTGATTTCTTTACGTTTTTTAACTGCCACAAATTTTGCAAATTCAGATCCATGATATACTATACATTATCGTTTCACAATTTCAGAAACGAACCTAGAACACCCTACCATCCTCTCTCCTTCACAAATCCAGAAAACAATATAATCAATTAGAACTTGCCCTTTCAATATAGTCTGCACCTGCAACCCTTTTAAGCTTAAAAATGAAAACTTTAAAGTTAAAAATCTAAAATAAATCTAAAAATCTACTGACTATGTGAATGACCCACTCCATGTCGTTAAGATCCAACATTCAAGTAGTTCACATTAACAACAACCCAAGATCATCTACAAGGAGGGAAAAACAAGTGTGACTAGTGGCTATGTGAACATAAAAAACGAGGACCACAAGCTTAATGTTAAAACCAAGTGTGACTTCTGACTATGGTACCAATAGAGAAAATCCAGTCAAAAGAAACGGTTAAAGAAAAATGAGAACTTGAATCTAGAAACAGACCTGTTACCGAAAAAGAAAACAGAAAACAAAAACATATCTTTGAACACAGATCTAGAAAGTAAAAAAAACAAAAGCAGATACGTAAAAGAAAAACAGATCTTGAAACCAAAATTTGCAGCAGAATGTTGTGCGCGTGTGACAGTTCGAAGGCCGCATGGTTCGAACAGTGGTAGTTGATGATGATGACAATGGCAGAAAGGGTAGTGATCGCAGTGATTGGTCGTGCGAGAGCGATCTTGGAGGCGGAGCCGGTTTGTGGATGATGCTGGTAGCGAAGAGACTGTGCCTGTGATGGAGAAAAGAGAGAGATCATGGACCGAGAGATGGAGGGGTATTTTGGCTTAAAAAAACGAAGGATTGAAGGGTTTTGTAAGAGACCGAGAAGGATTCCTCTATCTTTTAAGTTTTGTTCAGCTTTTAAAAACGCGTCAAGTTGTATTTCCGTCAACCTGTCTGTCAGAGTTTCCAATTGCTTCATCACACTCTCTGCTTCATTCCACATTATAGCTTCCGCATTGCTAAAAGCACATTCCTAGGCTCCAACTCAAAAAGCATAGTGCTTGCTCTCTCGGCAAGTTCAACATTACAGTGAATCCGACAAGATCCAAAAAGGGAACCCTAAACTGTGGGTCCTGGATCAAAATGCATATCGTCTATCAGTTTGATTGCTTCATCTAACCTGTTAGCTCAGCCAAGAAGATCCACTACACAAGCATAATGCTCCATACCTGGTTGGATCCTGTACTTACTATGCATATATTCAAATAAAACCTTTCCCTCCTTAACAAGTCCTGAATGACTGCAAGCACCCAGAATAGCAAGAATGATATGTAACTTGGTGAAACTCCTTGGTGGATCATGCTTTCAAAAATTTGGATTGCTTTCTTTCCAAAACCATGCATACCATAAATAGAAATCAAGGAATTCCATGAAACAACATCACGACTCTTCATCTTATCAAACACTCCTTGTCCCATCGAAATCTCACCACATTTTCCATACATTGTTATAACTTATAAGGGTGCTAAGAACTGGCAGTATAGAATGAAGACCTCTTCTAAGGATATAGCCATGAATCATTTTTCCATGTTCTAATGCAGCAAGACCTGCACAAGCTTGAAGCATACTAACCATTGTAACTGAATTTGGAAGTAAATCACGTGCCTCAAGCACCATTAGCTGAAACATTTCAAGTGCTTTCATAGACATTTCATTCTTTGCATAAAAAGCAATCATAGCACTCCATGACATACAGTTCTTGGCAGTCATTGCACCAAATACAGAATTTCACTAGTGCAAAAAGTAGATACGACGACGGGATATAATCACGGTTTTGTGAGACCCATGGTCATAAATAACGCGGTGACATTTTTGAAATTTTAACGAACTTTTTAATCACGGTTCCTCTCTAACCGTGGTAATAGGGTCCTGTATTTAAAATTTATTTTTAAAATTAGCTCTTTAGTCACGGTTTAAGCGCAACCGTGGTAATAGGATCCATTAATTTAAAATTTAATTTCTGAAATTAGCTCTTTAGTCACGGTTTAGTGGTAACCATGGTAATAGGTCCCTCTATAAAAAAATTTATTTTTGAAATTAACTCTATAGTCACGGTTTGTTTGCAACCGTGGTAATAGGTTCCATGAATTTAAAATTTAATTTCTGAAATTAGCTCTTTAACCACAGGTATACGTGAACCGTGGTAATAGGTCCATCTATGAGAACGATTGGATGGTAAACTGTGGTAATAGGCCTATCTATGACCACAGTTGTAGCTTAACTGTAGTCAAATGTGTGACTGTTAATATTCCACACTGCAGCGTCATTTTCGAAAGTCCATTTCCTCTCACTTTCACTTTCACTTCTCTCTCTTTCACTTTCGAAACTCCATTGTTTTCACTTTCCCTCCTCCGCACTGCATCGCTATTTTCATTTTAGGTACCTCACTCTCACTCGTTTTCACTTTCCCTCTTCCCCCTCTAGTTTAAACTCCATTATTTTCACTCACCGTGTCGCCATTTTCATTTTTGGTACCTCACTCTCACTCGTTTTCACTTTCCCTCTTCCCCCTCTAGTTTAAACTCCATTGTTTTCACTTTCCCTCCCCTCCCCACCGCGTAGCCATTTTCATTTTCGTTCCCCCCTCTCACTCGCGCCATTTTCGCTTTGCCCCTATCCTCTCACTCACCATTTTCAATTTGGGCCTGCCCCTTTCACTCGTCATTTTGAGCTTCCCTCTCACCACTCACCATTTTCGATTTCTTGTGGCTGCACGCATTTGACATTAGGGAATTCACTTGTTCTTGGCTTCCACTTGGTGAGTCCCTTTTCCCTTTTCACTGTCTCTTATTTTCAAGTGTATGAATGTGTTGGTGATTTGGAAATGTTGTTTATTAATTTGATTGTAGGTATTTTTTAGTTGATTATATATCATTGTGTATTTTTTTGGAAATGTTGGAAATGCGTTGGGGATTTGGTAATGTTGTCTATATGGTTTATATGCAATGTTGGTTAGTTAGTTTGATTAATGCATTGTAGGCTATAATATTTGGTTGGTAGTATGTTGGTTAGTATTTATGTTATGATACTATATATAGATTAGAAGAAAATATGTGTAGGAAAATTAATGTTGTTAGTTATAGATTATAGGAAAAAAGTTAAATACAAAAAAAATTGATATTAAAGTAAAAAAAAAGTTGATATTTTACACTAAATAAATATATAAACATTACTATTATTCCTTACATTAATAAAGAAGTTAAATACATAAAAAAATTTATATTTTCAAGTAAATAAAAATTTTTGTTTATTATACAACAACTCAAAACACGATATGTTAAATCTAAATACTACCCGACTAAATAAAAAAATTAGTAGTAGTAAACTAATAAAAATACCATGTTTATTGTCTTTAATTTGAAATTTAATAATGTCACTAATTTTGTTTAAGTTAAATTTTATTTGTTATATTTTTAGTTTCTGATAAGTTTATTTAGTCCCTTTTAAAAGAGTCAATGATTTTTTAAATTGTATATGAGTAAACCATAGTTTTCCTGTTTGAGATTCGACACAAATGGTAATTAAATTAATTGATTTCATCGTTTGTGTTGAATCTTGAATTGTCCGTTTAGACAGTTTGGGATGAACAATTTTTTATGCATCATTGCTGTGTACAAGTTAAGAGTAATTTTAAAATTTGATCAAGTTTTGGTTAGTTAAATTTTGTATTGTTCTCTGGGTGCATATTTGATTGTGGTTGAATTTGATGTCACCACTTTCATTTCGTGTACTTAGAGACAAATACGAAATGCTGTTAAAATTTTATCAAATTTGAAAATAACTCCTAAGTTATATATGTAGTTATGAAGTATAGAAAAATATTCATCCTGAATGGGTAGGACCACCACCTTTGTGAAGAAAGTAAGATTCATAGCACCGTTAATTGAACTGGTATTGTAAACAGTAAGTATGGATCGAAGTTGGATAACTGCATCACGTATAAGTTCAAAGTATAAGGGTGGAGTTGAAACATTCATAGAATTTGTGATACGAAATGCTAAGGAGGTGAATGGAAAATATTTTTGCCCTTGTGTTAAATACTTGAACATGCTTCGACTAGAATTGGAAGAGGTGCGAAAACATCTACTGTGTGATGGTTTTGTTCAGAGTTATACGCGATGGATATGGCATGGTGAACATGTTGATGTACCAAGTACCAGTTTTCAAACAAAAGATGAAAGCTTTGTTATGAAGTTGATGACGACATGGATGACCGACTTGAGGATATGATACGTGACATGGGGGTAGAAAGTTTTAAGAAAGCTCACGTATATGCGACTTTGTACGAGGATTCTGAGAAGCCGTTGTATCCGAATTGCACCAATTTCACGAGGTTGTCAGCAGTTTTACAATTATTTAATTTGAAAGCGATAAATGGGTGGACAGATAAAAGTTTCACTAACTTGCTTAAGTTGTTGAAAGAAATGCTCCCAATTGGTAACATGTTGCCAAATTGTAACTATGAGGCTAAGAAGGTGTTGTGTCCTATGGGATTGGAGTATACCAAAATACATGCATGCCCAAATGATTGTGTATTATATCATGGTTTGTATGAAATGTTGTATCGTTGTCCTAGGTGTGGGGCATCACAATACAAGAAGAAACAGGTTGATTCTGATGAAGTCTGCACTAAAGGGTCTCCTGCGAAGGTGTTGTGGTATCTCCCTGTAGTGCCGAGACTAAAGCGTCTATTTGCCAATATAGATGATGCAAAGCTTATGAGATGGCATGCTGATGAAAGGTTTATTGATGGACAACTTAGGCATCCGGTAGATGGATTGTAGTGGAAGAAAGTGGATACGATATTTTTGGATTTTGCCCATGACCCAAGAAATGTTAGGCTTGCACTAGCCACAGATGGCATGAACCCATATGGGAACCTAAAAACAAACCACAGTTCATGGCCTATTTTGTTGTTTGTTTATAACTTGTCGCCATGGTTGTGCATGAAGCGAAAATATGTTATGTTATCAATGATGATTTCTAGTCCACGACAACCAAGGAACGACACCGATGTATACCTAACTCCATTAGTTGAAGATCTAAAAATGTTACGGGAAGAGGGGGTTGATGTGTTTGATGGGTTTGTAGGACATTCATTGAAATTGAGAGCCATGTTGTTCTACACGATAAATGATTTTCCTACTTACGGTAACCTCTCGGGCTACAACGTCAAAGGTCATAAAGCATGTCCTGTATGTGAGGAGGGAACTAGTTCTGATCGATTGCATCATGGAAGGAAAAATGTTTATCTTTGACATCATAGGTTTCTTCCATCTAATCATCCACTTTGTAGGTTAAAGAAGTCATTCAATGGTATGCAAGAGTTTGAAGGGCCTCCCTCACCACTGTCTGGTCGTCAAGTATTAGAAAAGGTCATGATGTTAATGTGGTTCTTGGTAAGTTTGAGAAGCAGTCCACTACTAAAAACAACTGGAAGAAAAGGTTAATATTTTTTGATTTGCTATATTGGAAAGAGCTTGATGTGAAACACTGTATTGTTGTGATGCTTGTGGAGAAAAATATGTGCGATAGTTTGGTTGGAACCCTGTTAAACATACCTGGAAAAATGAAGGATGGCCTGAATTCGCGTCTAGACTTGGAGTTGTTGGGTATACGTGAGGAGTTGCACCCACAAGCAAAGGGAAAATGAACGTATTTGCCTCTGGCATGTCATACCTTCTCCAGAAAAGAGAAGCGAAGTTTGTGTGAATCATTGCATGGTGTCAAAGTTCCATCTGGGTATGGTTCCAACATCAACACTTGTGTTTCTTTGAAGGATTTAAAGTTAGTTGGTTTGAAGTCGCATGATTGTCATATGTTGATGCAACAATTTCTACCCATTTCCATTCTTGACATTCTTCCTTAAAATGTCAGACATGTGTTAACAAGGGTGTGTTTATTTTTCAATTCCATATGTGACAAAGTAATTGCCCATGAAGAGTTAGAAGCGTTGGAACAGGAAGGGTTTCTTATACTATGTCAGTTGGAAATGTATTTCCTACCTTCATTCTTTGATATAATGGTACATTTAATCATCCATTTGGTGAGGGAGGTCCGTTTGTGTGGACTAGTGTTCTTGAGGTGTCGTTGAGCGATACATGAAAATATTGAAAGGCTATATGAAGAACCAACGTCGCCCGAAAGCATCAATCATAGAAAGGTACATTGCAGAGGAAGCAATTGAGTTCTGCACTGATTATATGTCATAGGCTGAGAGCATTGGGATTCCGAAGACTCATTATGAATGGCGATTGGATGGAAAAGGTACCCTTGGGAAAAGAATTAAAAGCATGTCACGTGATGAAGTCCTTCAAGCACACCTTTATTTTTTGAACAACACAGACGCTGTCCTACCGTATTTAGCTGCACACAAAGACATAGTCAAAAGAAATAACCCTAGAATGGCTAAAAAGTGGGTGTTGAACTAACAAAACAAAACGTTCATGCAGTGGTTCAAAATGACCCTTCTCCAAGATACATCTACTTCTGAGACATTGCATCGACTAGCACTAGGACCCAACTTTGATGTAATCACTTATTATGGCTATGACATAAATAATTATTCATTCTACACAAGGGCCCAAGATGACAAGATTAAGGTGTAGAACAGTGGAGTTATGGTTATGACCAAATCAATGCATTTTTCCACTTCAAAGGACAGAAACCCTCTCATGGTTGACTTATGTTATTTTGGTGTCATTGAAGATATATGGGAAGTTGATTATGGTCATTTCACAGTTCCTGTGTTTAAATGTAAATGAGTTGATAGTAAGAGTGGTGTCAAAATAGATGATTTTGGATTTACATTAGTGGATTTAAATAAGCTCGGTCATAAAGAGGAGCCTTTCATCATGGCAGCTCAAGTAAAACAAGTTTTTTATGTTGTTGACCCTTAAGATAAATGATGGTCAGTTATTGTCCAAGGTAGACATAACATTGGGGATACAAGTCTTGATGTCCTAGACATACCTTGTCTAACAACACGTACACCAACCGGCGTTATGGAAGATCTCATAGATAATATAGTTGCAACTCGTAATGACCACCAGGAGGGTCTGGGGGAAACATAGGGTATGGCTGTGGTTATATATCATTCATTATGTTTATTGTTGATTAATAATAAGTAAACATGGTATATCTATTAACTGAACATGTTTGTTAAATGTGTTTATTATACTCACTAATTATATTTTTAGTTGTTTGAACAGATACTTATGGCTGACCAGGATCCACATACGAGATCTGACTCCCAGGGCACAGATTCCTCAGCTAGGAGGAGTTGAGGTGTTACCCGGATGACCAGTGTTGCTCTTCGGTGCCATCAGGGTCAGAGGAGCCATGTTGACATTGATATTTACACAGGGCGGACTTTGGGACCTAACGCCGCCAAGTTTCAGAGTTACTTGGGTGTCTTAACACGGTCGAAGGTATCCATCATTATCCCTGATTGGGATAGTGTTGAGGAGGTCGTTAAGAATGCAATTTGGGTTGATGTTCTTGTAAGTACTTGAACTGTACATTTGTTATTTTACTTGTATTTCCATATGTTCTGCATAATACAATGAACCATGTTTAATTTGCTGATTGTAGGATGCATGGGATATTCCTGCAGTCGATACACTACGTAAGAAGATCATGTCTGAGATTGCTGATCGGTGGAGGTCATTCAAGGCCAAACTGACTTCCACAAATACATGCATGTTATAAAATAAGTGTTTAAAATTGTCCTATCTTATGCCATCAATTCCTTACTTCAAGTATTTTGAATTTTAGGTATGTCTTCGAGAAGAAGCAGGGCAAGTTTCCTGGAGAGACTTACACATTGATAGATCAACAAACTTAGGACACGTTTGTTGCATCTAGGCAGACGGACGAGTTTATTGTAAGTACCTTCTAATTATGATGTTATTGAAATTGACATTGAATGCTTTTATACAAGCATATATAAGGTTAAAGTTATTAACTGAATTGTTTGTATTGCAGGCCCGACGCATGAAAGCATAGGAAATTCGTGCGAAGAATGACTGCCCTCATAGGTTGTTACGTGGGGGTTATCAATTGCTGGAGGATAAAATGGTCCAGAAGAAGCCCAGTCAACGCCAGAGTAGCCACCCTGACACTAGTGTTGTGAATCCCCCCTCCCCACCCGCACGCCATGAAAAATGGAAGCGGGCCAGGACGAGGAAGAGTGGTGACTACACTTCATCACATGTTGAGAAGGTTACCCAACAAATTATAAATACAATGCTTCTTAAAAATTATTTATGACATTATGTATTGTCCATCTATTACTAAACTAACTCCACTGATTTAACTGAATTACATGTAATTTGCTATCATTGTTTCTTGGCTAACTTCAAAATATTGTGTAAATATACAGGTTAGGCGAGTTAGTACAAAAGGGTCATGTGCTACACCTGACGGTGATGATGACTGTAACATCCCGATTTTTAATTAATTACCGGGTGTGGTTAAATTCAGGATTAAGGGTTATGGATTGATTAAGTTAATGGTTGATTAAGATTAATTGCCAATTAGGCAATTGTTGAATAATAATTATAATATTAATAATAATGCCAATAATGAATCATGTGCCTTTGGTGGTGTTTAGTGGAACTCCGGTTCCTTCTCCCTCTCTCTTCATTAATGCATGCTGGTGGTTTTGGAGGCTACGGTCCTCTCTCTTTTCCCTCTCCCTTTAATCACGCTGGTTGTGATGTGATGGCTGAGAGAATTAGCATTAAATGCAGATGGGATTGCATTAATGTGGATGGAATATTGATTGAAAGGGAGCAGACGCTGGCTGTGTGGTGATAAGGCTTCAGCTTCACCCACTCCCTGCTCATTTTCACTTTGGCATGTTGAGAAACACTTCTCCTTTCTCTTAAAACTCTTTGGAGACTCTTCCTCTCCGTTGTTGTTCTCCATATTCATCTTCTTCATCTTCTTCTACTCAACACTGTGTAGAAGCCGAGTGGAAGTGGGAACACAAGTGGAACAACATGGTTGAGAGAAACAGCATGGTTGAGAGAAACAGCGTGGTGCTGTGTGGCTTGGAGGTTGAGATCCTCCTCTGTTATGCCTGAACGTGAGGATGCTTGGCTGCATGGTGGTCCTCCATGGTGGTGACGACGGTGCTGTTCGAGTGAGGAACAGCTTTGGGATGTGCTTTGGTGACTGCTGTTCGAGTGCGGAACAGCGTTGAGTTATGCTTGGAGGCTTCTCCACTGACTTGGTGGGAGAGCTGCTTCGGAGGAAGCTGTGTTTGGCTCTTCCTTGGGTTGAAAGCCGAGCAGAGTGTTACTGTGGCTGAGGCCGAGTCGTTCTGTGTAAACGAGTGGCCAAATGGCTGCTAGAATCTTCATTCCAGGTAGGGGGCTTTGCATCTCAAATGCATGGTTTATGGACGGGTTTCCGGGTGAAACTAATACTCTGTGATGTGTTATATTTGTGTGTGTTGTATGTTATTTGAGTAGTAACCCGGATATGTGATGAATATGTATTGCTTGGTGTGGTTGAATTCCATCCAAGAGATATATGATGCATGTTGTGGTTTGTGTTAAATGTATGAGATGCATATGATGAATGCCGATTGTATTTGTGTGGTTTGTTATTGGTCCCTATGTGTGTAATGGAATGACTATATGTATATAATGCTTGATATTGATTATGCGTATGCTGAGTGCATAGGATGGGGACTCTTATGATAATTCCGAGTGGAATGTGATGTGAGAAAGCAGGGAATGTTTGTTGTTGAGAATAATCCAAGTGGATGGCATGGTGATTGCCGAGTGGATGAAGAGTGTGTTGTCATCTGATTTGCTATGGAAATGTCGAGTGCATATAATGTTGAACGCTAAATACCGAGTGGGTAATCGGATGAATATGTGTTGAATGTAAATGCATACGTGTTGAATATATCACCTTGCGGGGTGCCACAAAGGGTATATCCCGGAGTGAAGAGGACGTTGTCCTATTGTTGAATATGATGAAAGACCTCGGGTTGGACTCAGGGCAGTGCCTAGGGCACTAAGCATAAAATGAGACACTTGATGAAATACCGAGTGCATTGGCGTTGGACGCCGAGTGAATGAGATTGTATGCATCTGATTCGCCACTGGAATGCGTTGGACTCCTAATACCGATTGGCAATCAGATGACAACATGTAAGAATGATGATTAAGTCCTTGAGCAGGGCTCAGGCACACTCCTTGAGCAAGGCTCAGAGTTGAGTATTATTGATGGTGCTTAGAAAAGATTTGGGGTGAAATCCGAGTGGATGAATCAAAATATTGTTATTGAGGATGTGCTTATAGCCGAGTGAAATGGGTGAATCCCGATCGGAGGATGTTGTGTGATTCTTTATATTAAATGACAGTGTGTTATAATTGATTGAATTGTGCATTTGTATAATTGAGGATTGTGGTATAATCCGAGTCAGTAACTGTCATTTAATATGTAAAGCTCACCCCTACACCATTTTTCAGTATGTGCAGGTCGGACTGGAATGATGTGATGGCCTTAAACCCGAGTGTTAGGTGTTTAAGATGAGGCTGTGCACATAGTGTAATGTACCGAGTATATTTTGATGTATTAAAGCCTTGGCCGGCTCATATAACAATGATGTATAATGAATACATATATATATATATGTATGAAATCCGAGTGCATGAATATATTTATATATATGGTTTACATTGATAACTTGTACTCGTAGCTGATCATAAGTGTTGGTGAATGAAAAATATAAAGACAATAAGTATCCGAGTGTATGTGATATGTACATAGGTGTGGTGATATGGGTAACTTATACGGTTTGATTTAGGAGTGTTTTTAAATTACTTGGTGAAGCATTGATGGATAGAAGGATGCCAAGTCTATGAATTCCGAGTAGAATATTGTGGTGGGAACCCATTCTGAGTGGAATATAAGAGGCTTAAATACTTTTCCGAGTGAGTCTTATGTATATGACTCCATATCCGAGTGAGACTCATGTATGGGCCTTTTTCTGAGTGATGGTGGCTTTAGTGGATTCTGAGTGAAAAGTGTTATATATATTTCGAGTGCATGATATTATATACATATCGGGTGAATGTGGGTACCTGTTCCGAATGAATAATATAATATGTATTTCGAGTGACTAAGTATTGATTTGGTGAATTTCTTCGAGTGTTGAGGAGGTTGAGTAATTCTGATTGGATTTGTGGGTAAGTTTACATTATGTGAATATATATATATATGTATAAGTGTTTTATGTTGATTTGATGCTTCTTACCGACTGGAATATGTTGTTGAATTATTTGAGAAGTGTTGATGGATAAAATAGTGTTAAGATTAATGATTCCGAGTGAGGCTATGATGTTTGGTTTTCCTTGTCCGAGTGAAGAACACTTAAATGAATTCTGAGAGAAATCCTTTTGATGAACCCATTCTGTGTAGGCTTTGATGGGAGAATTTCCCGAGTAATTATGGGCCTAAATATTACCGAGTGAAAACATGGGTAAACCCCGAGTGGGAAAGAGTATGAATACTCCCGAGTGGAATATCCGAGTGATCCTCTTCCGAGGGAAGAGTTGTTGAAATGGTTGAGATTGGAATATATTTTAAGTGTGTGATCCATGTATAATCTGAGTGAATGAGATTCTATATTACGTGTGGTTAGGATCTGAGCAAGTCCGAGTGGGACTTACTTAATGAATTCCCCGAGTGAGTAAGTTATCATATCCTGAGTGAATTTGCTGGAATATTCCGAGCGGAATTCGATTGTGGAGACCCCTTCTGAGTGAAGGAAGGTCTATGTGTTTTCTGAGTGGGAGATATGAAAATATACTGAGTGGTGAATGTGAAGTACATTCCCGATTGTGTTGAAGTTAAATACACCGAGTGGTGTTTGATTGGAAAATAACCCGAGTGAGGAAGGTTTATGGGTGCCGAGTGGTATAACCCTCATTTACCGAGTGGGTTGTGTATGTTACCCTTGAGAATAGAATATAAATGACTAAGTATGATATGATGGGTTGTTTCCGAGTGAATGGAACTCTAGATCCTGAGTGATGGGAATACCGAGTGTGTCTCTCGCCTCAGCGAACAAGGCATTCGCTCCAGCGAGTGTGTGTGCTTTGGAAGGCTTTTGGGTTAGTTCGCTTAAGCGAATGGTCCTTCGCCCGAGCGAGTGGGCTATCTCGCTCAAGCGTGCTGGATCTCGCTTGAGCGAGTATACGCTGTGTTTGGCCTTCGCTTGAGCGCTTCTGTGACTTCCGCTGTATGCCTTTATGGTCGGCTTTTGACTCTCTTGCCTTCCTTTCCCTTATTTTATTGGACCCGGTTCCATTGGCTTATTTTTGGGAAAAAATTTTCCCTATTTTGGGGTTTTATTTATTTTAATAAAATTAGGGTGTTTCTTTTTGGTATCAGAGCAGACCAAAAGGTCCATGGCCAAGGTTTGCCTACTGTGTGTGGGCGGTTTTGTGCAATATGACCGATTGTCATTATTGCTTGAAGAATTTTATTGGATTTGATGCATGCTTATGCATAGTTTGTATAGCTGTAGGCCTATGTGTTGTTGGGGACAGTAGTGAGAGGTACTACTGATTGTGATGTTGATTTGGGGGTAGAAGAGTTATTGCTACCCTGACCTGGTTGTTTATAAAATACTTGGGATATTTTTTAAGCCTGAGTCGGCTGTGAGGAAATAGAGAGAAAGGTGTTGAAACCTTCAGCTATATTGAAACTGATTAATTGGTTTGATTTTTTGGTAGGCCATGTTAGTGGCTCGTAGTTGAGACATACTGATCGAATGGATTAGAACTCAAATGTTGAGTTGGCTGAGTGAATACTATTGAAGGAATTCCCTAGTGAGTTGAATTTAAATTCTGTGATTAGTTATGCCACGTGTAGGTGATGAATTTTATATCCTCCTGGCTCGGGAACCTCATATGATATGTGATTTATGGTATAAGAAATGTGTTGCAGTTTCCTAAGTCAAAAATTTGAGTATGTGATAGGTGAATAAATGTGAAATCAGGTATATGTTAAATTGGGATTGTGTCTCGGTTTCTGAGGTGTGAAAACCGAGTGAATGATTAGTTAATGTTGGACCACTAGGTGGGGTAACCCAATTGATTGGGTGTGATCAAGTATGATCGGATATTATTGAAATGGATATAGAAGAGATTAGAAAACTGGGTGAGAAATTGATGTAATTGGATACCTAAGGATTTGAGTTAGACTCAGTGTTGTAGCTGAAAACCGAGCGAATAATTGATTTAGTGGTAACCAGTAAGTATGGTTATTGATCGGATTTTGTGGATGGTCTGGACTCGGTCTTGTGGTTGAGAACCGAGTGAATAATTGGTTTAGTAGTAACCTATAAGGTATGGGAATCCCGATTGGAATTAGTATGATTTTATACTGATAGATTTTGTAGAGCTGGACCCGATGGTGGTTTTGACTCGGTGGTAATTGGATATTGTGGGTGTACTGGGTAACCCTTGGAATTCTGAGTCTGATAATCCAATTGACCTTATGGATTGTTGAGTCAAGTAATGGTATAACAAATTGTTGAGGTTTGAAGTGTCTTAAGGTTGAAATCCGAATACGCTTGGGTATTGATTATGGTGGTATTAGAAATCATATTATAATAATAATTGCATGACCGATTGGTGGATTGTGTTTATGCTCGGTAAATCAGTTAGGCTTAAATTGAGCTGTGGTTGGTGATGTGAGATAAAACGAATGATTGATAAATTATCGGATTATGGTTTTAAGATGGATAAGATCCAAGGATGAGATATTTACTCGGTATGGGCTGGAAGCCGATTGTTGATATGTCGAGTGAGTATAGGTGAATATAGTGCTGGACCCATGTGAATTTGTGGGGTCGGAAACCTATTGCCATTTTAATGTTTTACAGTAGTGGTAAATTATATTTAATGATTGTTGTTTTGTGATGTGCCCTGGGTGGTGCCTAATGATGATGTTGATGTGTGTTCATATATGTATGTGTATGAATTGTCATTAACTTTCATGTGGGTAGTCCTATTTGAGTTGTGCAGTCGGTGTGTGATGTGTTGTGCCGAGATGACTCTTCATCCTATAGGTATTGTGACAGCATACACATTGCAGTGACTATGTAATTGTTGTAACCCTATAGGAATGAGACGTCATCCTATAAGTCGGATACGGCAATTCATCAGTCGGACAGGTGAGGCTGTAGCTACTTATGGTGCTGGTGAGTCTATCGGGCTGTTCTGAGTGAAAATGAGAGTTGTATTGAGTGAATAATAAGTGGCTGAGTTTTAAAATATGGTAGAAGGTTTGTTTAACCTTGATGTGTTTACCTCCGAGAGAATCAGAGGTTATTGGATATGAATTGGCTATTGGCCAATAACATAATGATTGGGTATTAAAATAGATAAGTGATGGAGAAGGTGAGAATTTGCTCGGAAAAGGTTAGTATATTCCGAGTGAGTGAAATTGGAGATAATTTTGAGTGAAATCTTTCTGGAAGAAAGAATTACTGAGTGAAATTATGATGTTCCGAGTGAAACATTGTTTTGGAAGTTATTACTGAGTTAAGGAACTGTGTCCGAAGGACACTTCTGTGTTAGATGAAATCCGCTTGAATATTTTCGAGTCGTGTGACTTTTGGAGTTTGTGCCTCGGAGTGTGATGCTTCCGAGTGGATTGGTACCGTGTGGGACGGTTCCGTGTGGAATGGTATTGTGGGTGAAATTCCTAACACTCGTATGATATTCCACCGAGTAATCTTTTCTTGGAAGAGAAGGGTATTTCTGGATGGGAAATAGAGCCTGAAATAGGTAAACTTCTGAGTGAATGGCTGCCAAAGAGAATAGATACCCGAGAGGTAGATTTATTCATAATTGTGTTTGGGTTGATGTTTAGAGTTGTTAAGTTTGAACTCAAACTTGTATTTGATATAGGCTTGAATTCCGAGTGAAAATTTTGTGAATGGAGGTATTTCTGGGTGAGAATTGCTTTCAACCCCGAATGACCCTTTTGAATGAGAGGTCCGAGTGATATTCTCTGGGTGTAGGCATGGAATTAGCTGAATGAATGGTTAGAAATATGAGGTTTTGAGAGCCGAGTGTGGTTCCTGTACGTGGTAAATCCAGGCAAACTGTGCTAATTGGAGCACACTGGAGCTTTATTGAGTGTTTGACTCGGTATTATTAAGATATATCATGGTTTAAAGAGAGAATTTTGTGGTCGGATGTCGAATAACCGAGGGTTTAATCTGAGATGAATCGGTCGGTAGTGAGTATTATAGGGAATCGCTAATGTTGTTTACCGACTAGATTCTTCCCAACTGGTTGGTTAATACCCAGAATGTGTCTCATGTGACACGATTTTGAGCTTATGCTCTGTGTAGGTATTTAAATGAGCCGAGTGACTCCTTTGAGTTGGGAAATCTGATGGTGGAAGTACACCGATTGGTGTTGAAGGTATAGAGCCGAGTGGCCAAAGAACTAGTGGTGCCATCGGTTATGTTGAATTGGTAGAGTTAAATGGGGTAACTTATGCATTTAAAAATAGAATCCCCAAATATATTGAATTCTATGATGAGGTTGTAATCAGGTAGGACCTGACTTTAGTGTTTCTGCCGACTGGAAATTGTGGGGTGGTCGGTAAACCACTTGAGAGGTGATTATACCGAGTGGAATTATGAACCAGTTGGTGAATGCTTGGGAAGCATATATTGAGACTATGCATGTGTTTGAATTTTGAGGACGAAATTCTTTAAAGGAGGGGAGAAATATAACATCCTGATTTTTAATTAATTACCGGGTGTGGTTAAATTCATGATTAAGGGTTATGGATTGATTAAGTTAATGGTTGATTAAGATTAATTGCCAATTAGGCAGTTGTTGAATAATAATTATAATATTAATAATAATGCCAATAATGAATCATGTGCCTTTGGTGGTGTTTAGTGGAACTCTGGTTCCTTCTCCCTCTCTCCTCATTAATGCATGCTGGTGGTTTTGGAGGCTACGGTCCTCTCTCTCTTCCCTCTCCCTTTAATCACGCTGGTTGTGATGTGATGGCTGAGAGAATTAGCATTAAATGCAGATAGGATTGCATTAATGTGGATGGAATGTTGATTGAAAGGGAGCAGACGCTGGCTGTGTGGTGATAAGGCTTCAGCTTCACCCACTCCCTGCTCATTTTCACTTTGGCATGTTGAGAAACACTTCTCCTTTCTCTTCAAATGCTTTGGAGACTCTTCCTCTCCATTGCTGTTCTTCATCTTCATCTTCTTCTACTCAACGCTGTGTAGAAGCCGAGTGGAAGTGGGAACACAAGTGGAACAGCGTGGTTGAGAGAAACAGCGTGGTGCTGTGTGGCTTGGAGGTTGAGACCCTCCTCTGTTATGCCTGAACGTGAGGATGCTTGGCTGCATGGTGGTCCTCCATGGTGGTGAGGACGGTGCTGTTCGAGTGAGGAACAGCTTTGGGATGTGCTTTGGTGACTGCTGTTCGAGTACGGAACAGCGTTGAGTTGTGCTTGGAGGCTTCTCCACTGACTTGGTGGGAGAGCTGCTTCGGAGGAAGCTGTGTTTGGCTCTTCCTTGGGTTAAAAGCCGAGCAGAGTGTTGCTGTGGCTGAGGCCGAGTCGTTCTGTGTAAAGGAGTGGCCAAATGGCTGTTGGAATCTTCATTCCAGGTAAGGGGGCTTTACATCTCAAATGCATGGTTTATGGACGGGTTTCCGGGTGAAACTAATACTCTGTGATGTGTTATGTTTGTGTATGTTGTATGTTATTTGAGTAGTAACCCGGATATGTGATGAATATGTATTGCTTGGTGTGGTTGAATTCCGTCCAAGAGATATATGATGCATGTTGTGGTTTGTGTTAAATGTATGAGATGCATATGATGAATGCCGAGTGCATTTGTGTGGTTTGTTATTGGTCCCTATGTGTGTAATGGAATGACTATATGCATGTAATGCTTGATATTGATTATGCGTATGCTGAGTGCATAGGATGGGGACTCTTATGATAATTCCGAGTGGAATGTGATGTGAGAAAGCAGGGAATGTTTGTTGTTGAGAATAATCCAAGTGGATGGCATGGTGATTGTCGAGTGGATGAAGAGTGTGTTGTCATCTGATTTGCTGTGGAAATGCCGAGTGCATATAATGTTGAACGCTAAATACCGAGTGGGCAATCGGATGAATATGTGTTGAATGTAAATGCATACGTGTTGAATATATCACCTTGCGGGGTGCCACCAAGGGTATATCCCAGAGTGAAGAGGACGTTGTCCTATTGTTGAATATGATGAAAGACCTCGGGTTGGACTCGGGGCAGTGCCTAGGGCACTAAGCGTGAAATGAGACGCTTGATGAAATACCGAGTGCATTGGCGTTGGACGCCGAGTGAATGAGATTGTATGCATCCGATTCGCCACTAGAATGCGTTGGACTCCTAATACCGATCGGCAATCAGATGACAACATGTAAGAATGATGATTAAGTCCTTGAGCAGGGCTCAGGCACACTCCTTGAGCAAGGCTCGAAGTTGAGTATTATTGATGGTGCTTAGAAAAGATTTGGGGTGAAATCCGAGTGGATGAATCAAAATATTGTTATTGAGGATGTGCTTATAGCCGAGTGAAATGGGTGAATCCCGATCGGAGGATGTTGTGTGATTGTTTATATTAAATGGCAGTGTGTTATAATTGATTGAATTGTGCATTTGTATAGTTGAGGATTGTGGTATAATCTGAGTCAGTAAGTGTCATTTAATATGTAAAGCTTACCCCTACACCATTTTTCAGTATGTGTAGGTCGGACTGGAATGATATGATGGCCTTAAACCTGAGTGTTGGGTGTTTAAGATGAGGTTGTGCACATAGTGTAATGTACCGAGTATATTTTGATGTATTAAAGCCTTGGCCGGCTCATATAACAATGATGTATAATGAATACATATATATATATATATATATGAAATCCGAGTGCATGAATATATTTATATATATAGTTTACATTGATAACTTGTACTCGTAGCTGATCATAAGTGTTGGTGAATGAAAAATATAAAGACAATAAGTATCCGAGTGTGTGTGATATGTACATAGGTGTGGTGATATGGGTAACTTATACGGTTTGATTTAGGAGTATTGTTAAATTACTTGGTGAAGCATTGATGGATAGAAGGATGCCAAGTCTATGAATTCCGAGTAAAATATTGTGGTGGGAACCCATTCTGAGTGGAATATAAGAGGCTTAGATACTTTTCCGAGTGAGTCTTATGTATATGACTCCATATCCAAGTGAGACTCATGTATGGGCCTTTTTTTGAGTGATGGCGGCTTTAGTGGATTCTGAGTGAAAAGTGTTATATATATTTCGAGTGAATGGTATTATATACATACCGGGTGAATGTGGGTACCTGTTCCGAATGAATAATATAATATGTATTTCGAGTGACTAAGTATTGATTTGGTGAATTTCTCCGAGTGTTGAGGAGGTTGAGTAATTCTGATTGGATTTGTGGGCAAGTTTACATTATGTGAATATATATATATATATATATATATGTATAAGTGTTTTATGTTGATTTGATGCTTCTTACCAACTGGAATGTGTTGTTGAATTATTTGAGAAGTGTTGATGGATGAAATAGTGTTAAGATTAATGATTTCGAGTGAGGCTATGATGTTTGGTTTTCTTTTTCCGAGTGAAGAACACTTAAATGAATTCTGAGAGAAATCCTTTTGATGAACCCATTCTGTATAGGCTTTGATGGGAGAATTTCCCGAGTAATTATGGGCCTAAATATTACCGAGTGAAAAACATGGGTAAACCCCGAGTGGGAAAGAGTATGAATACTCCCGAGTGGAATATCTGAGTGATCCTCTTCTGAGGGAAGAGTTGTTGAAATGGTTGAGATTGGAATATATTCTAAGTGTGTGATCCATGTATAATCCGAGTGAATGAGATTCTATATTACGTGTGGTTAGGATCTGAGCAAGTCCGAGTGAGACTTACTTAATGAATTCCCCGAGTGAGTAAGTTATCATATGCCGAGTGAATCTGCTGGAATATTCTGAGCGGAATTTGATTGTGGAGACCCCTTCTAAGTGAAGGAAGGTCTATGTGTTTTTTGAGTGGGAGATGTGAAAACCGAGTGGTGAATGTGAAGTACATTCCCGATTGTTTTGAAGTTAAATACACCGAGTGGTGTTTGATTGGAAAATAACCCGAGTGAGGAAGGTCTATGGGTGCCGAGTGGTATAACCCTCATTTATCGAGTGGGTTGTATATGTTACCCTTGAGAATAGAATATAAATGACTAAGTATAATATGATGGGTTGTTTCTTAGTGAATAGAACTCTGGATCCCGAGTGATGGGAATACCGAGTGTGTCTCTCGCCTCAGTGAACAAGGCATTCGCTCTAGTGAGTGTGTGTGCTTTGGAAGGCTTTTGGGTTGGTTCGCTTAAGCGAATGGTCCTTCGCCCGAGTGAGTGGGCTATCTCGCTCAAGCGTGCTGGATCTCGCTTGAGCGAGTGTACGCTGTGTTTGGCCTTCGCTTGAGCGCTTCTGTGACTTCCGCTGTATGCCTTTATGGTCGGCTTTTGACTCTCTTGCCTTCCTTTCCCTTATTTTATTGGACCCGGTTCCATTGGCTTATTTTTGGGAAAAAATTTTCCCTGTTTTGGGGTTTTATTTATTTTAATAAAATTAGGGTGTTTCAATGACGACGTACATCTTGGAGACTGCCGTCAGTGTGACCTCTTTGTTGATGGAGTGGAGGAGCCAGTTGTTGTTGGTTTAGTGTATAACCTAGGCCATTTGGTTCACCTTCAGGCAATGCCTGATGATGTGTCAAGGGTCTCGGTTGTACAGGTCTTTGAGGCGGACGCAGCTGTGCCTATTCCAACTTCTGAGGTACGACTGGTCGGCTAGGCTGGAGGACACTTCCTTATGTGGCCGACCAGACTTTTGTTAGATTCTGGTCCCCACGTATGCTTCTTACCCTAGCATCATGTATATATTAAGTTATATTTTGAATAATCAACAATTTCTTCTAAATTTTTAACTATGTTTAGCAGGATGGTGGCCCATCAAAGATGCCACAGCCCCCTGATCCCATCGAACAGCTATGGGTTGTATCGGCTTAGCTACGCGAGGATACTATTCCGGTGCCATGGGAGGAATCTGTTTTCGGCCGCTCAAGTCCGTTGCCAGTGTATGTTGTGTGACCTGTCTTATGTGAGATCCTGATGGGGAAGACAATGTTGAACATATCTGTGATTCAGTGTTGAGAGCTGTAAGTATAATGTTTTTCGTTCAATAATTGTGTCAATTAAAATGTTATTTATCACTAACTAAACGTGTGTAAATTTTCTTAGGTTTCTACATAGACTTTGTGTAGAGAGGGGTGTCCATGACACTTATGGTTTCCTAGAGCCCTCTCTAATACAAATTTGCTGGAACACCAAGGAGGAGATTCAGGAATACATCCAAAATTGGATGCATGCCTCGAACAAGACTGTGTACCTTGCGCCATATCATAGAGAGTAAGAGTATAGTAAATATTTAGTTACTGTTGTTAATTTAATCATGGATTGCATACTAATCAATGTTCCTTGCAACCTTCACCGGTAATTGTTGGTCATTTGCCCGAAGGATGGCATTGTTGCATGCTTTTGTTCCTTGAATGGGAGTCCTGCTGTTGACTACCAGAAAATAATCGATGCGTAAGCTGCTTAAAAAAATTATACAATTTTACATATTTGATTGAGTTATTCTATTAACTAAAAAGGTGTTTTATTCTCTCGCAGGGCTGTAACTGGATATTGTCGGCTATAGGGCAGGATGATCAGGAAAAAACTAGAGTGGGTCTTCCTAAAAGTAAGTACTTTTATTAACAAGCATTACTTTTAAAGTTACCTCAATCAGTAACAAAAAAGTAACCAATTGTGAATTAAATGTATGCTACCTTGTAGTCTTATAGGCAGGATGGCACCTTTGAGTGCGGGTATTTCGTCATGAAGACGATGCTCACCATTGTCCAATCCAGTATAGTAGACGGATGGACAATTGTAAGTTTTCACTGCCTATAATTCTAATTTGGTTTTCACATACTACTTAATAATTTGTTGATCACTACTTAACAAAGTCTCTTCTTTGCAGTACTTTCAAGACTCTTCAAAATTCACAGAAAAATATGTTAACAAAATCAGAAACCATTGGGCCACCAACTTTCTTCAAGTAAAGGATAGACTCAAGTAGTGTCTTTATTGTTTATTATTCTTAGTTTATAGGATTTATTTCTATTAGTGTAGCTTTAGGATTATCAATATTGTGTATTTTTGTACCATATTTGTTGTTTATATAGTTTTATTGAAATTTATTATTTTTCATCTCTTATTTCATATATTGGGCTGTCTGGTTCTCTGCTTGCAAGTTTGGGTAATGAATTAAACAAATCCTGCATTTTTAAAAAAATGAACTTTTAACCATGGTTGTGACCATAACCGTGGTTAAAAGCCCCTACTTTTGATCATGGTTCTCTAATAACCATGGTTAAATGTCCTACTTTTGATCATGATTCTCTAATAACCGTGGTTAAATGTCCTACTTTTGATCATGGTTGCTTCTGAATTATGGTTAAAACCCCCCTCTTTAATCACAGTTATTTGGAACCGTGGTTATAGGCTATTTTTTACCACGGGTCAGAACCGTGGTTAAAAGTTCACATCTATAACCACGCTGGGAACAACCATGATTGTAGAACCGTGGTTAAAAGTCAATTTTAACCGTGGTAAAAAGCCCAAAATCCACTAGTGTTTGCATATGATATGCAGCCAAACTTAGCATATACATCCAACAAAGTTGTCATTATATGAATATTTGCTTCATAGCCATGTCGCAGAAGATGGGCATGAATCTCCTTATCCTTCCGTAGAGGGAAGACTAACAACTCTAAAACAAGACAAGCATTAAGCACATATGTATCTGTGAACCTATTCGACCTCAATCCAATTCATCTGACCATATAAATCTAACAGCTCCTCACCATACCCCACCATCACCAGCACTCGAAAGAGTGCATTCCTGACATATATGGTTCTTTCTTGAGTTTCATCAAATACCTTGCGAGCATGATCAATAGACCCAAGCTCATAGTACATAATGATAAGTTTGGTCACTAAAAATGGGTCCTGATCAAAGCCACTATTGACAAGACACCGATGAACGTTAAGGTCATCATCAAGTGGGTTGTGTTATGTACAACAATATATTAACTGCTCAAAAGTCTGCTGTGTTGGATTGGGCACATTACGCAGAAGCTGAAGGGCTTGTTTAAGGTTCCCTCCTTTGCATAACGATTGTATCAACCGGTTGTTGTCACTCTTGGAGTCTTTGATGGGGTGGGCTGAAGGGTTCAACGAAACAAAAGCGATCGGAAATCTTGAAAGGACACGGGAATTGCAGGAGAGGTGACTTTGAAATGGACCTTGTCTCACAATTTGGGGAGTCCTGAGCACGCACGATTTCCCCATGCCAACTCAACAGAGACGACATTATCCTTAACTTGATGTAAGGACAGATTTGACACGCTTTTCAAAATTTAGGGGACATGATTGAAACAAAAAAATAGAGGACTGAACAAAACTTAAAAGATAAAAGATCAAATGATATATCTAGCTTTATTATTATTTGTTCTCATTTGGTATTTTTTTTACGTCCATGGAAAAATAGTAAACACGTCAATTATTTATTTGTCGTGATTGTCAACTCTGTCACATAAACAATTCAGTTAACTATGTTAGTAGAAAGATGATAGAAAAACTCATAGTCTAACCCAAAATATAAGGAAGAAAAGTGTAACACCCTGATTTTCACATTCAAAATAATTTCAAAACACCACTACGACTACATCAAGACTAGAAACACAAAACCAAAGGGTGAGATTTGTTAATCTATAACTGGATCGTTAAATAGTTTGCCCATAACGGTATACAAAATAACAGAGTTTACAGCGGAAAGAATGTGTATACCAGACATACACCTAATCCCATATATGAGGATATGAGAAAAGGCTCGGCAAGGTATGTAACGGCATATCATAAGCCTAATAGACAACCATCATCTTTTCACATAATTTCATGAATATACAATGCCTAAGATATATGTATATACATATCTATATGGTAATGCATCATACATCTCCAATACTCATAATCTATAATTGACCATATCATTTCAACCCTCGATTTATGTATTTCCAATACTTGTACATACTTAGAGGATTAATAAATCAACATCCTATTATACACCAAATTGGTAAAAATCCAATACTTCCAATATTGATACATCATCCATATATATACCTTATTCACAGTTCATCAATCAATGTCAGTGATTAACAACATCATAATATCCATTTTATACACAACTCTATAATTTACAAACGCTGCCGGTCAAGGCATTCCGTTACCACTATTTACCTTCCCAAAAACTTTACTTTATATACATCCTCATCCCATGATATTCCTGCATTAATACTAAAAAGTAGACCATATGGGAGAGTGAGTTATACATTTCAAATAACGATATGAATACAATTGAAATGATGTGCATATGCATATCAGCATCATGTATACTTTGCTAAACACAATAATGATCATCACAAATTGTTAAATTCAACAACACATACATATTTCATATTCTTTAACCAAGTCATAGCAAAGTAGGCATATACACATCTATTCCAAGGCCACAATGGGTCAACATCATCAGTATTGACCATTCAGGTCTTTTCTCAAAGCCACCATGGGCTAACATCACTATCATCAATCATAAATAATTATGCCCTTCATTACATTGGGCCATAACATACACATCATTATATTCAATATTATTTCGTGGTAATTATATCATTTATCAATTTTATATGGTCTTTTAGGTACTTAATTACCCATCTCATCAACACCATACCACAATCTCAATCATCATCATCATCATCTGGCATATCTCTATGCTATATGCAAATGCTCTTATAGCTAATGCATATGCACAATGGAATAGACAACAAATATGGATCTGACTATGGGAATAAACACCAAATTATGGGTCAAGCATAGGTGTGCTACTATGGCCCTACTGCAGTAGAAAAATGTGTACACATATATCTCAAATCATGTATGCTCAACAACATATTTTACTGGTACCAAACCGCTCTCGTCCATCTGTAGCACTAGTCACCCCGTGACTTGCGGATCTAAAACATGGCCTCACTTGCCACAAGTACTAAGGGCCCCTCCTGAACACACATCGAGAGAGCCATGCCCCGTCGGACACAAAGGTAAGTTGCTCATCACAGAGCCGCACGCCACATAGGGTGCCTCGTCACTAAACTATGGACAGCTTCATGATTCCCAGAATCATTAGGGAACAACAACAACAATAATATACCCGTGCACTGGGTCACCCTCCCACTGGGCCTGCCTAGTGGAACCCCTAACATTCCACATAGACAGCGTATGATATGCCATGGATGCAATGCAATACAAATCAAATGCATTTCTCACACTGTGCATCCTAAATGCCACTCATCAAACATCATCATCATAATCACCAACACCACCATACACACCTTAGTGGATTTTATCATTGTTGGTCTTAGCCATTGTTTTCGAGTTTTATATGTGGCATTTTCATCTCGATATATCATATATTATACATGTAAGTCAACACTTGCAATCTACCACAATGGCATCATATACATTATTAACATTTATCCATTATTCATCAATATCACCACATAATCATTTAGTGGATTTTTATCTCATTATTCATCATCATTGTTTCATCTATACATTGGTGTGGTATTCACAACATTTCATTAATATAATTCAAACCACACATGCAAGATCACAATTGTATCACACACAATGGTATACATTGTATTATTAATACTAATAATCAGCCATCATTACTCATTATTGATATCATCTCCGATTCATCGATCTATAGCAAATAATATCATTTAGTCATCCCCTCATTAGTTTCATAATCACATAAGGGTGTATCTTATAACCTCATTATTATACTTTCATATTATTCACCACATCATATTATTGGTGGTGGACCTTTGGGTTTCCATAACATAACATAGTATGTACATAATTTCCAAAGCCTTAATCCATATCAAACACCACCAAGTCATGTCATTATTATATGCCCCTCATATATTCCCTCAGTTGTTACATAGTACAAAGGAAAGGGTTTAACATCAAAAAAATAAAGAAAACAACATAAAATTTCATACTGGGTGACTCGTTCAAGCGAGACCCACATTCGCTTGAGCGAGATTGAGGTGGGTCGCTTGAACGCCCCCAATTTCCCCTTGAGCAAAGAAGTTTTTAAGTATCAGGCCCCGATCTCGCTTGAGCGAGCCACTCTCGCTTGGGCGAGACTCCTCCAGTGACGTTTTCCTTACACACTCGCTTGAGCGAGGCTTCCCAAGGTCAGCTACTCGCTTGGGCAAAAATACTCTAGTATCGATTTCACGCTTGCATCGCTTAAGCGAGACTCCACCAGCCTCATTACTCGCTTGAGCGAGATCCATCCAGAACCATTTCCTCTCTCGCTCGCTCAAGCACGGTCATACCCGCTTGAGCGAGATTCATCCATTAGCTCATCCACCTATTCCACACACGTCTCTCCTGAGTGAGACCTCTCCTCGCCTGAGTGAGATTGGGCCAGAGGCCATCCCTTTGATGCAAGGGACTCTTGCTTGAGTGAGAATCCATCTCACTTGAGAGAGATCAACATTACATGCCCAAATCTCAAGTTTTTTACTCCACTTCATATGCCACAATCCATCTTATGTAAAGTTGGACTAAATTAACATCCTACCCATGTTAAACCATGCAATTAAGCTTGATCCAACAAGCCATACCTCTTCATCTTTAACTCTAATTCATTTAACTACATAGGGGGAGGTTTTTAAAACACTTCACATCACTACCCCACTCATTTTTCTACACAATCATCACAAACAATACTTTACACCCCAAATAATTTATCAATCCATAGATTTTCATCAACAATTAATTCATGTCCAACCAAGAGACAACCAAGCACTCAACTTTTTTTCACACACACATATATATATATATATATACACACACACATATATAATTCTTTAATAATCAACAAAAGTCAAGCCACCATTCATCACATCATCAATTTAACATTTAACACATTTATGGCAAGGCAATGCATGAGTTCATACATATACATAATTAACAATTATTCACTCATGAAATTTGAAATGCAAACTTCTCTCCTACCTCGAGAGAAGAACCAAAATCTAAACGCTCTGATTATTCTGTATCATTGTCCAGAACATAATCTACAATTTACACATGCATACATACACTCAATCATTAAGCCATCTCAAGGCATTTATCAAAATTTTTAAGTAATTGACATCATCCCTTAAGGTTCAATATTAAGTCTTAGACTTCTCTAAATACCAATTCACAAGCTTGTGTTAGGCTTCGGGAATTCCTTTCCTAAAACCAAGATTCTCTAGGTTTCAGAGGGCTAAAAAAATCCAACAATAATAACATCATGGCCCTTATCCATAAGGCATCTAATATCTCATATGAATCACTCAACTATCATCACAATTCATTCAAATCCATTATAAGCCTCTTGACTCCATCTAAGATCATCACTAATTCAACAATTTCAAAATGGCATATATCAAGGTCTAAGACTTCATCAACTCAAGTATCCATTTCCTTAATCCACTATCAATGGTCTTCAACCATTATTATCATCATCATAGTTGCCAACACTTAAGGAATTTAACTCTTCTAATCATATACACATCTCCCAAACCTCAAGAGTCAATACCAATGTTTCCAAACATTCATTCCCCATATAAAATCATCCTAAGGCATTAAAATCATTTAACTCATCAATTTGGCCAAAACCCCAAAACTATCAACACTTAGGGTTTTTATCAAAATCACCCAACAACACACAATATCCACCATTTTCCAAGAATCCTCATAAACTTAATAACCTTCATCTATTTACAACACAAAACCATTATCAAGAATCACATTCTCAAAACATCCAACCTAGGGTTCATCATTTTCTTCAATAACCCAACTTCTAACATTACCATTTCAACTTAAATAACTTAAAAACCACAAATGAAAAAGCAAAGAGGCAAGAAATCCTTACCTCACATCCGTGCCAATGCCCAAAATGAAATGGAGAAGAGGATGGAGAACCCTTCAAATAGTTGCCCCCAAAATGCCATATAAGCTTCATGAATCCAAGTTTTATTTTTAATTTTGGCAAGAGATGAAGGTGGAATGGTGGCACACGGTTTTGGAGATGAAAAGGGTGGAAGAGAAGAAGAAAAATGAAGATAGATGGGAGGAGAAGAGCTGCCGAAAATTGAGAGAAGAGAGAAGGAAATTTGTGTAAAAAATGGACATTGTCCAATGGTTAAAACCATGTCACATTTTACTTTTACCAAAGGATAATAAATCCACATTGTCCAATGTGCAAAAGACCAAAAGAGAGGTGGGAAAATGCAACGGTGGAAAGGAGAGGAGAAATTGGAAGTTTTGGTTTTCTTTTAATTCCATTTGGCTCATAATTTCTCCGTCTAATATTATACGTCGTGTCCAATTAATTATTTCTTTAACACTAGAAATTATTTTAACTATACCACTATAACCACAATAATTTTCTAAGTATCCTAGACCCACCCAGTATTTAATTTAGCTTAGTGGGTCCCACATCATCCGTTAAATCATCCGATTCCGGTAAATCTTAATTTACCGATAATTCACCTCTAATGTCTAATTAATTTTCCCATAATTACTTGACCATAAATAATCAATTATCATTATCTAATAAATTTATTTTCTTCAAAATTTGGGATGTTACAAAAATTATAATTTTGCCTAAAACAAAATACTCCTTCATTATCTTTTATAAGTCTCTAAAATAAAAGTTGTGTTCTTTTTATAAACTCAACAAAATAAATTAAAAATATTTATTGTATTTTTTCTTAATTTACCCTTAAGAATTTAACGTTTTCAAACTTAAGTAATAAAGGATAGTGAGATTTGGCTTTAAACGAGGATACAATTAAAAAGATAAAATTATTCTTTATAAATTCAAAACAATAATTACTCTAATAAAACTATATACCATTAAAATTAAAGGCTTAAATATATAAGATAAAGTATTTTATATAAAAAGAATGCAGAAAAAAATTTGTTTATATACATCGAAACTAAAAATCTTATTTTATAAAATCAAAAACATATTTAAAACTAAATCACGTTCCAATTTGCTGCCATATGCCATTTTATACCATATAAACGGTGAATATGGATCTAGAGTTGTATTCCATTTTAAACCATGATGTTTTGGGCCGAAAAAAAAATAATGCTTTGTACAAGTTGAATAGGAAATGAATGCTAAAAAAAAAAGAAATATGGGCACTCTATTAAGCCCGAAACTCCTACAACCATATATAAATTATTAATATCATATAAATTATCAATGAATATATAAATGATCAAAATCAAAAGTTAGTTAATAATCATGACAAATTAAAAATGTCATGTTATATCTTGAACATTTATGTACCGCAGTCTGCATCAGGAACAGAATCAAACCAGAAGTACTCCAGTATGGCAGCATAATCACCTTTTCTCTTGTTCATAAAACATTATAGAGATTGCAAGAATAAATTTGGCTCCCTGTCCGAATCTGAATAAAAACAAATGAGCCCATTGAAGTTTTTCTCTTAGCCAGACCTATACTCTAGATTTTATCATTTCAAAAACAGAGATAGCATTTAAGCTTTCCTCCCTGAAAATTACGTTGTTAACATGCAGCCCTAGGCTCCAAATTGTTGCAAACGACACTGCATCCCATGCAAGTTTGCTAGTTTGTTCTACACCAGCGAGAATGTTGATAAAAGTGAGACAAGACCTTCTCGGGTGTAGGCCATTCAATGTGTACCCAGTTGTAGCATGCACTCCAAACTTGGCATGAGAATCTGCATGTAAAGAAATTGGTCTATAATTACCAATTGGGTATTGACAGCTAGTAATATGTCACTATTTTAATTGGATTTTTCAAAGCAAAATAGATTGTGATCATACTAACTTTAACAAACCTCTAAATTCTGCAAGGCTAGAGTGACCTATTAATTAGCATGCATGATTTCTCAAGATATTGGTTTATATTACAAACTAAGAAGCATAGTAGTCAATCCCAAATCGCGAAGGATCGCGGCCGACGCCAAAACTGGGATCGCTACGGAGTCACGGAGCAGATCGCAGACGCTATTTGCTACTCGTGAGGATAAAACACATAAACAAGTAAACATATATATGTAGAAAAACATAAAAAAACACAATAAAAATTGAAACCACTCTAAAAGCAATTCAAAACTAGAACTCAAGTGTCATAACTCATAAGGCAGCTTTAAAAAACATTTAAAAAAGAAACATAAGTCACATTAATCAAGTATCAAGTATCTTCATCTTCATCTCCAAGTTCCAATGGTTCTTCCCCTCCACTTGAACTCTCATAATCACTCTTATATGTTTCTCCTACTTCATCTTCTTCTTCCATTTCTTCATCATCTCGCTCTTTTTCCTCCTCTTGTTTAATAACTTGCTTTCCCTTTCTCACTTTGGCTGAAGAAGGCTCAGAAGATGTGTGGGCTTTTTCTATCCCATTCCTACCTTCTTCCTTCTAGTGTAATGCCTTGGCTCTTCGGCTTAAGCAACTTATGCCACTTACTTCCATGTCAAGGCATCATTCTCTTCATTACCAAACACCAACTCATCCTCCTCCTCACCATTCTCATCACCACCCAATTGTCCTATTGTCCATTTATTAGTATAGTCATCATAAAGTCATCATCAACTTCCTTCGGGACAATCAAATCAATGATGTCCTTTGCATCAAAACGGTCCTTTAAAGTCTGGTTGTACTTGATGAATACCAAGTCCTCTAACTCTTGATGCTCAAGCCGACATCTTTTCTTAGAATGAATTTGTTTTATTGTGGTAAAAATGTTAAAAAACTAAACAAATACTAAAAGATACTAATAATGTCAAGTAGAAAATTAAGGATGAAATGAATCTTGCATGCTCAAATATGCTTCAGTGCCTCTCACATCCTGATGAGCTACACGTCAATGACAACACCATGATGGCAATGTTTTACAAATGTGGAGTAAGTGTAAAATAAGATTAATTAATAATATATTAGTTATTAATTTTCATGAAAAATAAATAACTATTATTAGGAAAACACTTACCATGGGCCAAAATACTCCTTTGTCTTATAGCCCCAACTAAACCAAACAATCCATCAGCCATTCTGTAACTTTCCAATTCTACTGTAGTCATGTCTTCATCTTAAGTAGTCTCAGATAACCTCTTAATAACTATAATGAGGCCATGCTTCACCTCCCCATCCCCATCAATAGACATATTTGAAAAGTAGAATTAGTGATTGAGGTAATATCCTGCACCATGCAAAGGATGGTGTAACTAACAATCCCATCTCCTATCAATTATCTCGAAGATCTCCTTATACTTGATTTCATCTCCTTTGAAAGTATTTTGAATGCTTTCCTTGGCCTTCTCCATGGTTTCATGAATGTAACCCATTGCGGGTTTCTTCTCATTGTCCACCAATCTCAATATAAGCATAATAGGCCCCATAGCCTTGAGACTATAAACTACATCAGCCCAAAACAAAGAAAGTAGGACCATATCCATTGCTCTCTTGGCCTTGGCCTCTTTTGCACCCTTGCTTTGCAACCATTCATTTGATGTGAACATCTTACAATGGTTGGTCTTTAAATTGTACAACCTTTGCAATGTCAAGAAATTTGTAGCAAACCTTGTAACACCATGTCTCACCAATTCAATACTATTAGTGAAGTTTCTCAACAGATTCAATGCCAATGAATGGTTGTAGATGTAACCAACGAGCTTGATTCCTTTGTTTATGGCTCTCTTGATCCTTTAAAGCTTGCTAGTGTCTTCCAACATCAGATCTAAAAAATGTGCAACAAATGGTATCCAAAATAAGTATGGCCTCATCAACAACTTACCTAAAAAGATACATTATTTAGTTTAGTCAATGTAATGCCTAAATTAAATTTTCAATTAATGAAATCAAATTAAAATCAAATCAAATTATCAGTCAACTTATAATTGCTTTATTGTCTGTGATCATTGGGACAACTTTTGATTCTCCAATCTCCTTCACAAACTTGTCTAGCAACTCATGCACCTTCTTCCCGGTCTTTATATAAAAAGAGGCATCAACACTCTTCACAAACATAGTTTCGGTGGTCGTATTCACCAAGAAATTAATCAATGTCCTCCCTTTCCTATCTGTCCAACCATTGGACATGATAGAACACCCATGGTTGTCTCTCCAGATCTCGTGGTTCTTCATCAACCCTTTGGTGTATTCCAACTTCTTCTTAAGAAGAGGAACTCTACACTTATGGTAGCTTGGGGGCTTCAAATTAGGACCATATTGTCCTACAGCTTGCAACATTTGCTTGAAGCTCTCCGTATGCACCACATTAAAAGCAATTCCATTTCTAACAAGGAATCTCTCTATATTGCTTTGACTCGCTATGGATGCGAGATCCCTTACCAAAGGAAGGGAGTCTTCCTTCTCTAAGGTTGTCTAATTCTTTGAAAAGTCCTTAGGCGGAGTACTGATAGAGATTCCACCACATAAGACTTGCTTGTTGTGACATCCCAACGCTGTTGAGGGCGGGAAGTGATTGCTGGTGCATAGGCACGGACAAGGAGCAGCTCCTGGCAGGCTTCGAGCGGGGAATATGACATCCCGGACACTGTTGAGGGCGAGGAGTGGTCTCCAATATGTTGACATAGTCAAGGAGCGGCTCCTAGCAGGTTTTTACTGGGAGGGACACATGAACGAACCAAATACATACCAGAATGAGAGGGATCCAAAGACTGTATAGGTATGAGACTATACAATCGAGGATAACTTAAAGGAATGAATTCATGCTACCTATACCAATAAATGCATTAGCCTTTTCGGTGACCCATTACTTAAGGACTCCAAAGTTAAGCGAGCTTAACTTGGAGTAATAGGTGACCTCCTAGGAAGTTCTTGGGAAGTGTGTGATTGAGGATAAAGCACACTGGAAAGGTCTCGTGTTGGTTTGAAGGGAAAGTCGTTCATTCTAGAAAAGCGACCAGGGCGTTACAGTGGTATCAGAGCCTAGCCTCTCCTAGTATGGTATGGTTTGGGGATGAACCAGATGGAAGATGGTGGGCATGTTACATCCCAGCGCTGTTGAGGGCGGGGAGTGATCGCCGGTGCATGAGCACGAAGAAGAAGCAGCTCCTGGCAGGCTTCCAGCGGGGAATGTGATATCCCGGGCACTGTTGAGGGGGGAGTGGTCGCCAGTGCGTTGGCACAGTCAAGGAGCGGCTCCTGACAGGCTTCTAGTGGGAGAGACACATGAACGAATCGAATACATACCAGAATGAGATGGATCCAAAGACTGTATAGGTATGAGACTATACAATCGAGGATAGCTTAAAGGAATGAATTCGTGCTACCTATACCAACAAATGCATTAGCCTTTTTGTGGCCCATCACTTAAGGACTCCAAAGTTAAGCGTGCTTAACTTGGAGTAATTCTGGGATGAGTGACCTCTTGGGAAGTTCTCGGAAAGTGTGTGATTGAGGGCAAAGCACACTAGAAAGGTCTCGTGTTGGTTTGTAGGGAAAGTCGTTCATTCTAGAAAAGCGGCCAGGGTGTTACACTTGTTGAATAGCTTGTTGGTCTTTTTCGTCCCAGGTAGAAGCACTCTTTCTTGCTAGCTAAGCTCAGTAGTTCACCTTGCCCACCCACACCCCATAGCTTCTTTCAAGAGCTTCTTGCTTATACTGGTATTCATCTGTCTTTGATATGTCTATAATTTTCCAATGGGAACTTTGAATAGTGGCTATGAACAAACTCCTTCGAAATTACATATATATCCCCCTTGCCTCCTTAGCACAATGGTCTTTTATGTTTATTTGCTTGGTATTTTTTTGTCAATTTAGTTGTTGTTGTCGGACCCTTCATCATCATCCACAAATCCATTAGCCCTTGACATTTTATGACTGCCTTAATGCTGGTGTAGAAGCTTCACTTAAAGTTGTAGCTGCAGGTTGCTTCCCTCTTTTGAGGACCCTTATTTCTTGAATCTCTTCCTCTTTCTCTTCATCTTCATTCTCAAACTCATTCATGTTTTCTTCGTAGTTTTTTTTGTAGTTGCTGACCTCAATTGTTCTTTCACATTTTCGGGGGGTTTTGGTACAGTTACCAACATTCCCTACTATACCCAATTGATGTCGTTTTCCCATAAAACACACAAATCACTGACTTCGTGTTCTTTTTGTCCCTCAAAGAATTCCAAGTCCAAGCAATGTCAATGTTTTTCCCCGATGATTTGAATATTTCAACTTATGCAGCTGATTCAGGGGTCCCTGAAGTGTTTACTGACTGTTGTCCACTACTTGCCATTGATGGAGGGTTATGGTACTATTTTTGGATGTGATTTTCAGCAAGAGAAAACAACTAGAAAAGAAGAAACGGAGGTTGTAGTGGCTGTGGGGCTATTGCTGAAGGGTGTAGTGGCCTAGACGATGTCACCGGAGCTTGCAGTGCTCGGTGGAAAAGCAGAAGCCAAAAATAGAAGCTTCACTGAAGAAGAAACAGAACTCGCCGGAGAAGGGTCCTGTTAGAGTAGACGATGGGGGCTGCCAGAGAAGAGATGGGTGGGAGCACAAGAGAGAAATAGTGAACACTAGGAGAGAGACACGAACGAGAATGATGGGAAAGAGAGAGGCCAGACCTAAATTAAAAAGCCAGACCTAATTTAATTATCATATGTTTATGTTGATAACATGCCATGAAAACAATAGCCTTAGTGTCCAAAATAATAATAATAATAATAATAATAATAATAATAAAACTGTTAAAGGTTCCATCCCAAAACCAATTGGCAATGGTTGGAGTGACCCAACAGGTATTTAAACCATGCGAAATATGATGAGGCAGGCGATGTGGGACTTCCAACACACCCCCTCCAACGAAGCCTGCCGGACCAGGCAAGGGGTAACTTTTGACCCACAACGAAAGGGCAACTCTTGGCCCATAAGAACCGGAAAGAATGCTCTGGCTTTGATACCATGTTAAAGGTTCCATCCCAAAACCAATTGGCAATGGTTGGAGTGACCCAACAGGTATTTAAACCATGCGAAATATGATGAGGCAGGCGATGTGGGACTTCCAACAAAAACGGTGGTGGTGGTGGTGTATTGTGAAAATTGAAGAAAGGTAGCGATAAAAGAGCTTTATGAGAATGGTTCATGCATACAAGAACATAAGGTTCATGTGTTTGTGAATTTTATTGAAAACAAAAATGATAGTTTAAGGTGCTTTTAAATTATAAAGTTGATTCTCTATTTCTGTTAAGCTAATCTTTTCTCTTTCTTGAACCATAGAAAATACCAAGTGGCTTTTAAACTAGCGGTGGCACCCAGCTACGACCAAAAGAGGATGGTTCACATTGATATATGTTAACCACTCAAATAGACAAAAGAAGTTGTATAAGTTTTAAAGTATAGAGTAGATTTTCTTTAGAAGACAAGAGACTGTATACCTTAGTGTTTTCAGGTATCAAGAGGCCATCTTTTCCTTTGCTGACAAAAGATTCTCCAAGATAAATCTACAAGGAAAATATATGCTACAATCAAGTAAAACAATCATTGTATTATCAATAGCAATCAAAATAAACCAACAAACTAATATTGTGTTTTATATCAGAAGAACCAATTCAACTAATAAAGAATAATAATTGCACCAGTACAATAATCTTCATCCTAAGTCTCCACAATACTATCCACACCACATCATTTTCTCTGTTCAAATAACAAAAAAAATTTCTTTGTAGCCTCTCCAAGCAATTCAGATCCAAATGAAAAAGCCTTTCGGTGATACTTTTATGATTCCTTTAAGTTTCATAAATAAAATTGTAGCTTAGAAAACTTTGACCAACAGCAACACAAAATGTGTAGGCAAGGTATGGCATAAGGAATATAGTTCTAAACGGAAATTGATTTGCCAAATGAAACAAGCACTCCCAGCCATGTCATGACAAAGCTGAGTAAAGAAATAAAATATCAAGATGAACATATATGCAACCTAGATTATCAGGCTTGATTGGACCAAACTTGACAGCATTTTAGGAAAATGAAAAGAATAACTTAGCAGTACGACATTCTGACAAGCATTTTATGAATATGTTTGCTAAACCGAAAAGCAATAATAGGTCTATTGTGAGGTGCTAAGGCTAGCTACATTCAAACAAGCACCCCAGCCATGCCACGGAATGGAAGACTAAAATGATAAAAGGGAGAGTTTTAGTCTTTAAGATATAGATGCCCGTAATTAGCTTAACAATCTAGCATGCTCAAATCATTATAGGTATAAGCATCACAATTATCATGGTTCTTAATCAAAATCCAGTCAATATCCTTAGTTATGAGCATTTCTTTGGCCTAGTTCCTACTCTAAGACTAAGATTTCCTTCTTTCAAATCAAAAATAACTTTCCAATCAACTAGTCTAGATGAATAAAAAATGCAAGTTAACAGCTAGTTGAATTGAAATTTGAGTTAATAATCTATAAATAAGTTGTCAAGTTCCATTCTGACTGCAATTCGAGCCCTGCTTCTATAACTTACAATAATAAGTAAGTGAACTTGTCTTAGTTAATTGTCCAGCTAAATTAAAAGTGGTCACACCCAAAGAACAGACTTTCCCCATAGGCTGGAAATTAATGCCACCTATAGGCTAGCCTTAAAGAAATAGTTAAACCTAAAGTGATTATCATACAATCTAACCTCTTGTTTTGTATTTGTAACTATAAAATACATGTCTGAAAAAAATAAGTAAAACCATCAAATAGAAAACTTACAGCAAGGCTACAACTTACAAGATATTTCTAAGACTTGCCTGATAAATTTTCAGTGTCTCCTTCTAGCAAGTGAGCGTCAGCTGGAATTATATACTTGAAGCAATTATAGATGTTGTCACAATTGTAAACTACTAATCTTTTATGTCTTGGGTTTCTAAAAAGAATGGCACCCAAATGCAACATGTCTAGCTTAATTTATGAATAAATAAGTAGGAACTGCACATGATATGACATCATAGGGAAATAATATCTAGACTGAAACTTGATGCGGAGTAATATTGCAATTTCTTCGTTGAATTAGTAATTAGGTAAGTTTAGAAGGCAACAGAGTTAAGAACTTTATCTTTCTAATAATAAAGATGGGGCAAAGGGAAAGTGATTTACAAATAAAAGTCAAAACTATAGAAGTTGCCTGGAAAGGTAAAGTGCATACGCTGTAAAGGCTTCCAATGTTTCTTCTTTCACTCTGTGCAAAGAAAAATGGAGTAAAATACAGCGCACACATATGTCCAAGGTTGCTAGCAACACTACGTGAAACAACAAAATAATATGGATCATATCCACTTACAAAGAAGGGGAAGCGATTAAGCCTATAAATTAATTAAGGTTATCAACTCATGCATTTTGATCTCATCTCATTTTCAGCGTTACACTCATATATCACACTATAGTCTTCATAATTATGCATAACCTCATGCGACACCTTAACACACTAATAATCAAAAGCTTTTAGTTTACTCAATCAAGTTCAGGGGTAACAAATATGGCCGCATAAAACACCTAAAATTTTTACTGCTTATTTAACACTTAAATCTTCCATCCCTAGCCCCAATTCAGTCCCTTAACTGACAGGATACTTTTGAATATCAGTTCATATTCATCCATCACTTTTAATTAGCAGCTTTTCTAAAATGTGTTCTAGGTTACTTTTAAACAATAAAAAAGTTTCAAAAAATTCATTGGAAATTATGACAAATGTAGTTCTATTATGAATTTAATACTACTTTCATCCTTAAATATAAGATTTTTTTTTAAAATTGTTCCTTAATATAAAAGTCTCTTATAAATTTTAATATCATTAATTATTTTTTATCTAAATACCTACTGTACATTTTTATTGGAATCAATATAATAATAAATGATATACTTTAATTAAATTATTTATTTTTTTTATGATAATTGGGTAGTAAGTAAAGAGACTAAATAGAAAAATATAAGTAAATAAAATTTAATGATAAGTGATAATTAGTTTAAGAGAAATTTTACAAACTATTATAAATTTCAAAGGTAAAAAGATATAATTTCTAATAAATGTGGCCACCACATCAGATAAACTGTTTAACTACTTAGACTGAAAACGATAGAAAAAGGAAAGAGAGAAATTGTTGAAATGCAGCACCATAACGTCAACCGTCTGCCAATGGCTAGAGGCCAAATCAACGAGAAGAGCACAGGCAATTTGGTGAACCATGCGACAGCAATGATCTCGAGAAATTATTGAAGCAAATCAGGGAGGACGCGGCATGAAACCTACTGTACCATTTCAAATCCAACCCATTGTTGCTATCGTAATTGGCAGAATAAAAATAAATTCGAAACCAGATGCTACGATAGTCCCTACCATGAGAGAAAATTTGTGTCGCCGATGGTTTGGCGAACAGCGTCGAGCGACTCCTGAGCCACGGAGGTGCCGACGTCAAGCAATCGCGAGGTCCTTAACTGTACCTGAGGTGTCTGCACAGATCAGTGTTATCTCTTTCCTCAAGTAGCAAGTAAGTTCCGCCTAGAGCAACTCGTGGAGATGCCCCATTTTCACGGTGGTCGGCAGTGGCATGGTGGCACAACCTTCAAGGTATGTTTGCATTAATGGTTGAAAATGGAAGTGAGAGGGATGGATGAGAACGGACACATGTAGATGGGATTTTTGCCACTTTAGGGTAGTTTTTCAAATTAATTATACAAATGGGGTGGTTTTAAAAAAAATTGGATGTCTGGGGTAGAAAACGTCAATTCAGGGTTTACGTTACGCACTGCGAAGTTACGTAATAGCATTACGTATTTCAGAATAGCGTAATGCATGCAAGGAAGACACTTGGCACAACCATGAGCATTACGCATTTCCGCGCTGCGTAATGGCTGCACATTACGTTTCTCCAAGATACGTAATGTGTTACGTATGTCCATCATACGTAATACTAGTTACGTATTCCCGTGGTACGTAATAGCTGCACGATGACCCAATCAGCCAATGCCACGTGGCATTACGTGATATGCAAATATGAAATGGAAATTATAAAACGCAGGTTCCATTGCTTCTCCTCTCCAGCAATTGTGAGAATTGCAAATCAGAAATTTTGCAAGAAAATACAGAGATGGCATCCGAAGTCATGATGGTTATTTATACAAATGGGCGGAAATACGAAGGGCCAGAAGGTTATACCTTTGAAGGAAACACAAAGTTGATTCAAATTAGGCGTGACATTACATTTGAGGAGCTGAAAGCTAAAATTTGTAGTAAGTTGAAACTGAAAGGTAAGCGCGTAATTACTCAGCTAACTTGCAGGGTGGTTATTGGTAAGAAAAAAAATAAATTTTCTGGTTTTGAATTAACTGATGATGAGGAGCTGGAGTCGGTGTTGCGCATTTTTGAAAAACAATCTGACATGGCTGCAGTCGAGGTTTTTGTTGATTTGAATGAGCCGGAAGCCCCTTCGCAGTGTTTAACACAAGGTGAACATCTTACCAATTAGGTACATGACTTTATTTGTTGTTAGGATCCACATTGATGAAAGTTGTGTTATTTTTATAGGTGCAGATGAAAGAAATGATGATTTACTTGTTGATGATAACTTGGATTTAAATGAGGAACTTGAGTTTGAAAGTGATGATGAAGAATTTGATGAAGGCAATATTCCGGTTGATAGTGATGCGGACACCGATGTTGAAGGTGACTTTGAGTCATTATCGGTGACCCTACAATTAGGAAATGCACGTCGTGTTGGTCCGTCTTTAAGTGGTTAGTATGTATTACTCACAATGTGTATTTTAAGTTAAAGAAACACCTGACACCGTAAAAGTAAATTATTTTATCACTGTAGGGTCGAGCGGCCAATCCTTTTGGAGTTCCTCGCCATTTTACAATAATGTAGATTTAGATCACCAAGCTACGGAGAATGATATGGTGGGGTTTGATAACCATCCAGAATGGCGTGTTGGGGATGAACTTTATGTTGGGTTAAAATTTAGTTCTAAAAATGCGGTGCAAATTGCCTTGAAACAATACTCGATGAGGGTCCATCAAACATACACGGTCATTGAATCAAAACCAACACATTTTACTGTTCGTTGTCCAAACCATTTCGATGGTTGCCCATGGAGGATGAGGGCAATGTTGTCAAAAAAGACAAACTCGTGGCTTGTTAGTAAGTGGGGAGGGTCTCATACCTGTGTAAATGTAAGACTTTCCCAAGATCATGCCAATGTTGTCCAAACCATTTCGATGGTTGCCCATGGAGGATGAGGGCAATGTTGTCAAAAAAGACAAACTCGTGGCTTGTTAGTAAGTGGGGAGGGTCTCATACCTGTGTAAATGTAAGACTTTCCCAAGATCATGCCAAGTTGGACTCAGAGTTTATATCTTCATGCATAATAGGTTGGTATGCATAGTGTGATGATTATCATGAATTAAAGTGTAGACACACTTATGTAATTCTCATGTGTAATGTTTTATGCAGGAATGGTTAACCAAGATCCGTCTATCTCTATCGCATTGATACAAGAACGTATAAGCAGTCAGGTTGGATACAAATGCTCATATAGTAAGGCATGGAAGGCCAAGCAAAAGGCAATTGTTAAGGTGTTTGGGGAGTGGGATGAATCTTATCGTTTATTGCCACGTTGGCTTAGCCATATGCGTAATTACCTCCCGGGTTCTGTGTTTGAAATGGTGACGACTGAATTTTTTGCTGGCACTGAGGTCGATCCACGATTTCGTACATTTAAACGGGTGTTTTGGGCATTTAAACCATGTGTCGATGCACTAGCCTTTTGCAAACCCATGTTGCAGGTTGATGGCACTTTCCTATACGGAAAGTATCGACACACTTTGTTGATTGCTACAACACAGGATGGAAATAACTCGGTTCTTCCTGTAGCATTTGCCATAGTTGAAGGTGAGACCCTCCAGGCATGGAGTTGGTTTTTGATGCAAATCCGATGCCATGTGACGCAAAGGGCTGGCTTGTGTCTTATATCAGACCGCCACTAAAGCATCAAGTCAGCTGTTGGAAATCCACAGATCGGATGGCAACCACCGAACGCCCACCATGTGTTTTGCATCCGACACATAGCCAGTAATTTCAACCACAAGTTTAAGAATGTTGCTCTAAAGCAAGATTTACTGAAAATGGGTTAGTTTTGATATAACTTTTGTTTTATACGTAATCACCTCATTGCAAACGTCATTAATATGTGTTGTTGTAGGGTACACGCCATGTAAAGTGGTTTTCGATAGAAGGTTGCAAAGATTTCGAGAGGTAAAACCAGAAATTGCGGCGTGGATCGATGAAATCCCTAAAGAGCAGTGGAGCATGGCGTATGATGTTGAGGGGCGTAGGTTTGGGCACATGACAACCAACTTGGCTGAATGTGTCAACAAGGTCTTCAGAGGGGCTCGGAACATGCCCATCACAACTTTGGTTAAATGTACGTATTCACGGTTGGTTGAGTACTTTGTTCAGCGGGGTGCTCGTGCCAGGGCAGAGTTTGGGGAAGGCATGAGGTACACTAAGAGGTTGATTGACGCCCTCACCAAGAACCAGACTAGCGCTAGCACTCACTCGGTTCGTCGGTATGATGTTTATGATACCCGGTTTGAAGTGGAGGAAGGGTTTGACCCTGTGGAGCAGAGAGGTGGAAGAAAATATACTGTCGTATTATCTGAGAAACCAAGTTGTGATTATGGGAAGTTTCAGGTGTATCACTATCCCTGCTCGCATGTGATTGCTGCATGCCAAGTTGTGAGCATCGACTACTTTCAATTCATCCACCTGGTGTACACCATTGATAACATTATTAACGCTTACTCATCGCGTTGGTTCCCTCTGGGAAATGATGATGATATGCCTGTCACCGATCACGGTTGGGTCCTAACTCCCGACTATGGTAGGATACGACCTAAAGGTCGTCCGAAGTCATCACGAATCAGAAATGAGATGGACTGTGTAGAATCCCAGACATCCCAACCCAGGTGTACAAAATGTGGGAAGGAAGGTCATAACCGCCGTTGTTGTCCAACAAATGCTAGTGGTAGTACTTCCTGAGATCTATGTAACAAAAGCTAGTAATTCGGGAAAATAATGTAAGGTAGGCGTAGGTTCCACTTTAATGTATTATGCGTCATCATAATGATAGACAAACGCTACTTTGTTCGTATAATTTGATGCTAACATTTATGTGTATTTGTGTCTTATTAAATAACAAACACATTAAAGATAAACATATCAAAGGTAACATTACACACGGTTCATATAATTCTACCAAAGCATTAAAGACAAACATAGCAAATGTAACATTACATTAGGTCTGCCAACATTACATCCAACTGTCTTGGAAAATAACATAAACCCTACAGATTACATCAAACTACCTATGACGATGGTGTCTGGGGTCTTGCTCGGGGGAAAGTATACATGGCCGTCTACGTCCCCTGGCATCCCGAGCTGGATTCCTTCTTGGTGACAAGTCCTGTTCACCCCCGTCATCTGCCAAGTTGACATCAGTTGCTGCAGCAGACAAGTGTAGACTAAGGTCTACACCTTCGTCAAAGGCACGAGAAGACCCTTCTCCCCTGTGTGTGACAAGTGGAGTCTCTGGTGTAATCATATCCCGGAAAAAGGCAGTGGGTGACTGTGTCGGTGATGGAACGTATCCACTGGTACCTCCGTAAAGGTTATCGGTTGGAGGAGTGTAGGCATAGAATTGCTCATCCCCAGCAAACTCTGTTTGGGAAGGAAACTGATATGTTGACCACGGATCATTTGGGGCAGATTGTGATGGAACAAAGTAAGTTCCCTACTGACGAGGGGGCATCTCAGGCATAGTGTAGGCAACTCGTTCTTGTTGTGTCCGACCCCTGGTTATGCCTTGACGTTTGTTGCGTGTCCCAGGCATGTTAATGTCAAATTCGACTACAGGTGCCTCCTGAAGTGGAGCTGGCGCAAACTGTCTTGCTTCTAAAACCCTGTACTCTTGCCCCATCAACTGCATAGCATTTAGGGAATGTTGCCTGATTTGGTCAAGCAATATGTCAGGGTCTTGAGTCGACATCCCTGCCTCTTTCGATGCCATATAGTGGATATTCTCCACTACGTCAACCTGCAATTATGAAATATACAGTAAATCATTAGGGGTTACTTCACGCATGGACTGTGTAACATATTTGTAACTTCACCATACCAAGCGTTCCGACACAACATGTTTCCGGGTTATCCATCGGCGCGTGTTCAGATTATACCACCGCATGTAGTCTGAGTTTTCAGCAAGTAAACCCTCTTGCAGTGGGTTTGTATATACAAAATTTATGCGACGCTGCCAAATGTTGATCAGCGGTAGATAGACCTGGTTCCAATTTTCCCCAGCCTTCCCTTTTTGTGTGATGCCATGCAAATGATCTGGCTGCCGAGGAGGAGAAGGAACATGTTGCTGCATCCCAAATTGCCGCATCACCCTATCTGGTTGATGCCACTCCACTATGTTGGTACAAAGCAGCGGTACTACCGCTCTCCAACACCCTGCTCCTTGTAAACACACTGGAGGTAACGTTTGCATTACCTCATTCGTGTAGGGAGTCCACACAATCTACACAACAAATATAGCAAAGTTAGTACAATAAATATTAGAGTTCAGTGTCTTACAATGGAGGTTTCTGTAACATCCACTTACATCAGAACGCTTCATCTGATCAAAGGCACAACGATAAAAATCAATGTCTTTCCTAACAGCCTTGAAAGTTTCCCTTCCCAACCACCTACATTGGAGGTTATTATGAAATACTTAGATGCGGTCATCGTCAGTCAAATAACACAACACAACATAAAAATTACAATTATATAAGCTGCAAACCTTGCGGCATATGGGGTCCCTGTAGGTCTGCCTAGTGTTGTCACGTTTGGAGCAATTACTGGAAATCTATCCCAAGCCCAGACTTGTAACAATAGGTGAAGCCCGCAAATAGATGTCCGCTCATACTTGGTGGATAAACACAACTCACGATACAAATAACTTAAAGCTGCAGATCCCCAGCTGTATTGACCATAGAGATCTAAGTCTTCCAACAAAGGCAGATATTTTAATGAAACACGACTGCTTGAATGATCAGGAAATATTACACCCCCAATTAACCTGACAATGTACGCTCTTGTATACCTCAATAATTGTAGTTCACTGCCCATATGATCTGTAATGTTCGAAAAGTTATCTGATAACCACTTCATTTTTAAACACCCAACCTGAAATGCATCTTCTGGTGGGTACACCAAACAGATTGTTTACCACTGCACTCCAGTCACGAGCATGTGTCTCCACAATCAAAGGTAACCCATCCACACGTAAACCGACCTGGATGGCAACATCTTGCAATGTAATCGTGCACTCGCCCGGCGGCATATGAAATGTGTGTGTTTCAGGCCTCCATCGCTCAACAAGTGCTGACAGCAATGCAGGCTCTATCTGAAAGAAATGGAGTTGGGCAACACCAAGAAATCCCTCCCTCTGTAACAGTGGCATAATCACCTCTGGAACACCTTCTACACTACTACGGAGAGCCAAAGCACGCCAACATTTTAAAATTCAATCTGGCTTTCTGTTCCAAACCGATTCAGACACGTGGACATTTTGAAACCTCAACAACGACGGATCTTCCGGACCCGGATTCACTTCACGAGGCTGCGACGATGACGCCATACTGCAATAAAACTCAATTTATCACTAACAACAAACACGCTTACTGCACAATCAATAAATACATTCTAATTAAAATGTTTTACATAAAATACTGTTGGATCCATGTCAACAAATAGTTTTGTTTAATAACACTTTCCACTTATGCATCCATCTTAATAACATTTTACATAATACAATATAAATTAATAACACATAATAATTACATTTTAACTAACATATATTTTTCAACATATATAAACAAAAAAAATTACATTTAAACTAACATATACTACAAATAAAATCACTTATATAATACTATATATTTTAACAATTTAAACTAGACACATAATAACATAAACCCACATACCGTATCAAAGATGGAAGGCAACCTTCAACTAAATGCAAAATGAGAGCTCAAATTCAATGGAAAAGGAGACACCCAAGGCTGAAATGCAACTCACCAAACCAACACATTCAAGAAGGAAGGACCACTGCCCTTTTAAAGGGGACCTCGGTGCCACGTGGCACATCCCCATGCATTACGTCTCATGGGCCAATGTAATGCTGGTCAAATCCTGCCACCCTCTGCGTCTCTGCATTTCGTAGCATGGCAGGACATAATGCAGACTGACATTACGTTTCCTGGCCATGCGTAATGGAGGGGGCCGTTCCACTTGTCCATCATGCAAAAGTTACGTATTCTGGGCGTACGTAATACGTATTACGGATGCCAGAAATACGTAACATAAACTTTGATAAGACCCTTCCCACCCCAGACATGTTAATACTTTCAAAACCACCCCATTTGTATAAATAATTTGAAAAACTACCCTAAAGTGGCAAAAAACCCCATGTAGATTTGTTGAACTGGAAAAATATGAACGAGATTTAATGAAAGGTAATAGAATTGAATCCATTCCATTGCTTTAACTCTAATTCGCGAGCCTACACGGTTAAATTAAATTTATTAAATTAGAACTATATCTTTTTATCTGATTAATAATTATCTAAATTAGCGTTTTTGATTCTTACATTTGTACGAGGTATCTTAGATCACTAGTGCAAAAAATAGATATGAGGACAGGATTTAATCACGGTTATGTGATAACTGTAGTCATAAAAAACGCGGTGGTATTTTTGAAATTATAGGAAACATGTTTAATCACAGTTGAGTAGTAACCGTGGTCATAAGTTCCAGTATTTTATAATTTAAAATTTTAAACTCCCCTATAATCACGGTTGATGCAGAACCGTGATTATATCACCTCTATAACCACGGTTACTTTAGAACCGTGGTCATATCCCTAATTAAAATTTTATAATTTAAAATGTTAAACTCCCCTACAATCACGGTTGATGCAGAAACGTGGTTATATCACCCCTATAACCACGGTTACTTTAGAACCGTGGTCATATCACTCCCCTATTACCACGGTTACTTTAGAACCTTGGTCATATCCTCAATTATTATTTCATTTCCCTCCCACGCAGCTCATTTCACTTTTCTAAAGTAACTTTCAACTCTTCATTTCCCTCCCCACCCGCAACTCTCTCTGTTCCCATTCCTCGTCTTCTTCTCTTCTCTTATCGGTGAAACACTGTTGCTTATTCTTCACATTTCGGAGCATGGCATTGAATCTGAGATCTGATTCCACCAACGCTTGCTGTGAACATGTACCTCTTTCTTTCCTTCACCCATTCACTTTTCTTTTTCTTTTTGATTTTAACCGTTTCTCGTTTCGTTACTTTTCATGGTGGAAGCAGAAATGTGAAAATAGGCGCGAGAATCGTGTAATGCTCTACGCCAAGCTGTCACCATTCTTGAACTCAATCAACGAAAATCAGCCTCAGAACAAGAAAGGTAAGTCTCTTTTATTTAATTATTTATATACGTAATTTTATTTTTCAAGATTAGGGTATCGGCATGAATGTTTGGTTTGCTTCGTAGTATGTGAAAATAGAGCAGCGAAAGCTTGCAAGTTACTGGAAGAAGAGAAGAGTAAGACTTTTGAAAAGGGAGAGAGCCAAAATTAAAGTGGAGAAGGCCCAGGAGTGTAGGATTCAGATTGGTCAATTGGAGAAACATGTAAATGAAGCAGAAGTGAAGTTGCCATCTGATGGGGAAAAGAAAACCAATCGATTGAAGGAGCTTCTAGAACCGTGGCTGATTTTGAGAAGATTAAAGGAGATGAGGCTCGCAAGTTAAATCCCCCCTTTTAATCACGGTTATTTTGAACCGTGGTTATATGCTGTTTCTCACCACAGTTCAAAACCGTGGTTAAAAGTCCACACCTCTAACCACGCTGAGAACAACCACCACTAGTGGAAAAAATGGATACAACCACGGGGGTATAATCACGGATTAGTGTGTATCCGTGATTAAAAATGACGCGGTGGCATTTTTGAAATTTTTGAGAAAACTTTTAATCACGGTTGTTATGGCAACCGTGATTAAAAGTCTCTATAATCACGGTTGTATGACAACCGTGGATATATGTCAAAACGAGATGGCATTTTTGAAATTTTTGGGAAAACTTTTATTCACGGTTGTTAGGCAACCGTGATTAAAAGTGTGTCTATAACCACGGTTGTTTGACAACCGTGGTTATATGTCAAAATATTATTCACCTTATTTTTAGGAAAATCCAAAAAAATAGAAAAACATGGAATTTTAATCTGATTTTTTGCGTCATGACTTCTTTTGGTACTTATTAGCCATTCGAGTTGGAATTTTTGAAAAATAAATTTTTGATTGAGAGATACAAAAATTTTGTGACGACAAAAATCGGCAAACTTCAAACGAGCATAACTTGAGCTAGAAAACTCAGAATCCTTATTGCTGCATATGATTTTGGGCATTCATTCCAACTCGCTACGCCAGTTGGGGTTGCTCAGATTTTCAAAAAACCCTTGTTTTCTCAAAATTTTTTATTTTTTGTGATTTATTTGCTTATTTTTTGGAATTTTAGGCTTCTACTTTACCTACCAAATAAATTCTAAAAATTCTAAAATTTTTTATGGTGTTTTCTAATGCCAAAATAAGATTTTCACATATAACCACGGGTCCCTTGTTCAACCGTGGGTATATGTCATATATATAACCACGGGTCCTGGAGTAACCGTGGTTATAGGTCATACATATATATAACCACGGGTCCTGGAGTAACCGTGGTTATAGGTCATACATATATCCACGGGTACTCTCATAACCGTGGTTATAGGTTATACATATATCCACGGTTCCTTGTGTAACCGTGATTATAGCTTCCTTTTCGTTTTAAATTTCGTAATTTCATGAGCGCGCCTAACTCTCTTTTCTCTCCTTCTTCTCTGTAAGGTTTCTCTTCTCTGTTTTCATGTTTCCATTTACATCTACATTTCATTATTTACGTTCTAGATTTGTTTATTATGTGACTTCTCACTATTTTTCATATGCCATTTACAGGTTTCCCATCGCACGCCATTGCTTATTTACAGGTTTACATTTTAGATTTATACTTGTGTTCTTCGTTTTGCAGTAGCATTCTTGTTTCTTGTTTCTTGTTTCTTGTTTCTTGTGGTTGTTCTGATTTTGTTTCATTCATTTACTTTTCTTCATTTCTTGTTTCATTCATTTACTTTTCTTCTGTTTTTGTTTCTTGCGTTCTTGCTGCGTTTCTTATTTCTGGTGTTGGTGTTCATTGTGTTCTTGCTGTTTCTGAATGGTGAAGATGATAACCACGATTTTTAATTTTTTTTTGGTCCAGTACATTTAATCACGGTTGTTAGGGGCAACCGTGGTTATATCCACTCCACTTTTAACCACGGTTGTTCAACCGTGATTAAATATCCTGATATACAACCACGCCCACTTTTAACCACGGTTGTTCAACCGTGATTAAAAGCCTTTTTTAACCGTGATTAAAGCCATTTTTTCCACTAGTGCACGGTTGTAGAACCGTGGTTAAGGGCTAATTTTAACCGTGGTTAAAACCCTAATATGCACTAGTGGATATAATTCTTTATATTGGGTTTTTTCATTATAAATCATATGTAATAGCTTTACTTTTAATTCATGTATATATATATATATATATATATTTAAATATATGCCTTTCACTCTTATCATTTAATCAAAATATATCAATATTAATATACTTTAATATAAAACTTATACCAATAACAAATTTATCAATTTATATAAAAAAAATCAATATAATTTAAAGATTAATATGTGATCATGTAAATATATCCATTCTTATGCAATATTAATTTTCATTAATATATAGATAAGTTTTATGTGTAAGATTTGTTTTTTGAAAAATATATTATGTATTATAAATTATCATTTAAATATATTAAAAAGTAATAAATTTTAATGCAAATATTAAAAATAATATTTATATACATTAATTAGTTAATATTTGGTACCCTTGATATATACAACAAAATAGAATGACTTTACCAGTCAGTTTGAATTTACTTGTAAAATGGACAGATTTAATTGTTAAAAATAAAAGTTAGAAAAGAAACCAAACTTATGTCGTCCTATTTTACTGTTGAGAGATGCTCGTTATCTTCTACTGACAGTATCCTTTTTTGAAAGATGCTCTATCTTGCAAACTGATAGGAATCTTGCTTTAATTTTGTCAAATTCTGCTAACACTCTTAATCAAACATACCGAAACACATGTCTTCATTTGTTCAAATTCTTGAGAAAATTCTAAATTATCTAAATCTTTGGCGGAGGAGGAAGAGGATTCTGAATTCTTCCTCAAAGGACACAACAGCTAACTCAACCATTATTTTTTGTTTTTCTGCTAAGAATAATGAACTCTTGTGAGTTATTGCAGGTTCTTGATGAGTGGGTTCTGACACCTGTTGTTGTTTCACCTATTGGTCTATTTTGGCTTTTGAAATCAAATCATTATTAAATTTATTCCACCACTTAATCATAATGGTTCTTGTTAAAGAGTGGAGTTTAAGAGTCTCATGGGTCGGACTATCTGAATAGTCCCACGCTAGTATCCAAGTAATTAATTGACTAGCAGTAATTAAAATCAAATGGTATCCAGATACAAAAGTAGTCTTCTCCTTGAAATAAAGATATAAGTCTTGAACTAGTTTTGGAAACGATTGAGTAATTGGTCCCATCTCATAAAACCATTAGATGAACCATTTAGGAAACTTTAAAGAAATTCCTCTTCGAAACCAAATGAAAATGGTCTTAGATACAGCATATTATACCATGCCTTCATATAATCAAAATAATTATACGAAGGAGGATCAAATTTCCTTGAAAATTCCTTGGTAACAATTAGGGATTTACCTCATTCTTAAGGAGAAATGATTTTACAAATTTTTATTTTTAAAAAAGCGATAATATTTGTATTGTCTTTTTGATAATGGTGTTCTAACTGTATTAAGTCTGTGTCGACCAGAATAAACTCATAAAACAATCAAGTTTTTCTAAGGTATTTTGGTATGTATTGAAATGAAAAAAGTAATTATGTTACAAGTTCTCTGGGATTTTACTTTGTCCATTCTTTCTCCAATACAGTAATAGGTAGTTTTTCTGGTTTTTCAAAATACCCATCTTGAGCTATATAAAGAGCATTTTTGGTTAAGTCAGAAGGTTTTACCAAAGTACTAGCGTATTGAAGGGGAGAATATAAATTCTTTTGAGGTGTTTGGACTACTTGAGAAACAGTTTTTTGAGGAGTTTGGGGAGAAAGGGTAACTAACGATGATGAAAAAGATAATGGTAAAACAAATTTAGGAGTGCCATATTAATCTTTCGAGACTGCTTTTCCTTTATCACTCATGGTGATCCCTATAAAAATTCTCGAGTTAAGTAGTTTGGAAGGGCATTCTTCTCTCATTTTATATGTTGAATGTCAAATTCAAAACAAGACAGTAAGGATTGCCATCTGGCAAAAATATCGTTGGATATCATATTTTGAACATCTTTATTTAAAACATTTGATGCAGCTTTACAATCAGTTCTTATTACAAACTTTTTGTTGAATAGATCATCTTGGAATTTTAAAACACATAAAACTATTGATAAAATTTCCTTTTTAACAGTAGAATATTTTTGTTAAGCTGGATGCTAAATACCGGAATGAAATCTTACAATTTTTTCTTTTGAAGAATCGGAAACCCTTTGTTTTAGTATTCCTCTATATCTCAGATGAGAGGCATCAGTTTCCAACATTAAGAAGGCTGTTGGGTTAGGAATTCCTAAACAAGGGAGCTTTTTGGTTAAAGATTTTACTTATATTACTGTTTAAGTTATTTGATCATCCCAAGAAAGAGGATCTTTTCTAAGTCTTTTATTAAGTGGTGCACAAATAGTTCTAGTATTGGGCATAAATTCAGCTATATAGTTAATACATCTTAAAAATCTTTGTAATTATCTTTTATCTTTCATCTTATTTAGGAAATTTTTCTACAAATTCTAAAGATCTTTGTATTGGAGTAATTGTTTCTTGATAAATTTCATAACCTAAAAATCTTATTTTTGTTTGAAATAATTTAATTTTTCTTGCTGATACTACAAGTTCATTTTCTTTTATGATTTTTATAAATTTTTCTAAATGGGAAATATGTTGATTAATTCCTTTTGAAAAAAATTAAAATGTCATCGAGATATACAATTGAAAACTCCATATAGGGGTAAAATATATCATTCATTATATTTTGAAATTCGCTTAGAGCATTCTTTAATCCTTGAGGTATTACATTTCATTCATAATGCCCAAAGGGTACTACAAAAGATGTTTTATATCTATCTTATTCTTTTATAGAAATTTGATAATAACCAGATTTCATATCAAACTTTGAAAATATGGTTGCGTTATGTAATCTTTTAATTAGATCTAATTTATTCGGTAATAGGTACCTAATCCATTTTAATACTTTGTTTAATGATTTATAATTAATTACTAATGTTGGAGCTCCTCTTTCTTGTTTAGAGGCGTTCATTACATAAAAGCCCGAGCAACTCCAAGGTGATTTAGAGGGTTTAATTAATCCTTTGTCTAAATATTCTTGAATTTCTTTTTTACAGTATTCTAAATAATGTTGATTCATTGGTATTGTCCTGCCCGTAGTGGGTATTTTTGTTTCATCAAAATTATCCTCATATGATAGTGCAATCTCATATTTCTTTCTATTCCAAAAGGCTATTGGATTTGGTTCACAAATTTCTTTTTCTATTTTTTCTTGAAAGTTTTTATTTTTGGGGTTTTTAACTGTTCTTCGATTCTTTCATATTGTATTTCTTTATTTAACATTTTAATTTGTTTAGTTTTTCTTTCTAAAAGATTTACCCTTTTTATTGAATTTTCTTTTAATGAGTTTAATTCTCTTAACCTAGAGGGCTTTATAAATTCAAAACAAATTTCTTAACCCATAACTTTAGATACTATTCCTATTTCTGATACTTCAAATGAGTATAGCAAAGTTAAAAATGGAGTCCCTAATATTAGGGGGTAGTCACATTTTTTACTAATACAAAAGAAGTTTAATAACATTTTATTTTTTCAAATTTTTGCATTTGATAGTTTATATTGGATATTCATTTTTGATTCATTAGCGCTACTAACTCTTTTATTAGTTTTTTCATAATATTTTGTGGGTACTAATCCTTCTTGTATACAATTTATATCTGCCCAAGAATCAACTAGAGCTATCATGTAAAAAATTTCTTCTTTTATTACTAATGATATTTCTACCAACCATTTATGTGAGGTTATAAGACTTAATAAATTTATATAATTTTCACTAAGTTCACCACTTTCTCTAGAACTTTCTTGAGCTTCAATTATTGTCTTCCCCTTTAATTCTATTAGTCTATATTCTAGAGAAATATCACTTTGCCTTAGTTCTTGAATTTCTCTTTTTAATTCTTTTATTTCTTCTTACAAACCTTTAATAGTTATTGAATTAGTGGATTGTTTAAATCGCTTTAGAATATCTTTCATTTTTATTGCTCCTATAGTCCGGGCTTTATTTTCTTTTTCTTTTATAATTAAATCATTTAATTGATGTAAAATTCAGTTTTTAATGGAGAATCTTCCATCTTATCTATTATTGATATTGACGTAGATGTTTGATCTTTAGTTATCATATTGATTGATAAACTATTTGAACAAGAACATAATCCTGGTCCTAAACAATGATCATCATCTTCTTATTCTAATTCTTCTTCAAAAGAAGTTTGATTTAATTAATATATCTCATTTTCTGACTCTATATATTCTTCTGACTCAGTTTCTTTTTCAGGTTCCGAGTTAATTAGAACATTTAGGAGACTTTCTTTTAGTTTTTCATCTACTTCTAAGGTATTTATTTTTTCTTGAACTCTACAATTTTTAGCTATATGACCCTTTCTTCCACATTTACAACAATTAACTATTATTGCTCTCTTTAAGAGCTGTAATTATAGTTGGTTGATTTTGTTGGGCTGATTTTTATTATAACTTTTTCTACTACTATTAGTTCTATATGCTTGTTGTTCTTTCTTTTTCTTTCTTTTTCTTTGTGTACTAGGAGCTGTTATGTTTTCTATTCCATATTGAGCACAAAATGTTCCCACTTCTTTTTTATCTATAATGCTTTCTTTTATTTTCTTATTTTGTAATTTATAATCAGTATAAAAGTATCTACTATACAATTATGTAGTTGTCCATAGGTTAAATTTCTATAATTAACTTCAGGTCCATAAGTTTTTTGTAAATTTATTTTTACATTTTCTGAAAATAGTCTTGGTAATCCTGTTATAAATTTTTCTTTCTAAAAACTTTCATTACCATCTTTTCTCATTGTTACCTTTTCTAGAAACTTATCCTTATACCATCAATAATCAGACATAGTTGGACAACGTAGATTTGTTAATTAAGTTGAAAGTCTATCTTTAAACATATGTGGATCTCCTATAAAACTTTTAATAATGGAATAGGCTAATATAGCTACAACGTTTGATTCATTGTTTTCACTTTTTACACTATCAAGTAGCATACTTCTTTTTGGGGGAGTTAATAAATTATCCCACCATCCTTTTAGTTGACCAGTAAGCCCTTGAATTAGTAATATTACAACATCTCTTTCAGAAATCATTTTTGTCTTATATGCAGTTTCACTCATAGTCATATGCGTTACTACATCTAGTATAGTTTGTTCACTTAATCTGTCTATGTTCCATTCTATAATATCATGTCTTGAGTAATTTACATTAGTTAATTCCCCTTTTTCTTCAAATTGTACACTTGTAAATATTGGTCTTGGATAATAATTTCTTAATATAGGATAATTCTTGGGTTGAGATCTTATTTTATTTAATGTGAGACTTTCCTTTTCTAATACGTTAATATGAGACTGAATGATACCGGCTGACTGGTTCCCTTAGGATCGGCACAAGCAACGATGGTATAACAATCACACCGGTATAGGCACAAGAAAGGTCAGCGTTGGTCCATTAATCATGTAAACACCAGCTCAAGTACATTTGGGCCGGACCGGATGAGGTGTTCACATATACCCCTCTTTACTTCTTTTCCATGAGAAAAACATGAAGTCCCTTCATGTTTTTGAAGTGGAAAGGAAGTAAAGACATGATCACCGACGCCGTGGTCAAGTAATACCAGCCTTTCAGAAATCATCCGATGTGACAAATGACGATTGAATAGATTTTTAACCGAAGTGACCTTCTGAACGGACGGTGTCAAACCAAAGTGGTATCGAAACCTTTACACGTGTCACTTTCCGATTCGCCATGCCATTTCGCATTTTCACGCCTTCTAACTAGAGTGCGGGCTGCCGCGCCTAATGGGCTGAATTTTTATGAGCCTGGGCCAGAATGTGAAGCGTTTCTGCCTACAACGGTTAGAGTCCCTTCATCCTCTATTAAAGAAGGTGCGGGATTCAACCATTTTCACTTGTTTTCTTATACCGAAGTTCTGCTGCTCCGACGTTCAATTTCTCTAGTGTTCGGTAAAACTCTAGCTCGAACACACGTAAAACCGCCTGCATCGTCTCAGCAGGTACCTCCATACCTTCCTCTTTTACTTTTCAAATTTAGATAGGGTATGGGGGACAACGGCTCGAGTGGTGACTCCGTCGAGGTTCTGTCTGGACCTTCAATTCAATCCTGGCGTCAGTCGCGGAGAGAAGTCGTGAGCCGGGGTCCGCGTAGCCAAGGTGAAGCTGCCTCTGGGGCTTTACATCGGTAGGGAACCTGAGTTCCTAGGCATTTCTCCATAATGCCTCTATAGGAAATAAGGGAGCTGGACACATCGTCTTGTTAGGGAATCCCATTAGGGTCAAGCAGCGGAAACACAAAGGATTCCCAAAAGAATTGCAAACACGTATGTCTCAAAGCATTATGCTAAATTAAAATTTTTAATTAGGGTTTACCTCTTGTAGACGCAGAACGAGTTCCTCGATCGAAGCAATTATAGCTTCGCCCTTAGGAGTCCACACGAGCACTCCCACCAGAAAACAGAGCTCCGAATGCTAGTACGAAAATTTGTTTATGGTCTAATTTCTGAGCAGCAGCCTATGAGCATCTCATGCTCTATATATAGGCTTAGGTCTTGACCTGAGCTCTCATTAAACATTGGGCTCCTGACTCATTCTAAATGAGTTAGGCCCAAATAGTTTTATTTTCAGTCCAACTAAAATAAAACTATCCTCTGGTGGGCTTACTCTATGTGTGTGACCCTATAGGTAAAATATTCACTTATATTAATAATAAACTATTTTATTATTAATATAAAATAAGAGCGGTATCTTGCAATACATCATTATGTCTGAATATTATTTATCATCGACATGACTTATAAGTGATAATTATTTATATATCTATTCCTTTTGTCATGATATCTAATTGGGCCTAAGGCATGGTCGTCGTCATCCTTGTATGGCCCAATTCATTTTACTTGATACCAGAGTAGACTTTATAGAATAAATATCTAATATTTATTCGTCCTAGCATGGCCATGCATTTCATTAGTCTCACTCCATCAAGTGGCCCATAGATATCACTCCTGTCACATAGGAGAGACAAATTTCATCTACATCACTCACATCCCTCTGTATAATTTATCTATTGCCTAATCACAATCTTTATGGTCATCTTATTACAGATAACATTTGATTGTATTAAAACAATAAACTCCTTATGTAGGAATCGTAGTGACTTCAGGTCGAAGGACTATATACCATTATCACATTGAGAACCGTTTATAACACTCATGTAACGATCCATGCAATGTTCTCATGGTGGGTCTGTCCAGTACAACATTACCCTTAATGTGTACCCGTGTAAAGACTTGATATCATATATCCATGATTTGTGAGATCAAATCATCAGTATATTTACACACTAATCTTAATGTATTTACATGTCCCCATGTAAATACTTGATTAGGGACGTTTTAGGAATAATTCTCATATGACCTATTATTCCAGGATAAATAGCATTTGTCTAAAACTGAAAAATACTAATTTTATTAATAAGTTAAAATTGATACTTTAATAGCTCGTAGTGCATACACCAACACGTCTGGCACTCACACATCGTCTTTTTCTTCTTTTAACTTGGGCTCTGCTAGTGAGCGTGGCTGTAGCGCCGATCTTTATTTGTCTGACGATGTGGCCTTTTACAGTTGCATTCCTTTTCTCTGCCACACCGTCCAAATGGCTTTCGATGGAAACTCCGGCACTAACAACCCTGTTGTTGCAACCAACACCATTGAAACCAACGTTATTACACATTGGATAGATTGGCTCGCTAAAAAGGCTAAAGATCTCTATTTTTGGGTCCATGAAGAGCCCTTGAACGTCGTCTCCCGGTATGCTGAAGATGCAGCTGATGCAACCATTGAGGACGTAATTGTCCAATCTGGCGAAGAATTTGAGGATCACTTTACCGTTCTATGCCCATTGACATCGGAACGCATCTGCCATCAACTGGGGTTGAGATACACTTTCATGCATGAGATGTTATTGACAGAGTTTGAGATGGGAGTACTCCGGTTCTTGGACTGTGCACCCAGCCAACTTCATCCTAATGGTTGGGGTTTGGTGAAAGCTTTGGAGGTTATGGGAGACTATTTCCACTTTGTCCCCACCGTGGCACTCTTCTTCACTTACTAAAGGGTGATGCACCGGGGTAACCCAGGCGGTGGCCTCGGTTTCATCAACCTCCGGTGTGATGCCAAGGTGAACTTCGAAAGTTTCACCGAATCAGCCAAGACAGACGGAGTAAGCTTCAGACACTCCTACGTCAAAGTCTAAATTAATGACGACAAGCCGGTGTTCTGGGAGAATTCTGACTTTTCCAGGAAGTTCTACACCGACTGGACTCATGAGCATTTCCTCTTGGCCAGTAATCCCTACTCCGTCAGTGAGAGTGTTCTGTCGACGGAGTCAAAGAAGGTGTTAGACGCTCTGAAAGTCGTCTTTTCCTTCTTCAAAATATCCTGCAAGTCTTTGCTGGGAGAAAAGGCCCGCCGGGATGGCTACCTAAGTAGGTTTTTTTTACATCGTCGTTTTACCGGTGTTAATAACGGTTTCTTTCTTTTTCAGGTGAAATGGCTCGGATTGATATTCTGAAGAAACTTAGGGAGCAAGCCGAGGCCAAGAACACTGCTACGGCCGATGCAGAGAACAAGGTTACTCCCAAGAGGACAGTGGCTAAGGTTGTCAGCATACCAGCTGACAAGGTTAGCAATCTGACCTTGGCTCCAGAGGAGGGAGCTCTGAGCAAGGGGAGGAAACACCACAACTCTGGCCAATCCTTCAAGGGTAAGAAACACAAGGCCCAAAGGGCAGAAGCCGGGGTTGAGGACGTTGTTCAAAGGCAGGACGCTGTGGCCGACATTATCAACGTTCTTGACCCGACCAGGCTAGCTGACACCAATGCCCCTCACTGTAACTCCAGCATATCAGAGTTCCTAAATTACATCAGGGAGACACCGGCGAGGTTCCTCATCCCCATCCAGCTCAAGAAAGATCTCTCTGCGACCGAGGCTAGGAGTGCTGCCAAGGGAGCAATCTTCAACTTGATCGAGGCTGCTGGGGTTCTACATTCCTTAGGACAGTCTTATATACTCCAGTTTTGAGGCTAAGCAATGCCTAGACCGGATAAAAGAGGCTGAAGCCCTTAGAGTGGAGGCCCAGTCTGCTTTGGCCAAGAAAGAGGAGGATCTGACCGAACTGACGACGGCGTACACTTTGGCTGCTAACAGGGCGAATGAGGCTGAGGCCAAACAAAAGGCCACGGAGGATGCCCTTAAAGTTCTTCAGGAAAAATTAGACGAGGCCCTTGCTGGACGGGCCAAGGTAGAGAAGAAGAATGAAGAACTTTCAGCCGAGGTAGCGTCCCTGAAGGAGGATCGTCTTCAGGAGTAGAAGGAAAGGGAAGAAGAAATGGCTGAGTTCAGTGAACTGGCCGATATTGCCTTCAGCACTGCTGTTCGTTAGGTGATACACCAGAATTCCGGTGTGGAGCTTAACTTGAACGACATAGGTGTCTACTATGAATTCCATGGTGGACACCTATATGCAATGGACCGGGGTCAGGTAGTGGAACCTAAGGATGTTCCTTACGTACCTTTGCCTCTCCTCGAAGGCCAAAGCATGGAGCTGAGGACAGTATCAGATGAGGACTCCGAGAAGACAGCCACCGTTGCCGGATCGGACTCCTCCACCACCGGAGTGTAAATTTGTTTTTGGCCTTTGTACTGGGATGGGCTCCGGAATTGACAATTTTTGTAAGGCTGTAGTGCCACCCCTTTCAAATGAAATGACTTTCCCTCATTTGTTTCTATTTCTTTTCATAACTTAGTGTAAATAATCGGATCTGAATACAATCAAGTTGATTGAACTTTCAGCCAATGTGTAACCAATTAACAACTTGAAACAACATCATCCTTCGTTCTCCGTATACCCTGGGACTTTGGTAAAAATGGATTGAATTCTTTACCGATGTATAACTAACAGAATAATTCGAAGCAACATAATCTATTGCAACATTTCCGTCTACCTCGGCACTTAGACCAAATCGTGGATTGAATTCTTAACCAAGGTCCAATTTACTAACCCTTCCGAAAACAACATCGTTCTTAATTCCTCCACATCGTCTATTAATATCTTGGCCTACTCCGGTACTTTGTCATCTTGAACATGCCAAGTGATCATGACTTATTTTGGTGTTTGTACTTAGATCACGAAGTTCACTTGGTTTGGTGTTCGACTGGTATTGGCCCATTTATCACGACTTCGGTTCTCTTTCATGGCATTAACTCTGGTAGAAACGCCCACATCGGAGGAAGCTAGAGCCTCTTCATGATCTGGTGTCAACCTCAGATTCACAACTCCCCTTTTGTTTTTGTTTTTTTTGTTTTTTTTAAACTGAATAATGACCTAAATTCTAAAACTTGGACGGAATCAAATAACAGGAAAAACAAACAGATTTGGATGATGCCCTTACTTTAAAAGAAAATGAAAGAGTTCAGGGTGTTGCCTCTTATTTTGATAGAAAATAAGGGATTTGGGGTGTTGCCCCTCGTTTGAAAGGAGAATGGAAAGGCTGGAGGTGTTGCCCCTCGTTTAAAAGAAAAACTAAAAAATTAGGGGTGTTTCCCCTTTGCTTAAAAGAAAAGTGGAAAAATTAGGGTGTTGCCTCTTGTTTAGAAGGAAAAATGGAAAAGCTGGGGGTGTTGCCTCTCGTTTAAAAGGAAAATGGAAAAATTGGGGGTGTTGCCCCTTATTTAGAAGGAAAGTGGAAAAATTGGGGGTGTTGCCCCTCGTTTAGAAGGAAAAATGGAAAAGCTGGGGGTGTTGCCCCTTGTTTAAAAGGAAAGTGGAAGAATTGGGGGTGTTGCCCCTCGTTTAGAAGGAAAAATGGAAAAGCCAGGGGTGTTGCCCCTCATTTAAAAGAAAAGTGAAAAATTGGGGGTGTTGCCCCTCATTTAGAAGGAAAGTGGAAAAATTAGGGGTGTTGCCCTTTGTTTAGAAGGAAAAATGGAAAAGCTGGGGGTGTTGCCCCTCGTTTAAAAGGAAAGTGGAAAAATTGGGGGTGTTGCCCCTCATTTAGAAGGAAAGTGGAAAAATTAGGGGTGTTGCCCCTCGTTTAGAAGGAAAAATGGAAAAGTTAGGGGTGCTTCCCCTTGTTTAAAAGAAAAACGGAAAAATTAGGGGTGTTGCCCCTCGTTTAGAAGGAAAAATGGAAAAGCTGGGGGTGTTGCCCCTCGTTTAAAAGGAAAAATGGAAAAGTTGGGGGGTGTTGCCCCTTGTTTAAAAGAAAAGCGGAAAAATTGGGGGTGTTGCCCCTTGTTTAGAAGAAAAAATAGAAAAGCTGGGGTTGTTGCCCCTTGTTTAAAAGGAAAGTGAAAGAATTGGGGGTGTTGCCCCTCGTTTAACAGGAAATGAAAGGCTTGGGGGTGATGCCCCTGGTTTAACAGGAAAAAAAAGACTTAGGGGTGATGCCCCTGATTTAATAGGAAATGAAAGACTTGGGGGTGATGCCCCTGGTTTAATAGGAAATGAAAGACTTGTGGGTGATGCCCCTGGTTTAACAGGAAATGAAAGACTTGGGGGTGATGCCCCTGGTTTAACAGGAAATGAAAGGCTTGGGGGAGTTCCCCTAGTTTAAAATATTTGGTGATAGGTAAAGTGTTTGGTATGATAACTGGAAAGAAAAGGTGCCTGGTCCGGCAGCTAGAAAAGGGTTCCTGATTCGGTGATGGAAAGGAAAGGTGCCTGGTGTGGCGACCAGAACAGATGGTTCGAGGAGTGCAAGTTTCAGTAGTAATGATTCTATTGGGGAAAGGATTTGATTGGTGTTGTTTTTCAGATTGTAACTCTAATGGGGAAATAACTTGATCGGTACTAGTTTTGCAGCAATTGTAGTTTTACTGGGGAGGAGAATCTGATTAGAGTCTGTTTCTGGATTGTGGTTCCACTGGGGGAATCTCAATTAGTGCCAATTTTGTGGCAATTTGTGGTTCCACTAGGAAGAAAATTTGATGATTCCGCTTGGGTAGCGAGTTTGGTGAAGTTCTTTTTTCTAAGTTGAAGCTCAACTAAAGAAGAGGGGTTCAATTGAAATCTTTCTCCCAAGATTGCAGTTCTACTGAGGAAATGGACTCATCCTAAGCCTAATTAGGATCATGGATCCATTGTGGGTGAGATCTAGTCCTAAAACATGGTTTTCACCGGGGGAGGACTAATCAAAGCTTATTTCTGAATTATAGTCTTACTGGTGGAAGGTCCTAGTCTGGACTGTAGGATCGTTGGGGAGGAAACCTTGTGATCGTACTGAGGAGAGAGTTTTGGTGGATATCTGCTTCTAGACTGAAGATCTTAGCAAACCTTCAGAAAAGGGGTGAGTAATACAGAGATAAACAAAATGACATTTTTGGGTGAATTTCCTTGAAAACATAGATCCAGAGATAACTCATGGATGAAATAAAAGCAATTTCTGACTTTGGAAAGCATGCCTAGTAGAGTTGGTTATGCTTGCCTGAAGCAAGGTCGGATGCTGGGAGCACTTTGTTCCCCACGACTCTAAATTTTACCATTTCTATTTTTAATTATTTTTATTTTAGGAAAACTTATTTTGTTATAAGATTCAATCATGAACACGTACAGAAAAGAGGGTAAAGTTTTATTTATGGATATCAAACAGGTACAATGGTAAGGAAAGCAATGTAAAATAGATGGAACAAATGAACTAAAGTTTAGAGAGCTGAAGGTAAGTGAAACAGGGGGAGGCTCATGGATCCTCCAGTGATGTCTTGATAGCAATGAGAATCTTGATCCTTTAACATGACTTCATGTTCACCCTTTGACTTTGCCTTTGAGAAGGTAATTCGACGATGATCCATATGCCCTAGTTTGGTTTCGCACTTTCCGCGTGGGAAGTTTTAGCCATACGGTCAAGATTTTAGACTTTAATTTTTGCCGGAGCCGCCTTTTCAGGTTTTTGACTCACCGGATTGCTCTAACTTTTGCCTAGGCCGCCCTTTTAGGTTTTCAGCCTAGCAAGCGCTTTTTTTTTTATTTTCATTTTTTTTGTTCCCTCTTTAGGCATAGTATTTCTTCACCGTGTCCGTATTTATAGGCATTGGCAAATCCTCGCCATCCATGTTGGTGAGAGTTAAAGCTCCTCTAGAGTAAGCTTTCTTTACGACATAGGGCCCTTCATAACTAGGTGTCCATTTGCCCCGGTCGTCCCTCTGGATTGGCAGAATTTTCTTAAGGACCAAGTCTCCTTCTCGAAATTATCGGGGTCGCACTTTCTTTTCATACGCCCGCTTCATGCGCTTTTGATATAACAGCCCATGGCAGAGGGCAGTTAACCTCTTCCCGTCAATTAAGTTCAGTTGGTCGTATCTAGCTTGGACCCATTCAGCTTCTTCCAACTTTGCCTCCATCATCACCCAAAGGGACGAGATCTCTAGTTCAAAAGGCAATACTACTTCCATTCCGTAGACTAGGGAGAAAGGGGTCGCCCCAGTCGAGGTTTGAACCGAGGTCCGATATCCATGCAAAGCAAAAGAGAGCATTTCGCTCCAATCTTTGTAAGTCACCACCACCTTTTGTACTATTTTCTTGATATTCTTATTAGGTACTTCGACTGCTCCATTCATTTTTGGCCGATACGGAGAGGAATTATGGTGAGAGATTTTGAAACCCTCACAGAGCTCCTTCATCATCTTGTTGTTTAGATTTGTGCCATTGACGGTAATGATCTGACTTGGCAAACCATACCGGCATATCAGCTCTCTTTTAACGAACTTGACAACGACATTCTTGGTCACATTAATATACGAAGCCGTTTCCACCTACTTGGTGAAGTAATCGATGGTAACTAAAATAAAGCGGTGGCCGTTCGAGGCTTTTGGCTCAATAGGCCCAATGACATCCATACCCCACATTGAAAAGGGCTATGGTGCTGACAAGACATTCAAAGATGATGGAGGTGCATAAATGTGATTAACATATATCTGACATTTGTGACACCTCTGCACATGAGCAAAACAATCTGCTTCCATGGTCATCCAATAGTATCCGGCCCTCAAGATCTTTCTTGACATGGCATGCCCATTCGTGTGAGTTCCCTTCATGGATATCTTTCATGATTTGATTTGCTTCAACGGTGTCAACACAACGAAGGAGGATAGAGTCATGGTTCCTTTTGTATAGTACATTCCCATTCAAGAAATAACCTATAGTAGGCCTTCTCAGAGTTCGCTTGTCATTATCTGTAACATCATTGGGATATTCTTGGCATTGAAGGTACTTCTTGATGTCATGATACCACGGCTTCCCGTCTGGCTCTTCTTCTATGACTCGGTAATATGCAGGTTCCTACCGTTTCTTTACCTCGATGAGAGGCACTTCGTACTCACCATTTACTTCAAACATTGAAGCCAGAGTGGCCAAGGCATCAGCCATCTGGTTGTAATCCGGAGAACGTGATGGAAGGTGATGTGATCTCATCAAATTCTTTGACCATTTCCTTGATATGAGCGTGATAGGGAATTAGTTTGTTGTCTCTAGTTTCCCACTCACCCCCTAATTGATGGATGACCAAAGTAGAGTCTTCGTAGACTTCCAAGGACTTTACTCCTGCATCCAAAGCTACTTCTATCCCTAAGGAGCATGCCTCATACTCAGCGACGTTATTGGTACAATCAAAACATAGCCGAGCGTAAATAGGGATGAACTCTTTGTCTAGTGAAATTAGGATGACCCCAACCCCATGCCCCAGTGCATTAAAAGCTCCATTAAATCTCATGATCCACTTGTTTTCACGACCACTTTCTTCTTTAAAAAGAGCTAAGATATCCTTGTCGGGGAAGTCATGTTGCATTGGTTGGTAGCTATTGACGGGCTGGTGTGCCAGGTAATCTGCCAAAGCACTTCCTCTTATGGTCTTTTGTGTGACATATGTTATGTCATACTCAGTTAATAGCACTTGTCATCGAGCGATCCTTCCGGTCAAGGCCGATTTTTAAAAGATGTATTTGATGGGGTCCATCTTGGAAACCAACCATGTAGTGTGACAAAGCATGTACTGCCTTAACTGTCGGGTGACCCATGCTAATACACAGCAGGTTCGCTCAAGAGAGGAATATCTCATTTCCCATTCGGTGAACTTCTTGCTCAGGTAATAGATGGCGCGTTCCTTCTTCCCAGTCTTATCATATTGACCCAACACACATCCCATGGACTCATTTAACACGGTTAAATACAAAATCAATGGCCTCCCAAGAATTGGTGGCACTAGGATTGGTGGTTTCAGCAAGTACTGTTTTATCTTTTCAAAAGCTATTTAACAATCCTCATTTTATTGCCCAGGTTGGTTTTTGTGGAGCAGCTTGAAGATCATTTCACAGGTTGCAGTCATTTATGAAATGAATCGGGCAATATAATTCAATCTCCCCAGGAATCCTCGGACTTCCTTCTCTGTGTGAGGAGGAGGCATTTCAAGGATGGCTTTAACTTTGTCAGGATCAACCTCTATCCCCTTTTCGCTCACTATAAACCTGAGCAACTTTCCAAACCTTGCGCTGAAGGTGTATTTGGCTGGGTTTAATCTGAGCTTGAATTTTCTCAATCGTCTGAAGAGCTTTCTCAAATAGATAATGTGCTCCTCCTCTGTTTTGGATTTAGCAATGATATCATCCATGTATACTTCTATTTCCTTGTGCATCATGTCATGGAAGAGGGTTACCATTGCTCTTTGATAGGTTGCCCTAACATTTTTCAATCCAAAGGACATCACCTTGCAGTAGAAGGTGCCCCAAAGAGTGATAAAGGTGGTTTTTTTCCATATCTTCTGGTGCCATCTTGATCTGATTGTACCCCGAAAACCCATCTATGAATGAAAAAATGGAATGTTGAGTCGTGTTATCAACCAAGACATCGATTTATGGTAAAGGAAAATCATCTTTAGGGCTAGCCCAATTCAAGTCTTGATAATCCATACACATCCTCACTTTCCCATCTTTTTTTGGAACATGCACTATGTTTGCTACCCATTGAGGATATTTAGCTACGCCTAGGAAACCGGCGTCAAACTGTTTCTTCACCTCATCCTTAATCTTAAGGAGCATCTCTGATTTCATTCGGCGTGGCTTCTGTTCAATTGGTGGACATTCTGGCTTTAGAGGTAACTTATGCTCCATAATACTAATGTCCAACCCTGGCATATCTTGATACGACCATGCGAAGACATCACGGAACTCTCTGAGCAGTTTGACTAGTTCTTCCCTTCGCTCCTTATTTAGAGAAGTGCCAATCTTGACTTCTTTCACCTCTCCTTCATCCCCTAGGTTAATGGTTTTGACCCTTTCTTGATGGGGTCAAATTTCCCTATCTTTTTGCTCCAATAACCTTGTTAATTTGGGTGAAGGCTCAAAGTCTTCCTTACCTTCTTCATTGGCATAGTCATTCGGATGATCAGAGTCTTGAAATGAGATCAAGGTCTCGCTATTCTTAAGGGAATCAGTTTTGGATTCTGATAAAATATTTAAATTCGTAGGGAATTCAATGATCTCCTAATTACATAGCTCTTGGTTCGGCAGGAAAGTATACACAAGTCCAACATCATCATCGGGATTATCTTCAATTACGGCCACTTGGTCCGGAGGCATTATCCCTGTGCTCCAAAAACTCTAGTAAAGGTCACAGACGGGGATTCTCGCAGTATAAGGTTCTCGGCCAGTGAGACGGGTAGCCCTCCTTTCTTATCTCTCTTCCCCCACCCTCCTTTTATCAGCGGCTGTGGGCCGGTATCCCAAGCCATATCTATCTTTGTTTTCGGGGAGGCACAAAGGTTCGATTCTCCTTTCCAAGTCTCGTCCCAGCCCTTTTCCTGGCTCATACCCTTCACGTAGCATTGTCCTTGCCATTGCTAAGGACATATTCGGGAAGCATGTCTTTGTAGTGCCCTTTCCCAAGTGCATAGTGTTAGCTATTTCCAAAGCCTGAAAAGAGGTTTTAAGCGCCTCTTCGGCCGCTTCAATATATGGGGTGGTGCTAGGCTTGCTGACTAAAAAGTCCTCTTCCCCAGAAACAATCACCAACTTGTTATTGATGACAAATTTCAGTTTTTGATGTAATGTGGAAGGGACCACCCCTGCTGAATGGATCCACGACCGACCTAGTAAATAGCTGCAGGCGGGTACGATGTCCACTTGGAAGAGGATCTGGAAGGTACAGGGTCCCACCTGTATTGGCAATTTGATTTCACCCATGACTTCCTTACGAGTCCCATCAAAGGCTTGCACCACCATAGAGCTCGGCCTCATATGCGTCCTATCGAAAGGTAACTTTACCAATGTCAACTTCGACATGGCATTGAGGGATGACCCATTGTCGATAAGCATTTTTGCAAGGATATGGTCTGGCATTTTACAAAAATATGAAGTGCTTTATTGTGTCCCATTCCTTCCGCGAGTACCTCGTCGTCTGTGAAAGTCAAGTAGTTATTGGTGACGATGTGCCCCACTATGCCTTGGAACTTATCGACAGGTATGTCGTGGTTGACATGTGCCTCACTCAATACTTTCATCAATGTGTTCCGGTGCGGTTCGGAATTCATCAATAGAGATAACAGGGAAATCTTTGTAGGAGTGTGGTTCAATTGATCCAACACTTGATATTCACTATGGCGAATGAACTTCAAAAATTCTTGGGCTTCTTTATCAGTTACTGCCCTCTTTGCTTCACCAGTAGTTCCTTCTCCCCCTATTTTAGCCTTCCCAGTAACCTGGTCATGCGTTTATTCTGGAGGAGCGTAAACCCTTCCACTCCGGGTCATTCCTCCAATTCCCGCAATATTGGTGATGAAAGTTGAGGGTGAGTCATTTGTTGTTGAACCAGAAATGAACACATCCGTGTTATATTTCCATGGGACGGCCTTGGAATTCTTAAATGGGAACGGTGTAGGAGTTTGCACAGTGATGACCGACCGTGGAAAAGTAGGAGCTGCTGGAGTACTTTTGCTATAAAATATAGTCAAGGGTTTCGGGGCTTGTATCCTTGGTTGATCCTAGATCATACTTATTTCACCTTCTCGGTGCCTATAAACTTGCACAGTATGGCTGTCAATGAGTCCCTGAAGGATTCTACAAAAGTCTTGACATTCGGTAACTTGTTCCTTGTCATGCCTTTCGCCCCATGAACCCTCTATTAAACCTCTTTCTAGTAAATGAGAATGAATCACCCATAATGGTGTTCTTATGTTAGCAACACTCATGATACAGTCTTCATCAACCCTGATAGCATTGACCCCTGGACCTCCATGATTGGGTAGTGGATTCGTGGATATATTCGGACTACCCTCTCAAAAATTGATCCAATTGGCCTAAAGCAGATCTCTTACCTTAAATTTCAAAGCTAGACAGTTCTTCGTGGTATGCCCCGGTGCACCGGCAATTTAATCGCACCGCGCATTCGGGTCATACCCCTTAGGGTAAGGAGGTTGCATTGGCCTCAAGGGACAAGGTGCCACCAGAGTGCTCCTGAAGAGATGAGGTAAGAGTTCAGTACAACTCATAGGGATGAGATCAAACTGTATCTGGGGATGGTTATTATTGGGCTTTCTTGAATTCGAATTTGGGTTAGGTAGTTGGTTCACTTGTGGCAGTTGGTATGGTGCTTGTTGGGGAACGGGAGGTCTTGCAACGGGTGGTCGAAAATGGGGCTGAGTTGGATTTTGTACTGCTGCCACACATGGGTATGGTGCATAAGGGTTGGTTAGTGGAAAAGTGACAGGAGTGGAAGGGTTTGATTGATTCCTCCAGTTATAAGAAATGGTGTTGATCTCCCCATTTCTCTTTTTACCTTCACTGGTTGTTGTCCTTTTCACAGATCCTAGTCCAGATGAGCTTTGGGCGATCTTCCCGGTTCTTAACCCATTTTCTATCCTTTCACCAATAGTGACGATATCTGAAAAATATGATGAAACACTTCTAATTATCCGATCATAGAAGGGAGATAAAAGTGTGTCAATGAACATGGAGACTACTTCTTTTTCTGACAATGGGGGATCCACTTGTGCGGCGACCTCCCGCCATCATTGTGCGTATTCCTTAAATGTCTCGTTCTCCTTTTTCATCATGTTTTACAACTGTACCCTGTCTGGCGCCATGTCTAGATTGTACTTGTATTGTCTTATGAAAGCATCTTCTAAATCCTCCCAACTACGAATGCGAGATCGTTCTAGATGTGTGTACCAGGTCAAAGCAGCCCCAGCTAGGCTATCCTGGAAACAGTGGATCAGCAGCGGGTCGTTGGAGGCGTGCAAGGCCACCTTTCTACAATACATGGTAAGATGATTTTTAGGGCAAGTTAAACCCCGATACTTGTCAAAATCTGGTACCTTAAACTTTGGAGGAAGGACAACATCCGGAATCAAACACAATTCAAATGCCTTTCCAGGATCTCTATTCTTCCGTCTTGGGTGGCACTGGAAATGCCTAAGCTAGGGGCAACATGGGGATTTGTATGCCCGTAAGATTGGTAAACGTGTGCTAGGTCTGCATTTAATGGGGAGGTCTGGGGTCGGGTGACGGTTTGAGCGGCATAGGCAGGCTGGGTAACTTGGGCTTGAGTGGCTTGTGTTTGGGTTTGGGCTATCTGGAATTCGCGAAGTGGTGGTACGCTTAGTTGAACAGGATGAGGGACTGTTCTTGGTGGTTTAGCTCTTCTTGTGAGTTAGTGTGGAGAAGGGGAAAATATCCTAGGGGTAAGCCATATAATGGGAAAGGAATGCCATTGCCGTCCGCATCGACGAAGGTATGTTGTTGGGTATATGTCGTGCCACGACCGGGTTGGGATTCAACAACGGGGTTTGGCCTTTTGATATGGACGGTGAGGAGTGTTGTTGTAGGATTAGGGATTTGTTCTCCAGTTGGGCCAGGAGGGTGCCACGGGGTAGGCGGATGGTGCTCGGCGTCCTCAATACCGGTAGAGGAACCCCTTTCTGTGACTCTTTTTTCCAGAAGTTTGGCCATCTTGGCCATCTGTTCCTTGAGTTGATTGAGCTCAGCTCTCAAATTCTTATTTTCTTGCTCTATCTTTGCCATGAGTTTCTTTCGGAGCCTAGTTCCATAAGGATGCTTACCCGTAATGTCTAAAGAAACACAGAGATACGTCAGAAGAGAAACAAGTTGATAACAGAAATGAAAAAGTAAAAGGAAATTACGCGGGACGCCATTCGGGACTCAGTGCGTATCCTCCGACTGTTCCTAAGAACGTCACGTTCAAAAGTACTAAGTAAAGCAGTAAACAGAAATTAACATGAGGTAGTCATGGAGGTAAAAGATTCCTTCATTTCATACTTCCACAAGGGTACATTGCTACCGTAAAGGCCTGATTACAATGCATGAAAACATATTAGTCTTTCCTGGCTTGGGCAATCATGGCCCTCATTTTATTCTCTCCCTACAATAACTCAAGAAAGTTGAAATTTCTTTCGGAGTAGTGAGAAGATTGGCCATCTCCTTAGCTTGTTTCAGCAAGAACGGGAGATCTTCTAGAACTCCATTTTCCAAGTATGCCAGATTGGCGAGCGAATTGTTTCATCTTGTTGAGTCAACTCGGCCTCCAAGAGGCGCATAACCTTTTGACAATCTTGCTCTATAATCATGGCATGTTGTCGTTCACCATTTATTTCCTGCTCGCAAGCCTGTACCATCTCATTAAGTTACTGCTCCAACCTATGGACTTGGGAATTCAATGGCTCCTTTTGCGCCAAAGTGTTCCGTTCATTTTCTTTAGATTATGTCAGCATATCCTTTAGAAAATGTTTCTCAGCCAAGATGGTATCACTTTGTTTGCTTTTCATTTTTAACTGAGAGTTGGCTGCCTAGAGACTGTCGCGACCGGGATCGCGGCGACACGGCCGACCCTCAAAAGTATTAACACGCGGTTTCAAAATCCTTTCGAAAAGAAAACAGGGAGTCGCCACCAATATATTTTAAGGATAAAATACCGGAAAAACCTTTGTTAAAGCATTGGTTATAAAAATGAAATTCCGTGTTCGGGAGTCTAATTACAGGTGAGGAAGGTATTAGCACCTCACAACTGTCCGTTATGAAAACGATTACCTCAATATGATAGCGCGCATTATAATTAACCTAGAAATTATTTTAACTTCTTCATGAAAAGAAAGCATACGAAATGACAAAATAAACAAAAATGAACACGAAATTTTTACATGAGATTAACAGGATGTCTCGTCCAAATTAACCTCGCTCCACCTTTTTTAAAAAGGATATTATAAAAAAATGAGATTAACAGGACGTCTCGTCCAAATTAATCTCGCTTCTCCTTTTTAAGAAAATAATAAAATAATAATAATAATAATAATAAAAATAATTATTACAATTTTTAAGCTAGTCCAAATAGAATATGTGAAGCACTCATTCTTGTTAATATTTATTATGAATCTTGGTGAGGGGTTAACTCAATCAATGGAAATTAATTAATAATTAGAAAGGAAATGGATCCATCAAATAACAGTTAATTTGACAGAAAAAATAAATAAATGCAAGTATTGAAAATGAGGAACAGATCCTGGTGGGAGACTAATCCAATCAATGGAAACTAACTACTAATTGAAAAGGAAACAAAGCCATCGAACATCAATTAATTTGATAGTAAAATAAATAAATACAAGCATTAAAAGTGAGAAGCAGAGTGGGACCGGTATGGTGAAAGAGGGCTGAGTGATGGTGTGGATTTAAGAGGAGCTGGACAGTGTGGATGTGAGAGGAGCTGGACGGTGTTGTGGGTTTTTGAGGAGCTGGACGGTGTTGTGATGGGAGAATAGAACGCTGGACGGTATAGTATGAAGGGAAGAGGTGCTGGACGGTGTGGTGTGGACGGAGGTGTTGGACGGTGTTGTGAAGGGAAGAGGTGCTGGACGGTGTTGTGAAGATTTAAGAAAGGAGCAGCACGGTGTTGTGGGTTTAAGGAGGAGCTGGACGGTATGGAGAGGGACGGTGTCGAGAGGGACGGTGTTGAGAGGGACGGTGTTGGAGGATTTGAGGGGCTAGTGTTTTAAGGAGAGGGACGGTGTTGAAGATTTGAGGGAGGACGGTGTGGAGAGGATGAGGGACGGTGTTGAAGATTTAAAGGAGGACGGTGTGGAGAGGATGAATGATGTAACACCCTTAATTAATTAATCCAAAACAGGGGAAATTTTTCCTAATTTTTATTTAGAAAATACTTGGATCAATAAAAAGCCACTCTCATATATGAAGATATGAGAGCCAGGTCCAATGACCATGAAGAACCGGGTCCAATTAAGTAAGAAAGGGAAAGGAAGGCAAAGGCAATTAAAACCGACCAAGAAGGCAACAACAGGAGAAGGACAAAACAATGCTCAAGCGAAGCTCCCAACACAACGCACACTCGCTCAAGCGAGATCCGACTCCGCTTGGGCGAGGCAGCACAACACGCTCGGGCGAAAGGCCATTCGCTTGTGCGAAACCACTCAAAAGCCTTCCATCAAATCCACACTAGCTGGAGCGAATCCCACATTCGCTGAAGCGAGAAGCCATACTCGGCAAATCCACCACTCGGTATTCGAGACAACCATTCACTCGGCAATGACTTAGTCCACTCGGGATTCATTCCCAAGTCCACTCGGTATAAGGGGATTCCAATCACTCGACCCCATCTCATATGCCCCACAACTTAGTCTCTTATTCTCTAACCTCAAGGATTACATATACAATCTACTCGGCAACTGAGGGTTATCCTACTCGGATTCTATAAGCCCTCACTCGGAATATCTCCCAATCAAACGCCACTCGGCATATCCCAACCTTATCTCACTCTGGAGTATTCTACAAGTTCATCACTCGGTACACCATTCATAAACCAACTCATCTTCTGAGCAGTATCTTACACGGTAACTAATTCCAAGACCGACCAACACTCATTCAGCCTCACACTCAGCATTCATGCCTATTCTCACTCGGAGAATACCTTAACCATTCATTTCTCAGGAGGGGTCTCTACAACCACACTCAATCGGTATTTATTCACCATGTAGATCACTCAAACTTATGCAATACTTACCCATTCGGGGAAAACTATTAAGCTAAGTCCCCACTCGGACTTATTCAATACTTAGCCACTCAGAATACATATTACCCTATTTATTCGGAATAGGTACCCATGTTCACTCGGATAACATATATAACTTATATACTTAGAATATTTCTTATCTGAATCATCAACAACTCTTCCCTTGAAAGAGATTCACTCGCGTTCCACCACTCAGGGTCACTACAGTCTTCCCCTACTCGGGGTTCACTCGGATATTCATCACTTAATCACAAATAGGCTAACCTTCTCTTTTAATACATTCTACTCAGAATCCATTAAGGCCATTATCACTCGGAAAAGGCCCAAACGTACAAGTCTCACTCGAAAATGAGTCTAAACCTCCTATATTTCTCACGGGAATCATTAACTTAGAATTATTCATACAACATCATTTATATTCCAGTCAATATGGAACATCAAATCAATATAAAAATACTTATCTATATATGCTCTCTAATTCTAAATCCAACTACCCATTCAGCAATACTCTTCAACTGATTCATAACCATGTTATCAATGTATCAGCTATATATATATACATACTCTCGGATAATTCCTTAACAGTATTCATTCTAACCATCCTCATCAATTCTCAACCAATACAATAAATATATTCATGCACTCGGATTCCATACATACATATTTGTATTCATTATACAACATTGTCATATGAGCCGGCCAAGGCTTAAATACATTAAAACACACTCGGTACATTACACTATGTACACAGCCTCATCGTAAACACCCAACACTCAGGTTTAAGGCCATCACATCATCCAATCCGACCTGCACATACTGAAAAATGGTGTAGGGGTGAGCTTTACATATTAAATGACAGATATTGGCTCGGATTAATCATAGAATCCTCAACATGCAATAACATATAACATCAATCAACACATCAAACACTGCCATTCAATATGAACAATCACAATCATCTTCCGATCGGGAATTCACCTATTTCACTCGGTCATAAGCTCAACTTACTCAGTAACAAGTATAATAATCCACTCAGATTTCACTCAACTCCGAGCCTTGTTCAAGGAATGAGCCTGAGCCCAGCTCCAGGACTTAGTCATATTCATATGTTGTCATCTGATTGCCGATCAGTAATAAAAGTCCAACGCATTCCAGTGGCGAATCAGATGCATACGGTTTCATTCACTCGGCGTCCAACGCCAATGCACTTGGCATTTCATCAAGCGTCTCATTTCATGCTTAGTGCCCCAGGCACTGCCCCGAGTCTAACTCGAGGTCTTTCATCACATTCAACATTAGGACCACGTCCTCTTCACTCGGGATTATACCCTTCGTGGCACCCCGCAAGGTGTTATACTCAACACGTATGCATATACATTCAACTCATATTCATTCGATTGCCCACTCGAAAATCTGCGTTCAACACTCTATGCACTCGACATTTCCACAGCAAATCAGATGACTCAGCCTGTATCACATTCACACGGCAATCACTATGCCATTTAGTCGGCAATCACTATGCCATTCACTCGGAATTATCATTATCCACGAGCCTCACAGGCTATTTCATGGGATCCACTAGGCCTTAGCATTCCTAAGCCTCACATTCTAATTCACATAGAATTCCACTCGGAATTTAACATCAGCAAACATCCCATGCCAATACATATAATATTCCACTCGGATTATCCTCTATCACTCGGAGGTATCCTTTACCATAAGCTCTCATGCTTTTATATAATCAGCCTACTCGACATTCATCATCACAGTCCCCATTCATTCATTCATCATAAACATATGCATCAACAAGCATCACATACATTTAAATGTACAATTATACACAGGGACTAATAGAGGACCACACCATGCACTCAGTATCAATATAACATGCATCTCAAGCATCTTAACATAATCATCATCATAAACATCAACATATATTACATGGACGGAATTCAACAACACCAAACCAAGCATATTCATCATGCATATCCGGGCTACTATTCACTCGGAAATCAACTAAGCAACACATATCAAATATCACACAACACAGTGTAATTATGTCACCCAAAAATCCGTCCATAAGCCATGCATTTGAGATGCAAAGCCCCCTTACCTGGAATGACGTTCCAGAAGTCACATGGGCCACTCGGCCCAGCCACAGCAGCTCTCTGCTCGGCTTCCAAACGTGGGAAGAGCCAACATGGCTCCCAGTCATCCCAGCAACATGCTCACAGCCATGGAGAACCAACACAATCTCCACACAAGCCTTAAAGCCACCAAATCAGTGGAGAAGCTCCCAAGCACAACACAAAGCTGTTCCATACTTTCAACAGCACCGTCCTCACCACCATGGAGGACAACCAAGCTTCCATGCACCATACCATGCATGCCTTCTTCTTCACAACAGCACTGCCTCACACAGTGGACCACTTCCACAACGAGGCACCCACACAGTTGCAGGCTCCCAACCGAGCCACAAACAGCCCCATCAACGAAGATGAAGAAGAGAAGAAGAAGAAGGACCAGCAAGAAGGAGAAACACCAAGGAACAGAGGAGGAACCAACCTCCAAAACACACAGCTATGCTGTTTTCCTCCACCACGCTGTTCCTCACACAGCCACACCATTCCACTCGGTTCTACACCATGCATGAGTGGAAGAAGAAGATGAACAGCGAAGAAGAAGCACCATGGAGAAAAGGGAGTAAGGCTTCAAAGAGTTCTAGAGAGAAGGAGAAGCACTTCTCTCATCAGAACATGCACCAACGAGGAAATGAAGAGAGTCCGGAGGAAAACCAAAGCTGAAGCCTTATCAACACACCTCTATCATCTCACTTTCCCACTCAGCCCCATCATCACGCTGCTCTGCCACGGCTCCTCAAACAACCATCACTTCTTCATTTAATGCAAGTCCTTTAGCATTTAATGCTAATTCTCTCAGCCATCATTACCCACATCCAACGTGGACAAGAGAGAGAGAACCAGACCCACTTTCCACCAAGGCACATGAATCATTTGCTAAAATTATTATTATTATTATTATTATTATTATTTTCCTCTTAGTGAATTTCGCCTAGAGTCCCAGCATCAGACTCCCTTTACTCGCTCAAGCGTCCCAAGCTCGCTTGAGCAAAAAACACTCAGAATCAATTCCTCTCTCGCTCGTTCAAGCACGACCACGCCCGCTTGAGCGAGATTCGTCCAGAATCTCCTCTGATTCACACATCACACAACTCGCTTGGGTGAGTAGTTCATTCGCCTGGGCGAATTCGGGCCAGAGGCCCTGTAACCAACACAAAGGATTCTCGCTTGAGCGGGAATCCCTCTCGCTTGGGCGAGAATATCAGAACCTAGGCAGAAACATGAGCCCTCATCAACCACACATATCAAAATCCATCCAAAGCCAATTTAACTCAATTCCATACTTCATATACCTTACAATAGATGTTTAAAACTTGTCTCACATGTTCGTACACAATAATTTCCATTCTAAGTCGTTTACCACATTGCTCATCTTCATAAAAATTTGGGATGTTACAAGGGACGGTGTTGAAGATTTGAAGGAGGACGGTGTGGAGAGGATTTTAAGGGGTGCTGGATGGTATTGAGAGAGGGACGGTGTGGGTTTTAGTGGAGAGAGAGCTAATGTGAATTTGAGGGGAAAGGGACTGCGTGAAGGATCCAGGAGGAGCTTGGACAGTGTGGGTTTCAAGACAGTGTTTCTTCTCTCTAAAAGAAAAAGCTTCAGAGTTCTCTCAAATGAAGGCTTCAGCCTCTCCCTAACGAAGGCTTCAGGATCCCTTTTCTTCTCTTTCGTTAGGGTATTTATAGAAATCCTAGGTGTGCACTGATTGCTTGAACAGCCTGGCTACCAATGATTTTATGGGGAACATCAGCTGATGAATAACTTATTATTTTGATTTTTGTTTGTTATCAGCCGCCCCACAAGATTATCAAATCAACTTAGATGGTGCTTTGGGGAAACAGCCTGGACATTGACGATCATAGGGAACGGCGGCTGGTGGGAATTCTTTATTATTTCTTCTTTTGTCTTGTTGCCGGCCGTCCCCCCTTAATTCAAGGATTCACTTGGATAGTGGGAATTCAAGTCAGCATGGGCAAACAGTGGAGATATGGAACCGGCATTCTTCTTATGACTCGGATTAGTGCCTTAGCCGGTATCCATCCTCAGTGGGAATTAATCCGAGTGGGACAGGTGCTCTCATATATAAAAGACCGAGTGAAAGCTACAGATCTGATCCGACCTCTAACACTTGGTGTAAAGGCCTGAACTCAGAGATCATTGATTCGGAAACTGTTTTCCAAGAAGCATTCATCAGGACCTTTGTCTATTTGAAATTGCTTCATTCGGTGTTGCTTCATCTGGAAATGTCACTGTTTGAAGCATTCATTCGGATTTGCTTTGGAACTTCACTGCTTGAAGCACTTCAATCGGAATTTCTTCAATTGGATGTGTTTTGCTCGGAACTTCACTGCTTGAAGCATTCGTTTGGAACTATTTCACTCAAAGGCGCTTTACTCGGAATTACCACTTCTTGAAGCAATCAATTGGAATTTGCTTCAAAAGGGACACTCGGAGATCATTTGCTCGGAGGTGCTTTTGCTTGAAGCACTGGTTCATACCCTCGCCTCATTCGGGAAGTCTTCATTTAAAAATTGATTCAATCGGCACTTCAAAAATGTTTTACTCGGCTATATCCCTGGCCGACAAGTCAGAACCATTTCTCTCTTTGACTTAAAATTGATTCAATCGGGAAGTAAGCTTCACCCGGAAGCACAACACTGGAACTGAATCACTCGGAGAAACCTTGGTCGGATACATTTCTCGGGAGAATTCAATCGGACACATTCATCAAGCTTGCCTTTCACTCAGAATTGTGCATCAACCCACTCGGATGTATTCACTCAGGAGTTGGCCTTGTTTTCCAATCGGAATGGTTTCAATCGTCAATCAATCCCTCGGATGTATTCACTCGGGAGTCAGCCTTGCTTTCCAATCAGAATGGTTCCAATCGTCAATCAATCCCTGGGATGTATTCACTCAGGAGTCGGCCTTGCTTTCCAATTAGAATGGTTTCAATCGTCAATCAATCCCTTGGATGTATTCACTCGGGGATCGGCCTTGAAGGAGATGTTGCCCGAAAGTGGATCATTCATGATCAGAGATTTTTCTGCTCTCGGGAATAATTCCCTTAAATCGATCTACCCGGAAATATCTCATTCAGAAGTGGGGAATTTAAAAAGTTAAAGTTGATCCTTTAAAACCGAAGTGTTTCTTCGCTCGGAGACTCATCCCTTGAACCCTTCCACCAAGGAATATCCTATTCGGAAGTGGGGAACTTGAAAGTGAAAGCTGATCTTTTGAAAAGGAATATCCCACTCGGGAATGGGGAACTCGGAAACTCGTACCACTCGGAAACAATACTTATCCCAAATCAGACTCATTTTCATTCAGAGTGGCATCAAATGGGAGCCCTCCACCCGGAAACATCTTTGTCTAGAAAAAGACATTTATCCCAAAATCAGACTTGCTGCTTCAATCGGTAATCCTTCACTCGGACATATATCTTTGGACGGTATTTATTCAAATTCAGTCCCTTTTTCACTCAGTGGCTTCAATCGAGAATCTTCCACTCGGATTTATCTCCAGCTGGGAAGTATTCATTCAAGGTCAGCCATTTTTCATTTGAAGTGGCTTCCCTCAGGAATCTTCCACTCGGATTTATCTCCAACCAGGAGACAATCCACTCGGCAACGTCTCACTCGGAGACTCTTTACTCGGAAATGATCATTCTGAGTCATACTACTCGGAAATGACCATCCAGAACCTTTTCCTCGTTCAAAAATAACTCCCTCAGAGGCAGCCAAATCGGACACGTGTCAGTCAGAAATAGCTCACTTGGATATTTCACTCAGAAATAGCTTACTCAGATATTTCACTCGGGAACAGCCATCTTTCACTTGGAAATATCCATTTTTCACTCAGAAATCTTACAGCCAGAAGGATTAGTCAGAATTGAAGCTCAGTCCTCTCACGGAGATCCTTTCGCCTGGGAAAGGCACATCCCTACTCTTGGTGAAACCTGACCGGACCGAGATAGGTGTTCACAGATGCCCCTCTTTACTTCTTTTTCATGAGAAAAGCATGAAGTTTCTTCTTGCTTTTGAAATGGAAAGGGAGTAAAGATGTGAACACCATTGTCGAAGTCAATGCCGACTTTAATAACTAAGAGAGTCAGTATTGTTCCATTGAAGAAAACCAATAGCGGTGCCAATTTCTGTGACTTGAAGAATAAAGCAAAGCATCTACTTTGATGGCTTTGGCGATCCGATAAGGGTAAAAACCTAGGAATTGACACTTGAAGCTCTTGCTTTCTCTTTTTTTTCTCTGTTCTTCTTTCTCTCTCTTTTTTTTATTTTGTTTTGTTTTGTTTTGTTCTAAATCTGGAAAAAGCAAAGGGTGCCTTCATAGGCGACTGGAAAGGTAAAGGGTGCCTTCATAGGCGACTGGGAAGGTAAAGGGTGCCTTCATAGGCGACTGGAAAGTAAAGGGTGCCTTCATAGGCGACTGGAAAGGAAAGGGTGCCTTCATAGGCGACTGGAAGGTAAAGGGTGCCTTCATAGGCGACTGGAAAGGAAAGGGTGCCTTCATAGGCGACTGGAAAGGAAAGGGTGTCTTTATAGGCAACTGGAAAGTAAAGGGTGCCTTCATAGGTGACTGGAAAGGAAAGGGTGCCTTCATAGGCGACTGGAAAGGAAAGGGTGCCTTCATAGGCGACTGGAAAGGTAAAGGGTGCCTTCATAGGTGACTGGAAAGGTAAAAGGTGCCTTCATAGGCGACTGGAAAGTAAAGGGTGCCTTCGTAGGCGACTGGAAAGTAAAGGGTTCCTTCATAGGTGACTGGAAAGTAAAGGGTGCCTTCATAGGTGACTGGAAAGTAAAGGGTGCCTTCATAGGCGAATGGAAAGTAAAAGGTGCCTTCATAGGCGACTGGAAAGGTAAAGGTGCCTTCATAGGCGACTGAAAAGGTAAAGGGTGCCTTCATAGGCGACTGGAAAATATAGAGTGTGGGGTTGACCCTTGGTTGACAGGAAATACAAAGATGGGGGAACTAACAGGACGTCTCATCCGAATTAACTCACTGGACCTAAAGGCTCAGGGTGATGCCCCAGTTTGACATGACTGAAGGTTCTTGTGGAATTGTTCCTTGAATGAAAGAGAGTAAACCTGGGGTGATGCCCCAATTTGACATGACTAAAGGTTCTTGGGGAACTACCCCTTGACTGGAAGAAAGTAAACCTGGGGTGATGCCCCAATTTGACATGATTTGAAGGAACCTTGGGGAACTGCCCCTTGACTGAAAGAGAGTAAACCTGGGGAGATACCCCAGTTTGAGTTGGTTAGGAAGTATAATTCTATTGGGGAAGGATTTGGTGATTCGGGGTACTGTCTCTTTGGGTGAAAGAGAATGAACCTAGAGTGATGCCCCAGTTTGAACTATCTGCCTCAGAACCTTGGGGAACTGCCCCTTAAGTGAGAAGAAATGAACCTGGGGTGATGCCTCAGTTTGATTTGTTTGGGAAGGGTAGTTCCATCGGGGAAGGATTGATGGTTCGGGGTATTGCCCCTTGATTGGGAAGGGAAAATCTGGGGTCCATCTGGTATGTGTGGATTCATTGAGAAAAGTGTACTGGGGCCCTTTGGGGAGGGTTCTTCTAGGCCTGATTAGAAAAGTGTTCTTACTAGGGGGAGAAGATGATCTGAATTGTAGGCTCACTGGGGAGAGAGTTTGGTGATTCTGCCGGGGGAGAGAATTTTGCTTGAAGCTATTCTTAGGTGGTATTTGGGCTTGTGAAGGAGATACGCTTGACTGTCGGAATGTATCAGGTAGATTCCTTGGAAGGGAGTTTAAAAAGTGTCAGCTTTGGCAGTTGAGGAGAAGACTTCAAGAAGTGCCAACTTTGGTGATTTAGGGAAGGAGTTCTAAGAAGTGCCAACATTGGAGGTTGGAGAAGAGATTTTGAACAGTGCCAACTTTGGCAACTTGAGGAAGGGACTTTGAGAAGTGCCAACTTTGGCGTTTTGAGGAAAGGATTCTAAGGAGTGCCAACTTTGGCGGTTTGAGGAAGGGACTTGAAAGATTCTAGTTTTGGCAGTCGTGGTTCCATTGAGGAAAAGGACTGGATTGAGGCGTCAACACTTGACATGACTGTCTGTTATAATAACCTGCAGAAAAAAAGGGTAAGTAGTGCAAAGATAAATTCAAAAACTGGGTAGGTCCTGTGAAACCGCGACCCATAGGATAACTCATGGACAGAGAAGAATGAAAGAGGCGATCATAGCTTTGAATCACATGCCTGGCTGAGTCTTCGTGATGATTACCTAAGACGAGGTCGAGTAGTGGGAGCGTCTTGTTCCTCACGACTTTAAATGTTCACCATTCTTTCATTCATTTTTATAAAAACACAATGTTTTATCAGATCAATGCAATTCATAACACGTATCGAAAAAAAGGATAAATTTTATTCATGTATGTCAAACAAAATATAGAGAATGGACAACGGGGAAAATAGATGGGATGAAATGAAGTCACATAGGACAGGTCAAGGCCAGGGGAAACAGGGAAGGTTCAAGGATCCTCCAGTGAATTCCTGAGACTAGTGAGAACCTTAATCCCACGTCACGACCTCAAGTACATCGTTTAACTTTGCTTTTGAGAGGGTAGTTTGACCATGATCCACATGCCCCAGTTTGCACATTTTGCATTGGAAACTTTAGTTACTCTGCCGAAATCTTGACCCTAATTTTTACCTGAGCCGCCTTTTCAGGTTTTCGACTCACCGGGTTGCTCTAACTTTTGCCTAGGCCGCCTTTTCAGGTTTTCGGCCCAGCGAGCTTTTCCCTTTCTTTATAATGTGTTTTTCCTTTCTTGTTTATTTTTGGCTGCATCCTCTACAGTAAAAGGTTGAAACTGATCACACTCCAGTTGAGTCTGCTTAACCTTTTCCAAATTTAGTTTTATCCTTTGGGGAGCTGATGTCACTTCAAATAGGAGACTCTACTCCTATGCCATGTACCCAAGGAAATATTGGTGAGTCTTTTGGCATCGATGAGAGGGAATTACTTTGAGTCATCATTTTGGCCTTTATTTTCCTTTTCTTTTTTTTTCTGGATTTTTTCTTTTTCATTTTTATTTTTATCTCTTTTTGTTTGCCCTTTTTTTTTGAATCCCTTTAATGACGCAATGACTCAATCGGGCAGACTATTTCCTGGGCTACATACGCATGAGGAATGGCGCACTCTTTAAGGTTGAGGTGTTGATGACGACATTCATTCCCCTTATACAGAAAATGACAGCTTGCTCGATGATCTGGACGTAACCAGCTTGCCCTACTTGGCACGTGTATTGGATTCCAAGCTTGATTCTATTTTTTCATTTTTTATTTTTTATTTTTTTGTTTTTTATTTTTTTGGCAAAGTCTCCCTCAATTGTGTCTGCATTTATAGGCATCAGTAATTTGCCCCTATCTATGTTGGTGACTGTTGAAGTTTCCTTAAACGGCTGGTCTGCCTCTGTTCAATTCGGGACTTGGCCATGTTGTCATTTACATAGATTTCTACCACGTCCTGAAACAAAGTTACTAATGCCTTCTGATAGATTCCTCCCGTGTTTTAAACTAAAGGACATTAATAACTTAAACGATTCCTTCAGTTGTTCTTGACTCAGGGGTATACCCATCTTGACCTTTTCTCTTGTCCATTTGACAATCTTAACCGCCTCTTAAAAGGGATAAACCTCTTTAACCTCTTGTTCTAACAATCTTGTTAACTTGAGTGGTGGCTCACAAGTTTCCCTACCTTCTTTGTCAGTGCGATCGACCGGGTAGTTGAGGTCGTGAAACGGGATTATGATTTCATTAGTCTCAAGAGGATCATTTTTGGATCTGCAATTTAGCGCGTTATGGCAAAAAATAAAAAAGAGAGAAAAAAAGGAACAAGCAAGTAAAGAAAATGAATCAAAGCAAGGATAAAGGGATGAGAAACTTTTTTTTGAATTTCGATACGCATTTATTGATTGATTGGTAAAACAAGTTTTTTTTCGCCTTTATTACATGAAAAGTCCCAAAGCCTTAGGCATAGCAGAGGGATAAACAAGACATTAAGGCAATGACAAATTACTTTGGTGAATCATTTAAAACCGTAGGGAGTTCGACCGACTCCTAGTTACGGAGCTCTTGGCCCAGCGGGCAAGCGACCACCAAATCAACATTATCATCAAAACCATTTTTAATATCGGCCACCACGGCATTAACTCCTGAACCTCCATGATTGGGCAGGGGATTTGTGGTCATGTTAGGGCTTCCTTCCCAAAAATCAATCTAGTCAGCTTTGATCAAATCCCTTACTTTATATTTCAAGGCCATGCAATTTTCCGTGGAATGCCCTGTTGCCCCAGCGTGATAATCACAATGAGCGTTTGGGTCATACCCCCTTGGGTAAGGAGGTTGCAACGGCCTTATGGGGCATGGAGCTACCAGGCCCTTTTGAACGAGAATTGGAAAAAGTTCGGTATATGTTATGGGAATTGGATCGAACTGCACAGGTGTGTGCTCATTGTTGGGGTTCCTTGTATTTTGATTATGATTGGGTGGTCGAATCACTTGTTGAGGATGATGGTATGGCATAGGTTGCGGCATTTACGCTCTTACCATGGGCGGACGAAAGTGGGGAGTATAAGCTGTCGGGCCCTGAGTGGCAATGGCCACATAAGGATTGGGAGTTTGAATCATGGTAGGGACGAATAGCCTCGGCGGAGCCGTCTTTTGATTAGAAGAGATGGAATTAGTTTCTCAATCCCTTCTCCCAGGCGCCGGCTTTCTTTTCGTGCTTGCCCTAGATGGGCCCTGAGTGATCTTTCCTGTTCGTATTCCACTCTCCACCCTTTCCCCAATAGTCACGATGTCGGAGAAGTTGGATGAAACACTACCAATCATCTTGCCATAGAAAGGTGATGGGAGTGTGTCGATAAACATTGCGACTATCTCTTTTTCCGACAATGGGGGGTCCACTTGTGTCGTTGTCTCTCTCCATCATTGGGTAACATTTCACTGTCCCTTTTCAACATATTCTGTAACTGAACCCTGTTGGGTGCCATATCTATGTTATACTTGTATTGTCTAAGGAAGGCATCTGCCAGGTCCTTCCAACAACGAATATGGTTCCGCTCAAGGTGAGCATACCATGTAAGAGCGGCCCCCGCCAGACTATCTTGGAAGCAGTGGATCAATAATTGGTCGTTAGAAGAGTAGGATGCCATCTTTCGACAGTACATCGTGAGATGGTTCTTTGGACAAGTCATTCCCCGATACTTGTCAAAGTCTGGCATCTTGAATTTGGGCGGGAGGACAACATCTGTGACTAGACATAGCTCAGAAGCATCTATCAGTCCAAAACCCGGCGCCTTCCATCATTCTCAAACGCTCTTCTAAGATTTCTATCTTTTCCTTTTGGGGAATTGCGACCATGCTATAACCGGCTACCGGGTTCATCATGCGGGTTGTATCTTGGAGATTGGTCATATAGGGGGTTGTGTATCCGTATGGATAGCCGACTGGCTGGTTGAACGGAGGCAACGTATGGGACTGGTTCATTAGGCCTGTATTTGGTGAGGGACCTTAGGGTTGGGCCATAGTTTATACAGCATAAGTTGGCTGGGTCATCTGGGCTTGTGTGTTTTGGGCTTGTGCGTTATAGGTTGGCTGGGCCATCAGGGCTTGTGTGTTTTGGGTTTGGTAGGTTTATGGGTCATGGGTTTACGTGTTTTGGGTTTGGTAAGTTTGTGGGTCATGGGCTTGTGTGTTTTGGGTTTGGTGGAATGGTGGCATATTTAGCTGGGTGGGGTATGAAGCGTGAGGATTCATCGCTTGCTGGTCGTGGGCATCTTGTTGGTTAGCGAGCGGGGGATAGTACCCCAGTGGTAGGCCATAAAGGGGAAAAGGTACTGGGTTACCATCAGGACTGACAAATGTATGCTGTTATTCATAGGACTGGCCGTAAGGTGGCTGGGTCTCAATGACAGGGTTAGGTCTTCCGACATGAATTGTGAGAGGGGGTGTCGTTGTGTTAGGGAGTTGGGTTCTTGCTGGGTCAGAACCAAGGGGGGGTGGCGCGGTGGCAGGCTGCTATTGGGCGTCCTCAACACCCGCAGAGGAGCCTCCTTTTGTGAGTTTCTTTTCTAAAAGTTTAGTTAACTCTGCCACTCGCTCTTTTAGCTGATCAAACTCAGTTCTAAAGTCTTTGTCCACAGCTTCTGCCTCAGCCATGAGTTTCTTTTGGAGCTGGGTCTGGTAAGGATGCCTACCCGTGACGTCTGTGTCTCCCTTTTTTTTAAAAAAAACAAAAAAATGTTAGGTGGAAATAAAAAGAAGGAGAATGTCGTGGGAAGCAATCACAGGCTTTGGTGAGTATCCTTTGACCATTCCTTAGAACTTATCGTTCAAAAGTACTAGGTATGGTAAACATGGAAATTAATATGGGATAATTGTGAAGACAGAAGAAATCTTTCATCCTGAGGCGGGAGCCTCAAGCTCAAACATTTTCTTTGGGCAACTACAGTCCTCATCCTATAAGTTCAATCCCATGTTAATTTCTATGTCTACTGAAAGGGTATTCGTTAAGCTCTGAATAGCTTCCAGCAACAATAGAGAGAAAGAGCTATCAGGAATTGATGTGTTTCATAAATTGATGCTCCCCTAGTAACTTTCTTCAAAACATTTTTGTATTTAGGGGTTACAATTTGACAAAACTTACGCCAAATCAAAGGTCATGTGAACTACGGATTTTTTGATCATCGTCAATACAAAAAGAATTGATTTTTTTGTTTTTTTTATTTTTTTTATTCGAAAGGTCCATAACTCAAGGCCCAAAGACTTAAACAAATATGCATAAAAGGAAAGGACTATTTGCCCATTAAAGGATCATTAGTTAAAAGTATATCATTTTCGAAAAAAGTAATCCACTAAACGGGCAAGTGGTCCCCTAATTTGGATCAGAAGGGAAAGTGAGAATGAGAAAAGGTAGAAGTAAAGTTTGCCCCTTTGTGCCTTAAGGTGGGTTTTTCTGAAGGTCTCCTAATGGTTCTAAGGTTTGTCTAATAGTGATATCTCGCATCAGGTGGCCTGTTCTAGAACTTCTAAAGGTCACTAGAGCCAAGATCCCATTCATGATGTTGACCACAACAGTAGGAAGTCTACTAGGTGTGGGCACCATGAATAAGTCGAACTCTAGCTGAGATTCTCACGGTAACCAGACAGGAAGTACATCCCAAATGACTCCGCTATCAATCTCCCCTAATCTTAAGTCTCATTTGGGCCCGGGTATAGGGTCCCACTCAAAGTGTGTGCAAATTGTGAGTGTAGTGTATGAAAGAGGCATTTAATACCTGTACCTTACTCATCCTGCACATACAACAAACATAGAGCAACAAAATAAAGTCGTCTAACCTAGGGTTCAATGATCACACAGACATTACCAGAACATAAATGATAGAATACAAACCAAACAGAAACCATATACAAATATTGACAGAAAATAAAATAAAGGAAGAAGTTAAATAATTATTATGCTAATTAAAACATGCGCTATCAAATTGACTGGCTTGACTCTCTAAGTCCCCAGTGGAGTCGTCATTTGTCGCGACCGGGATCGGGGCGGCACGGCCGACCCTCAAAAGTATTAACACGCGGTTTCGAAATCCTTTCGAAAAGAAAACAGGGAGTCCCCACATTTACTAAGGATAAAACACCGGAAAAACCTTTGTTAAAGCACTGGTTATAAAAATGAAATTCCATGTTTGGGAGTCTAATTACAGGTGAGGAAGGTATTAGCACCTCACAACTGTCCGTTATGAAAACGATTACCTCAATATGATAGCGCGCATTATAATTAACCTAGAAATTATTTTAACTTCTTCATGAAAAGAAAGCAACCGAAATGACAAAATAAACAAAAATGAACACGGAATTTTTACATGAGATTAACAGGACGTCTCGTCCAAATTAACCTCGCTCCACCTTTTTTAAAAAGGATATTATAAAAAAAATGAGATTAACAGGACGTCTCGTCCAAATTAATCTCGCTCCTCCTTTTTAAGTAAATAATAAAAATAATAATAATAAAAAAAATAATTATTACAATTTTTAAGCTAGTCCAAATAGAATATGTGAAGCACTTATTCTTGTTAATATTTATTATGAATCTTGGTGAGGGGTTAACTCAATCAATGGAAATTAATTAATAATTGGAAAGGACATGGATCCATCAAATAACAGTTAATTTGACAGAAAAAATAAATAAATGCAAGTATTGAAAATGAGGAACAGATCCTGGTGGGAGACTAATCCAATCAATGGAAATTAACTACTAATTGAAAAGGAAACAGAGACATCGAACATCAATTAATTTGATAGAAAAATAAATAAATACAAGCATTAAAAGTGAGAAGCAGAGTGGGACCGGTATGGTGAAAGAGGGCTGAGTGATGGTGTGGATTTAAGAGGAGCTGGACAGTGTGGATGTGAGAGGAGCTGGACGGTGTTGTGGGTTTTTGAGGAGCTGGACGGTGTTATGATGGGAGAACAGAACGTTGGACGGTATGGTGTGAAGGGAAGAGGTGCTGGACAGTGTGGTGTGGACAGAGGTGTTGGACGGTGTTGTGAAGGGAAGAGGTATTGGATGGTGTTGTGAAGATTTAAGAGAGAAGCAGCACACTGTTGTGGGTTTAAGGAGGAGCTGGACGGTATGGAGAGGGACGGTGTCGAGAGGGACGGTGTTGAGACGGACGGTGTTGGAGGATTTGAGGGGCTAGTGTTTTAAGGAGAGGGACGGTGTTGAAGATTTGAGGGAGGACGGTGTGGAGAGGATGAGGGACGGTGTTGAAGATTTGAAGGAGGACGGTGTGGAGAGGATTTTAAGGGGTGCTGGACGGTATTGAGAGAAGGACGGTGTGGGTTTTAGTGGAGAGAGAGCTGATGTGAATTTGAGGGGAAAAGGACTGCGTGAAGGATCTAAAAGGAGCTTGGACAGTGCGGGTTTCATGACAGTGTTTGTTCTCTCTAAAAGAAAAAGCTTCAGAGTTCTCTCAAATGAAGGCTTCAGCCTCTCCCCAACGAAGTCTTCAGGATCCCTTTTCTTCTCTTTCGTTGGGGTATTTATTGATATCCCAGGTGTGCACTGATTGCTTGAACAGCCTGGCTACCAATGATTTTATGGGGAACAGCAGCTGATGAATAACATATTATTTTGATTTTTGTTTATTATCAGCCGCCCCACAAGATTATCAAATCAACTTGCATGGTGCTTTGGGGAAACAGCCTGGACATTGACATAGGGAACGGCGGCTGGTGGGAATTCTTTATTATTTTTTCTTTTGTCTTGTTGCCGACCGTCCCCCCTTAATTCAAGGATCCACTTGGATAGTGGGAATTCAAGTCAGCATGGGCAAACAGTGGAGATATGGAACCGACATTCTTCTTATGACTCAGATTAGTGCCTCAGCCGGTATCCATCCTCAGTGGGAATCAATCCGAGCGGGACAGGTGCTCTCATATATAAAAGATCGAGTGAAAGCTACAGATCTGATCCGACCTCTGACACTTGGTGTGAAGGCCTGAACTCAGAGATCATTGATTCGGAAATTGTTTTCCGAGAAGCATTCATCAGGACCTCTGTCTATTCGGAATTACTTTATTCGGTGTTGCTTCATCCGGAAATATCACTGTTTGAAGCATTCATTCGGATTTGCTTTGGAACTTCACTTCTTGAAGCACTTCAATCGGAATTTCTTCAATCGGGTGTGTTTTGCTCGGAACTTCACTGCTTAAAGCATTCGTTTGGAACTGTTTCACTCAAAGGTGCTTTACTCGGAATTACCACTTCTTGAAGCAATAAATCAGAATTTGCTTCAAAAGGGACACTCGGAGATCATTTGCTCGGAGGTGCTTTTTCTTGAAGCACTGGTTCATACCCTCACCTCATTCGGGAAGTCTTCATTTAAAAATTGATTCAATCGGCACTTCAAAAATGTTTTACTCGGCTATATCCATGGCCGACAAGTCAGAACCATTTCTCTCTTTGACTTAAAATTGATTTAATCGGGAAGTAAGCTTCACCCGGAAGCACAACACTGGAACTGAATCACTCGGAGAAACCTTGGTTGGATACATTGCTCAGGAGAATTCAATCGGACACATTCATCAAGCTTGCATTTCACTCAGAATTGTGCATCAACCCACTCGGATGTATTCACTCAGGAGTTGGCCTTGTTTTCCAATTGGAATGGTTTCAATCGTCAATCAATCCCTCGGATGTATTCACTCGGGAGTCGGCCTTGCTTTCCAATCAGAATGGTTCCAATCGTCAATCAATCCCTCGGATGTATTCACTCGGGAGTCGGCCTTGCTTTCCAATCAGAATGGTTTCAATCGTCAATCAATCCCTCGGATGTATTCACTCGGGGATCAGCCTTGAAGGAGATGTTGCCCGAAAGAGGATCATTCGTGATCAGAGATTTTTCTGCTCTCGGGAATAATTCCCTTGAATCGATCTACCCGAAAATATCTCATTCGGAAGTGGGGAATTTGAAAAGTTAAAGTTGATCCTTTAAAAACGAAGTGTTTCTTCACTCAGAGACTCATCCCTTGAACCCTTCCACCGAGGAATATCCCATTCGGAAGTGGGGAACTTGAAAGTGAAAGCTGATCTTTTGAAAAGGAATATCCCACTCGGGAATGGGGAACTCGGAAACTCGTACCACTCGGAAACCTGTTCTTTGCTCGAGAATGCCATCTTCTACGAATCATACCACTTGGAGACCTCCTTATTCAACATGTGTTCATTCAGGGGCTTCCTCTGCTCGGACGATAGTCTTTGGGACGGTCCACTCGGAGACACCCTTATTCAACAAGTGCTCTTTTGGAGTTCAGACTGTTTCTTCATTCAGAATCAACTCACTCAGGGATCTTCGATTCGGAAACAATTTTGCCCAGAAAAAGTACTTATCCCGAATCAGACTCGTTTTCATTCAGAGTGGCATCAAACGGGAGCCCTCCACCCGGAAACATCTTTGTCTAGAAAAAGACATTTATCCCAAAATCAGACTTGCTACTTCAATCGGTAATCCTTCAGTCGGACATATATCTTTGGACGGTATTTATTCAAATTCAGTCCCTTTTTCACTCAGTGGCTTCAATCGAGAATCTTCCACTCAGATTTATCTCCAGCTGGGAAGTATTCGTTCAAGGTCAGCCATTTTTCATTTGGAGTGGCTTCCCTCGGGAATCTTCCACTTGGATTTATCTCCAACCGGGAGACAATCCACTCGGCAACATCTCACTCGGAGACTCTCTACTCGGAAATGATCATTCTGAGTCATACTACTCGGAAATGACCATCCAGAGGCTTTTCCTTGTTTAGAAATAACTCCCTCAGAGGCAGCCAAATCGGACATGTGTCAGTCAGAAACAGCTCACTCGGATATTTCACTCGGAAACAGCTTACTTGGATATTTCACTCGGGAACAGCCATCTTTCACTCGGAGATATCCATTTTTCACTCGGAAATCTTACAGCTAGAAGGATTAGTCAGAATTGAAGCTCAGTCCTCTCACGGAGATCCTTGCGCCTGGGAAAGGCACATCCCTACTCTTGGTGAAACCTGATCGGACCGAGATAGGTGTTCACTGAGACATTGGTCTTGTTTTATCCTGTAATCTTCTTGAAGCTTCTGTTTCTTCCCAATCTCTTCTATGGCTTGCTTATTCTCCAAATTTTCCCTTTTCTGAAGGGTGCATTCTTGTTGATATCTCAGCAAGTCTTCCTCTAGCTTCTTATTCTTAGCAGTCAACTCCTCTATCTTGGCCTTTAACGCCTTGGTTGCTTTATCTTCTATGATAAGTGATGTAGCAGGAGTGCTTGCCGGTAGATAAGAGGGACTCCTGAAAGGCAATTTAACAATAGAAATCCTATTCAGGACCCATTCATGATACTCTTCTCCCACAGCATGGCTTCGTGCCTCTAACTCTTTTCCCATCTTTTGGACCTTTCTCCACGTATTCGCTATATCCTGAATGACAGACATATAGCTTTCCTTCGCATAATACAAAATGAAAGGAGTGAGCAACTCTTCATTCGGTGGTCCAAGCGAAGGATAAGGCAACTAATGCTTAGCTATAACAAGATTATAGTTGATACATCCTTGCATGCCAATAAGAGGAATATTTGGATAATTCCTACAGTGATGGATAATTGATTAGACTTCCAACCATTAGGGATACCACCTGACTTTTTTAGCTGTGAGCCCTACAAGATAGTTTGCCCATTCACGCCTATTCTTTACTGCCAATTGGCATAGTTTCAGATCGGAGACAGGACATTCGGCCTTGTAAATCTGATGGAAAGCATGAGATATGAGCCATACATATAGAACAGGTAGACAACAAATGATCCTCCTTCCGCCTTGCGTGTGACAAAAATCCATGGTGCAGTACACATTGGCCAACACTACTGTGACGGGGTTCTCAAGCCTGTGCTTGTGAGCTATGAAGACAGTGATAGCCTCATAATCCACGTAGTTCTAAAGATCAGGGAACAAGACAACTCCATAGGTAGTAAGAGCTAAAGTATCCATAAAAGTTTCCCAATCTTCCTTATCTGCCAAGATCTGCATGTGTTTCTCAAGAAACTCTCGAGTGAATCCAGGAATCTGATTTCTATTCATCTCTACACTCTTCAATGTCTCAGGATAGATTTTCAAAATACGGGCGACAAAAGTGATAGTTGCATGATGGTCAAGATGACGGTAGGGAATCTGTCCTTCCAAAGGCATCCCTAAGATTTGTTCAAACTCTTCTATAGATGGGGCCAACTGAAAGTCCTTAATTGTGAAACATCTAAGAGGCAGGTCATAGAACTATGTTAAGGCTGTGATCGCCTCAGTTTGAACTTCTACTTCTAAGAGCTTTAGAATCCTCCCATACTTTCTGGTAAAGGCCATTTTCTGTGTCAAGTTCAATTTTCTTCCCATTTGTTTGTAGACTGCTAGTGTCAATTTTCTTGGCTTTAACATGCAGTATTCTTGTTAATTTAGTCACATATGTACCACAGCTATCATGTTTTATGTTAATTTACATATTTGCTCAGAGGTACTTACTAAGTCCCGAATGGCTTCCTGTAAGAACAAAGATAAGGAGGAAAAAAAATTAGTTACTGCCATGTTTTGGAAACCATTACTTCCTTACCAATTTATTAAAAAACATTTTCACTTTGGGAAGTAGCGGTTGTTAAAACTTGTGCCTAACTAAAGTCATGTGGGTCATAGATTTCCCAATCATCGTTAATGCCTTACTTGAAGAGAAACAAAATTATATTTCACCTTTCATTTTTGTTTCGATGATTGGGAAGATCTATGACCCAGGACTCAGAGGTACACGACAAAGAGGGAGCTGCCTACCCGTTAAAAGATTACTAGTCTTTTAGAAAAGTGAGTTACTTTTGGAATAAAGTAATCCTTTGACGGGTAAACGACTCATCAATTTGGATTCAAAAAGAAAAGCGAGAATGACCTAAGGTAAAGTAAAGTCTACCCTTTTTGGCCTAAGTCAGTTTTTTCTGGAAGTCTTTTCTAGGGCCTACTGCTTACTTAAGAGTGACTCCTCACATCGGGTAGTTCGCACAAGACTTCTAAAAGGTTACTAGAGCCAAGATCCTACTCATGATATGACCACAATAGTAGGGAATCTACTAGGTGCGTACATCATGAAAGGTCGAACTCTAGTTGAGGTTCTTACGATCGCCGGATGGGAAGTACATCCCAAACGACAACGCTACCAACCTCCCCTAACTTAAGTTTCATTTAGGGCCCGGGTATAGGATGCCGCTTATAAGTGTGTGCAAAAATGTGAGTCTAGTATGTGAAAGGGCATTCAATACCTGTACCTTACCCCATCCTGCACAAAGAACAAACACAGAAAAATAACACAAAGTCATCTACCTTAGGATTCAATAATTACATAGAAAAATAACATAGAGTCGTCTACCCTAGGGTTCAATAATCATGCAAATATTAACAATGCATAAATGACAAAATACGATTGAAACTAAAAACAAACACCTACAGTGTTAACAGAAAATAAAATAAGGGAAGAAATAAAAACAAACAAAAGGCTATATAGAGACATGCGCTTTCAATCTAATTGGCCTGACTCTCTTCAAGGTTCCCAGTGGGGTCGCCATCTGTCGTGACCAATGGATCGTAGCGGCGTGGAAATACCTTCCAAAGCGAACGAAGATGAAAGACAGAACGGAACAAGGAGTTGCCACCAACATTTTTATCCATAGGAAAAAATGTTGGAAAAAAAACTTTATCAAGGCACAGGTTAAAAATGAGATTCAAGTTCGGGAGTTGGTTACGAGTGGGGAAGGTATTAGAACCCTACTACGCTTGTTAAAGAAACAGTACCAAAATTTGAAAATGCGCATCATAAATAGCCCTGAAACATTTTTTATTTTCTTCTCTTTTTTTTCTTGAAAACAAAGGAAATAAATGAGATAAATAAAGAAGCTAGGAACAAAGTTAATAGGAAGTCTCGTCCAAATTGACCTTAATCTTTGGTGAGAAAACATGTGTAAAAGGAAAGAATACTAACAAGACGTCTCATCTAAATTAGCCATTCTCTTATGAAAAAGCAGGGTCAAAAAATGGATAGGGTTAAAAGGACGACTCATCCAAATTAACCCCATCTCGAGGAAAGTGATAATGGCCAGAAGGAAATGGATAAAATCAACAAGACGTCACGTCCAAATTAACTTTTGCAAAAATAATCACTACTAGAAAAGTAACTGATTGCTACTCAATATTAGTGACCGAACAAAGTCATCGCTAATTAGCGACCGTACTAGTGACCGCTACACAAAAAACAACCATGGGGAAACATTAGTGACCAAATCAGCGACTATCGTAATGCCATCACTAAAAATTAATCAAACCCCGTCGCTATGTCCGTCTCTACGTAACACCCGTCGCTAACATAGTCGCTAAAAATTTGGCACCCAATAAATAATTGGAGGGAACAAAATAGCGACGGGCGTATCTTGGTCGCTAATATATGGCGCTAAAAATGATAGTGGGAAACCAAAAAAATCAAATGTAGTGACGGACGCTGGAGTCGCTAGTTGTGACTAACGGGGCGACGGGTGTAGTAGCCGTCGCTAAATCAGCCAATTGAGCAACGGATGCGTACGTCGTCGCTATGTCTAGCCAGGAAGTTTATCTAGGGACGGAGTCTCCGTCGTCGCTAGTAAGCGTTGAATTTAGCGACGAGTTGTGGGCGTCGCTAGTTCTGCCACGGTAGCGACGGCTGTGTTATTTTGTCACTATTTCTGCCAGGTGGCATTATTAGTGACTTTGTTAGTGACGGGTTTAAACCCCATGCAAAATATGTTTTAACTAGACCGCAACAGATTGCTGTGTGTATTTGGATGAATGGGTTGACCCTGCCTGACGGATTCGCTTCTAACATGAGTAGATGTGTCGACATGAAGGAGGGCAGGGTGTTTGGCATGAAAAGTCATGATTACCATGTATTTATGCAACAGCTACTCCTGTACGCGTTTTATGCCTTACCGAAGCCTATTTGGAAACCGTTGGTTGAGTTGAGTAACTTTTTTAAGGAGTTGACGGTAACTTCGTTGACTGTGGAGAAACTTGTGAAGATGGAAGAAACTATCCCGGTATTGATTTGTAAGTTGGAGTAGATTTTCCCACCATGTTTTTTTTGATTCGATGGAGCATTTGCCTATCCATCTACCGTACGAGGCCTTGGTTGGTGGCCCCGTGCAGTATCGTTGGATGTATCCATTCGAAAGGTGAACGCCAGAACTCTTTAATTTCCTTGCAAATATTTCTTATAATAGTTTTTTCTAACTTAACATTTGTTTATGAATTGAAGATTCTTACGCTCTTTAAAAGACAAAGTGTCAAACAAAGCCTGTGTTGAAGCATCAATTTGTGAGGCATACTTAGTCGAAGAAATGATAACTTTTGCTTCTTTCTATTTTCCAACGGAGATAGAAACTAGAATGAGTAGAATTCCCCACAATCTTGGGGTAGCCACCCGCACAGGGTTTGATGAACAAATATCAATTTTTAACTATCCTGGTCATCCGCGGGGCAAGCTCACAAAATGTTACATTGATGAGAAAGATCGAAAGGCGGCTCACTTGTACATTCTTCTAAATTTCCCAGAAGTGGAACCCTTTCTTGAGTAAGTCTTAAAAGTTATATGTTACATTCTAAACCTAGCTTTTATAGTATCTAAATTTGTTTCCTTTAAATAGCTTATATACAGATATGCTAAAACTTGAGCAAAATGATTTAACTGATGACCAAATTCATAGTGAGGTGTCATCCAAGTTCGTTGGTTGGTTCGCACAACACGTAAGACCCGTATACCTTGTGTTTTTTATCTATGCTTCTAACTCCTAGTATCTAACGATGACCTATTTGTTATGTTGTACATAGATACAAGACCCTAACAACCATATTGAAGATTCTTTACTCCAAGCCCTTTCTTGGGGGCCGGTGAAAACTGTTAAAAAATGGCATATTTACTACGTAAATGGCTACAAGTTTAATATTTTTCAATGGAGTGAAGGGATGCGTACCCATAACTACGGGATTTGTGTTAAAGGCACCGCCGGACAGTTAGAAGAAGACTTTTATGGAGTGCTGACAGATATTGTTGAAGTTTCGTTCTCTGGATGACTAAGAAGAGATATTGTTCTATTCAAATGTAATTGGTTCGACAACACAATTGGTGTTGGAACAAAGGTTGACAACAACTACGGCTTAGTTGAGGTCAAGAAGAATGGTAGATATAAAGGGTTTGATCCCTTTATTTTTGCCCAACAAGCTGAGCAGGTTTATTACACCAATTTCCCGGGAGGACATCGGGACTGGTATACAGTCATCAAGGCCAAGGCCCAAAGTCAGATCACGGACAATGTCTCCGAGGAGGTCGATGACGCTTATCAGCTTGCACCACACAAGCTCAACGATGGTAATTTATTGTTCAATATTGATCCAGTCATAATGGATGAGACACTCGCCACTACGGGGTTTGAACACATTGACAAAGACCTTATCTCTCGATCAAAACGGTCTAGGGCTGATTTGGATATTGATGAACTTGTTTAAACAGATAACCCCAGTGACACTGAAACTAAGGGGGAATTTGAAACTAAAACAGACACAGAGTGTGTAGTTGTTAAATATATATGACATAGGTTTATATATATCCTGAGGCTAACCTTTCTTTTCATGATTTTATCCACAGATGACGGGACGTCGACTGCCCTTTAGTAGGGGTGGTGGGTCCAGGACCCCGGCATCCTGTCTGGGGACTCCCACCCCAGAGCAGGGAACCACTCCATCACCACTGCAGACAACTGCATCACCACCACAGCGGACCACTCCATCACCACCACAGCTGACCACCCCATCACCACTACAGCTGACCACCCCAGAGCAGACTCCTGGAGTTGGTGGCTTGGAGGACCCTGGTCATCAGGCCACCCCACCTCCGGTATCCCCTCTTCCCATGTTAGTACCCATGCTGGCTGGAGACGAGTAAGTCACTAAAACTCAAATACTTTTATGTTATTTGTATGGTACTTTATTTTAAACTTTAGTGGAAAGACATGTTGGTTTATTGTATGTTACTTTAATTAGTACTTGTATAGATTGAATTGTACTGGGAACTCTTCTGCTTGTAACAGGGTAACTATTTAAACTTGGAAATGTTACATTTATAGGGGAGACTCTGTCAGAATTTTGGGAGTCTCCCTAGATTGTATGTTGTTATACTCCTGATATAATTGTTGTCATTACAGCTTTGTTGATAGTAGTTGCACTACCAAAGTGATTACTAAGGTTTTGAAGGCCCAGTGGGATGGTCCATATATATCTTGGACAAATGCTGGGAAGGTTGTCCAAGATAGGTGGTTTGACACCTTCTCGGTAAGTTACCACATCAATTTGTTGTGATTCGATTTGTAAAATAGCCTCTTATTAATTTTGAATTCTCATTTCATTTTACAGCGTGATTATCAGTGGGCAGAGGATATGATTGATGAGATTAGGAAGGTCTTTGCCACAAAGACCTCCAAAATCATCAAGAGTACCCTTTGGAAGGTGAGGGATAAGGGTGAGCGCCCTCGTTGGATCCCAGAGGACCATTGGGACAGGATGGTCCAGAAGTGGGGCGGTGTCCCATTCCAGCAGGCGAGTGCTCGAAACAGGGCAAACATAGCCGCCGATGCTGCAGCCTCAGTTTACACTGGGGGTAGCATTTCAACCCTCGAGCACAAGAAAAGATTTGTAAGTATATTTATGTTAAACATTTCTATTATGATTTATCTGACATGTTTACAAATAATAATGTCAATGTTTTTTGTCCACCACAGGAGCTGAGAGAGCACCGGGAGCCTTCTTTGTTTGAGGTCATACAAATGACCAAGAAGAACAAAGCCGGTGTATGGGTAAACCAGAAGACTATAGATCTAGCGGTATTTACTTTTAACTTACACATGCTTATAATTTACAAATCAACTTACTAATCCTATCAGTGTTTTTGAATTTACAAAAGGCGTATCAGGCCAGGAGGGCCGAGAAGGAGGCAGACCTGGTGGCTTCGACTCCTGAAAGGGAGTTTCCTCCCACCCTGTCTTGTTTCGATGACAACGCCATCTATATGGAGGCTGTTGGCAGTGTGAACAAGAAAGGGAGGGTCTTTGGATTGGGTGGCGTCGGCACACAGCTGGCAAAAAATGGGAAGACCCCTTCCTCTTCCTCTTCGTCTGGTCTTCCGACTGAGGTTGTTCAGGTAATTCAAAACCTAAATGACGAGCTACAGGAGGAGCGACGTCAGAGGCAGCTTTTGAAGGAGCGGGCCGAGGCGGACCGACAGCGGACTGAGGAGCAGCACGCCGAGACTCGTCGGCAACTTGCTCAGCAGCAGGAGCTACTGATGCAGTTGATGGCGAGGCTACCTCCCCCCACTTCCCAGGCGCCCCCACCACCACCACAGGATCCCCCACCACCATGATTGTATTTTTATTATGTATACACATTGTATATTTGATTTACAGTTTTTATATTATATTCCATTCAGTATTTATTTTGTCATTCTTCATTTATTATGTCAATATTTATTGGTAATTAAATTCAAAGAAAAATGCCTTATTGTGATTATCATTAATAATTCAACCTATTTGATAAATAAATTTAATCCATTATTTTGTTTTTAATAATAATTTAATATTTAAAAAAATTATTCAAATTTAATTACAAAATTTTATCAGCCAATACAAAATATTAATCAACATTTTTAAAGTTAAATTAACAAAACCTATAAATATTTAACCAATTTTTTTAAAAAAATAAAAATTCCCAATAGCTACGGATAGAAGTGGTCGCTGTTTGGCCAGAAACAGCGACGGAGGCTAGTGGTCGTTGTATGGCTACACATAGCGATGGCCATAAGTGGTCGCAGTGTGGCTGTAAATAGCGACGGAGGTGTGAGGTCGCTGTATGGTTACTAATAGCGATGTCGTCACTCCGTCGCTCAATGGCTACTAGTAGCGACGGGGTTCTGGTGGTCGCTGAAAGTGGTCAGTTAGCGACGGTTGAAGTCAGTGAAGTAGAGACTATGTTAGCGACGACATTATGCCATCGGGATTTTAGCGACGGTCTTTCTGTGGTCGCTGATCTATCTTCGATGAAGGTTTTAGCGACGGGCATTTGGCCGTCTAAAATACTGTCGCTAGGTTTGTTAGTGACGGCCTTGGTATGGATTAGCGACCAATTTTGTCCGTTGCTAACAGGTGTTTTTTTAGTTATGAATAAGAATAAAATTAATTTATAAAAAGAACGAGAAAGGAAGAGAAATGAACCCAACATGAATTAATTCCCGGTCCTATGTATTCTCGAGCTTTCGAGAAATGAGGGTTATGTAGTTCTTTGGAGGGATATTCTCAAAATAATGTTATAAGGTTCGGTAATAGATTAGATCTGAAAGGAAAAGGAATACAAAGCGAAGTTCTCCGCACATGTATAGGACCTAGAAATAGTGTAGGCAAAAGTACTTCTGCATGACACTAACTTAAGGTTACCACTATGCTAAAAAATATCAAAAATGCATGTTTTGTTATTTTGTACTATAGAATGGAACAAAAAGAAATTTCGACAGAAATAGAATAAATAAAAATAAGAAAGAGATGACGGAATTGTAACCGGTATAAGAGTGTGCACTGGGAAGGTCGGGCTCTAGACTCAGAGCCGGTGTGGACTGGGAAGGCGATGACCGGCGTGGGGCAGTGAGAATGGATCAGGTAATTGTCGAATCCAGTATGGGAGCTCAATAAGATCCGGTATGATAGGTCGAAGAAAATCTCAGGGACTGGGTATAGATCCGGTATGAGCAAGAGTAAATTTAGGACAGGACCGGTAGTCAATCCGAAGTGGATCCAATATGGAAATGGGAATTTGGTCAATGTTCAATTAGCTGGAAAAAGAGAGATGGTACTATTTTTTTAACGCTCAAAATGCAAAGGGAATTTGAAAGAAAATTTGAGCAGAGTTTTGGCAATGACAGAAGAGTCTTCTTGGGGGGGTAAGGGATCAAAACTTCGGACCCTTGGACCTTTTCAAGTGAGGTATTTATAGAGGTTTTTCAACCTTCACCCATATTGCTGAGTGCTTTGACAACTTACGTTTCCATCGACCCAGGCTCATAATAGCGATACAGGCTGGCCACTGAATAGTTATGGGGAACAGAGAGGAGTAGGGAGTTTTTTATCGTTTCATACTTTATCCTGTCTGTCATTCTCCAAATTTCATGGATCGAATCTGGTAGTGCTTTTCCACGTCATAGGATGAGGTCCAAGACGATGTGGGAGTGCTTTGAACTCTTCACATCGGGGTAAGACTGAATGATACCGGCTGACTGGTTCCCTTAGGATCGGCACAGGCAACGATGGTATAACAATCACACCGGTATAGGCACAAGAAAGGCCGGCGTTGGTCCATTAATCTTGCAAACACCTGCTCAATGTTTGGCCAGTGTTGGTCCATTAATCATGCAAACATAGAATCAAGTACATTTGGGCCGGACCGGAGGAGGTGTTCACAGACATGTATTATGCTGAGATGGAATGATGTATCATGTATGTGAAGCTTGTGATGTTTTCTTGAAAAATGAATATAATGCACACATGTATAAATATCATTATAATGTATGACTTTGATACATTTGGATTATGTTACTCACCTCCTAGTTGCCATTTTTAAGTTTGATGTAGGTATGATGTAAAACCCTACTCTTTTGGAGGTCGAGGATTGATGAAGGTAAATGTGGAAGGAATGTGGGTGAGCCTTGGCTGGCGTATATATTCATTTTATATAGCATATGGTATGTATATGCTTGTTTTGAAATTAATTTGATAATAGTTGCTTTTGGGAGGTCATGTAGGAAAATTAGACCTTATATGTATGGCTAATTTTCATTAATGACCTTCATAATGTATGAATGATATTATTATTATGAAAATATATTTCTACTGCTTAACAAATCGATGAGGCATCTTCCATCCTCTTTTTGGTATATATATATATATATATATATATATATTTTAATAATTCTTAAATTTAATTACATCTTCTGTTTTTCCCTTGTGACGGCCTCAAGTCTGGTCGTCCGAGGAGCACTCTGATACCGTCTCATATCTTCATACATGGGATCGGTTATCAATGATCTGGGGTAATTACTTTGCATTATATATATATTGAATTTCTTCTCCTTAAAGTTAATTCAAATCATGAAAAATTTACCCCTATTTTCAGGTCGGGGTGTTACATTTAGGCTAACCAAATATAGGAATTTTGATAAAACTATTATTTTGAAAATTATAATAAACAAAAAAATTTATATCAGAACTCATAAAGAACTAAGATATGCAGAATTAAAGAAACAAAGTATTGAAAGTAAGACTTTATTATAAAAAAACTTACACAGAAAACAAGAGAAATGCTACATATGGAGAGGATTTCAATAGAAAGGCTTATTCTGGCTTTTCGCTCTACCTCTAATTGAAGTCCTGACCTCTTATTTATACGTAAAAGATCACACTATATGATAAGAGTACATTTCTCTAGATAAGATTCTATATAAGATTACATTGTCCTTTATAGATAAAAGATAAGATTATGTCGTCCTATTTTAGTGTTGAGAGATGCTCGTTATCTTCTACTGACAGTATTCTTTTTTGAAAGATGCTTTATCCTGCAAACTGATAAGGAATCCTGCTTTAATTTTGTTGAATTCTGCTTAGACTCTTAATCAAACATACCGAAACACATGTCTTCATTTAGTTGTTCAAATTCTTGAGAAAGTTCTAAATTATCTAAATCTTTGAAGAGGAAGGATGATTCTAAAGAAAAAGCTTTTATTTTGTCTAACTTTTTCTGCCATTCTTCCTTAGAGGACACAACAGCTAACTCAGCCATTATTTTTTGTTTTTCTGCTAAGAATAATGAAGTCTTATGAGTTATTGCATGTTCTTGATGAGTGGGTTCTGACACCTGTTGTTGTTTCACCCATTGGTCCATTATGGCTTTTAAAATTAAATCATTATTAAATTTATTCCACCACTTAATCCTGATGGCTCTTGTTAAAGAGTGGAGTTTAAGAGTCTCATGGGTAGGACTAATAGAATAATCTCACGCTAGTATCCAAGTACTTGATTGGCTAGCAGTAAATGAAATCAAACGGTATCCAGATACAAAAGTAGCCTTCTCCTTGAAATAAAGATATAAGTCTTGAACTGGTTTTGGAAACAATTGAGTAATTTGTCCCATCTCATAAAACCATTGGATTAACCATTTAGGAAACTTTAAAGAAATTCCTCTTTGAAATTAAATGCACCAAGAGTGGGTATATGGTCTTATATACAACATATTATACCATGCCTTCATATAATCAAAATAATTATACGAAGGAGGATTAAATTGTCTTGAAAATTCTTTGGTAACAATTGGGGATTTACCCCATTCTTGAGGATAAATGATTTTATAAATTCTTATTTTTGAAAAAGCGATAATATTTGTATTGTCTTTTTGATAATGATGTTCTAACTGTATTGAGTCTGTGTCGACTAGAATAAACTCATAAAATAGTCAAGTTTTTCTAAGGTCTTCTGGTATGTATTGAAATGAAGAAAGTAATTATGTTGCAAGTTCTCTAGGATTTTGCTTTATCAATTCTTTCTCTAATATAGTAATGGGTAGTTTCTCTAGGATTAACCATTATGAAAATCAAGCTAGACAAAAATATAATAGTTACATGAGAATTAACAAAAAATGAAATGGGTTTATATATAAATGATTATGAAGGTCCCAAAATTATTAGAATACTTAAAGTTAGGGATAGGAGATATGTTAATAAACCTTTTAAAGTTCTGGTAAACAAATATCGTAGAGAGAAAAGGGATGCAAAAATGAACATACAAGAAATTAAAGACTTCTTTCGATCTCGATATGCAGAAGTAGTAAAAGCAGACTTATGAGAAAATTATAAAAACATGTTAACTATAAAGAGTAGAATAAGGTGTTTTTCCTATTCATAAATGACTTCTAAAGTTTATTCAATGTATAAAAAGTGTAAAAACTACTTAGTAGTTTAAAGACATACTTATAGAAAATAACTTATAAAATTAGGAAATATGTGTGTAACTAAACAAAATCAAAAGCAAAGACAGGAAATTCAGAGTATAATAGATGATACTAAAGTAAGGATTATTGAGAAAGAGCTAGTATTAGCTTGCTTAAAGGAAGTCTAAACATAATCTAATCTTTCTTGAAACAAAGAAAACTTAAAAGGTTTAATAAAATAGTTTATTTATCTTTGGTCAAAGTTTTTGTAGTGTTCGTGGTCCCGACAGTAAAGCCCAAGAAGGTAGTAAGCCCGTTCGTCAGCAAAGTGGTAGAGCTTGACAAAAAGATAAATTACTAGTTTATTAAAAACTTTAAGTGATCTTAGTTTAAAAAAGAAAGATAAGGTTATTGTAAGGCAGACCTCCGAAGCCACTTCCTCTTCAAAATATGGTAATATAACTTCAAAAGAATTAGAAATATCTAAGATAGAGAACGCCTTTCATAATTGGTCAATTCCTATAGTAAAAAAAGATTAGGTTCATAAACAACAATTTTTATGGAAGTCTAACTTCAGTGAAGAGATACATATAATTGAATATAACTATCTAGGATCAGGAGCTAATAGAGAAATTAATATTTTAGATTAAGATATGATAGAAAAACATATCACAAAAGGATTTAATTTTATACATTTAGGATTGATCCAAGTAGCAGCTAAACCCAATTATATGTTAGGGATAAACTCCCCTATATTAACGATATTAAGAGATATTAGGATTAAAAACTTTAAAGAATCCATGATAGTGGTTTTCAAAGTAATCTTCATGATGGACCAACTTTCTTTAATTGTTATCCAAATTTTTCTATGGATATTAGGAATAAACATACCCTTGAAACTATAAAACTTTATTTAAAGTCAACAGATATGATTAAGGAATATACAAGTCCTTATAATATTATTTATAGAATGTATTACAAAATTACTAAAGTAAATTACAATTTTAGAGCTCATACGTCTTCCCCAAAAGATGAAACTATATTAGTAGAAGAAAACCTAAGAAAATCACAAGTTATTGTTCCTAAAAATTATCTCACGAAAAAGTAATGAAAAAAATCCTAAAGAATGGGTATTAAAAGACATTTTAGAACAAGAAAAAATTTATAATACTAAAGTACGAGATATTATCAAAGAAGGAAATGATGTGAGATAAGGTTAAATAGATCGTCTTTTAAAATCAATAAGCAACAAATAATTAAACCAGAATCTTCAAGACATTCCATAAACAATTATACTATTTACCACATATAGCTATACTAGTTTATCAAGAAACTCATAAACCAGAGTCGCCTCAATACTCCCTATAATAAAGAAAAAAGAGACTGGTATATTTCAAAATTTTCAAGAGAAGAAACAGTAGAGTATAGAAGGTTATTTTATAAAAATATAGAAGAAAATAAATTAAACAGATATTTCTTTGATTGGTTTGCCAAATACTACAAAGAGAATAATATAGATAATCCTTTTATAACATAAAAATAATACAAACTTTAACAAAAACTACTAGTACATGGAAAACCATTAATGATAAAAGTATTGAATCTGAATATCCTCTTATGTAAGGAATAAAATTTTAGCCTCAAAAGATCTTGAAATAGAAGCCACTCTGTATAAATAAATATATATATATATATATATAATGAAGACGTGTAGCATCTCAAATTTTAGAGAAATAAAATTATTAGATGATGATAATTAATTATTTATGGTCCAATATATGTTGGAAAATTAATTAGACACCAATTGTGATTTATCAGAAAATTAAAATTTATTGAAACTGGATAATTTAACAGATGGTGTAAGACCCACTAAGTCAAATTGGATATTTGAAGGGTTTAGAATAATAAGGAATTTATTGTGGTTATGGTGGCACTACTAGAAAACCCCTTAATAACTACTTAAAGTTAGCGACCGACACATGCCATCACTAAATAGTGACTACATCGTAAAAAAAGGGACCTTGGAAGAAAAATTAGTAACCACATCAGTGACCACCAGAACCCCATCGCTAAAATTTGCAAGAGTCTGTCGCTATATTTAGCTAAAGCAGTGATGGAGGTACATACCGTCACTATATTTGGCTAAAGCAGCGACAAAAATACCAACCGTCACTATATTTGGCTAAGTTAGTGACGGAGTTACCCCCCCAGTCGTGACGTTACACCCTTGGTTTAATCTGCCTCTAAGGTATAGACGGTTATAACCGTCGCTAAGTCCAATTAAATTTTGGCGTCGTTGATACCGTCATTGAGTGAATAATTGTTGGTTACTGCAATCCTATAGCGACAGAAAGGTACGGTCGCTAAGTTTAATAACTTATTCATGTGAAGCTTTTCCCCTACATCAGTTGTCGTTTTCCTAAACCCTAAAACCCTTTCCCCCTCTCTCAGACGGCCAACGATTTCCTCCTACCCACGACGAGCTTGGACCTCCTTCCTTCATTCCTCTCTCTCACGAACCTGAAATTCTCTTCCCCTCTCAACAGCGGGTAGCTCACTCCTTTGATGACGAGCTCCCCTCTTCACTTAACTGCTTCGACTCACTTTCAGCGGGTGGCTCACGGGCCACTTACGAGCTGTATGTTTCTCATCTCAATCTTTTTGTCGAATGTGTGTCTCATCTCACCTGTGTGTATTTTTCTTCTTGAAACACCCTTTGGCAGTTAATATGACTATCACTTTTTTTTTTGCCAATGAATTATTGATTCTTCTGTTTAACTAATTGTTGGGCAAAGAACCCAACTTGACCTTACGATTATTCCAAATTGAAATGCATATAATTTGCCATGTTGAAACAGGTGACTTTTAGTTTTGTTTTTATTACCAACAATTGATAATGTTTGTTTGTTATTTATGTTGATAATGATTTATTTGACTTCCAGTAGAACCTGACTTTTTTACTCTTTTTGAACCAGCATGATCCATAAAAATCAGCTGTACATTAGATCCAACAAAGAATAAGTAAAAATTTTCTTTGAGCTTGGTAGATACCAATTAGTTAGTTAGTTATATATAGTTGTTAATTTTTGTTAGTTTGTGGGCCTATGGGACTGAGATAGTGTAGAAATAAGGCAAGTTGCATATAAATAAGAGATGGGTTAAAGGAAAGGGGTATCTAGTGATTTTGAGTGAGGTTTAGGGTCTTTGAACATTGGGAGTTGCAGACCCTCAATCCTTTGTAGTGTTTCTACCATTGTAATTGGTGATTTTTCCTATTCCTTCTCATAAACTTAGCAACCATTAAGTCTATACCCTTCTAGTTCTCTCTCAAGGTCAGATGCTTCAAACTTCACAACTTTGCGTTCTTGCTCAAATTTCCATTGAAGGGAACTAATCTACATTACAATGGCCACCATCATATTAAATTTATGGCTTTTCAATCTTAAATAGCATTTTTCAAGTAAAGATAGCTTTTATCCGAAATTATAAATTGATCATCTATGAAACTTCATAAGTAAAAATTCTTATATATTTTTCTTCATATTTTATTTTTATACACCAGTTAAACCATTAATTTGATCTTTCATGAAGTCTTGATGTTGTATTAGAGTATAAAAAATTTTGATCTCATGATCTTGGATTTCAAGTGTAGAAAACTATAATTTTCTGTTGTTGTTCAAATTTTTTGAAATTCAAGGACTTAACATACCTGCTCTAATCCTGATATAGTTTACTCAAAGAGGAATTTTTGTGACGTCCTACGTCAATTTATATTTATTTCTACTATTTTAATTATATAATTAATAAAATTTTCACATTTAATTAAATTTAATTGGTCTTAATTCAAAATAATATTTAATTTCACTAAACATGTTCAAAATCATAATTATATAGCATCACAAACCTTTAAAAACTCAATTAAGTTGAAAGGAATCAAGAACCTGAAACAGGGGTCTGACGCTGTGCGCCAGCCCCACGCGTAGCGTCAGCCCTCAGCTGCGCACCTCACGCTACGCGTCAGCCTCACACGTAGCATGGGCATGACAGTAACAGTACCTGATGCTGTTACACACTTTAAACCATTTAGCCAACATCTAACCTACCCCATTGGCCCGTTTTAGATCCGATAACCACGAAACTTCACGAGCTACGTGTTTTCCCCATTCCGGAACTGTTGGGGCCGTCCGTTCACCAAAATTCTAACATATGCGCAAGTTATGCGCAAAAGGAAGTTTAAACCTATTAAGTGCAAAACCATTGCACTAAACACCCTAAATGGGTTTCAAAAGCCTAAGGCCATGGTACACAAATTCTAAATGTCCTAATGGACTTATTGATACCTTCTAGGATTTTCGAAACCCGTCGGATCTCAATTTCACCTACCCAGTTCCTTAAATTCATAAAATCAACTATATGCATGACTTCCTAAATCAATCCAAATATTGTTCTAGTATCAATCATATAGCACACATATCAATCATGCATCAATACAACACCTGCCCATAATATTCAACATTCACACATCATTGGCTTCATGCCATAAATCATCACATTAAACATAATTATAACAAATTCATCACACATGATTCCTTGTCTACCACACACATAATTATACATTATATATATTACATTCATCCATTCATTCCTGTCCCTTGGCATCAATCTTCCACTTGGCGCACCTCCACGGCATTAGCATCCTCCCTGTCACTGGTCACTAAAATTAAACAACAGCAAGGGTGAGTGTTTGGAATATCATAATTAATATAGAACGAAATATTAAACTTATTAATACCTACAGCTCACATTACATGAATTCTTGAGCTCCCTGCACTTATCCATGTCCATATACATATACATATAATTATTAATCTTTAACTCATTCAATATCATAAACTCTTTATAATTTTTACAGTTCATTCAACACCACACACTCATTAATCCATATCACATTTTCAAATTCATAATTCATTTCCAATCATTAATCGTCATTAAATCCATATATATATATATATCACAACTGACTCTCATATAATTTGACGCCTAGTATCTAGATACTAAAGGACTGGCCTTCAGCTGGGAGTCTGACTTCACATCCCGTGAACCCGACTTGATTCACCGAGCCCAACATGGCTCTCCACCTCAACCACTGGGTCCGACTTGATCATTGGGTAGCTCAACTGGGCACAAAGACCACGGGAGCCAGAAAATGAGGGGTATACATACGGTTGGCCATTCCGCACCACATAATCACATATCATGCTTCACAAATACAACATATCAATCTATAATCAACATATGCAACTGCCAGAAACTGGCGTGTGCTCACAACACAAGGCGACCGACTTGTCAAGCCCATCCATACAATGTTATCGCATATATCATCATGCATATGTAATCATCAATAATCCATAATTTCATATTCTTATTCATACTCAAATATGCATATACATCTCAAGGTGGAAATATCACACATATCTTTTACTTTCATCATTCTAATCTGTATTCACATCGATCAAAATAGTTATTCAATTATATAATTAATTCAATTAATATATTTCTTTTATAATCAACCATCTAATCTCACTCCACATACTCATATATTTATAACTATTATATTTAGTTAATCTATGCTATTTATCACAACTCTTGCTCAATTTCCAAACTTTACACAACTACTTACATATCAATTCTAATTAATTATGACCCAAACACCCCCTTACCTATATCTCGAGCTTCGACAGTTTGCTCAAGGGGTAGGTGGCGTCCTACAACTGCTGGATTCACCGTTCCTCTTTCAATTTTGACATCCACTTCGTCAATCATTTTCCTAACACTCGTTCCGGTACCTACGGTCACCGAAACATCAATTTAATTAGTATATTGCCTTCCTTACACTTCCAAACTCATTACCCAAACCTCACAAGCCAGTGAAACTTAGAATGAAAACCCTAATCTGCACATGCAAATTCAGATTTCATGAGAGGGAAAAGAGAAAAGAATAGGAAGTTAGCAATTGAAGGTTCCTATCACTTACCTTGGCCTCCAATTGCCCAAAACCACAAGAAATCCATAAACCCTAGCTGAAACGCCTCAGAAGAATAGAGGAAAGGAAAAAGAAGCTTCCAGGTTATGTTCTGTGTGACTCTATTATAAAATAGGTCGTGACGCTGGCGCTATGCATCAGCTCATTAGATCGCACCTGACGCTACACGTCCCAGCCACGCTACGCATCAGGGTTGTGATGCCAGTTTCTTTAAAATTCCATGTTCCTCTTAATTTCTCATACATATTTTTATAATTATACCCCAAATAACACTTTCATTTATCTCTCATTTATTTTCTAATATTAAAGCATCAAGGATGTTACATCCACTCCCCCTAAAAAGAGATTTCGTCCCCAACATCAACATACCTTATTGGAAAAGATTTGGATATAATTGCCTCATATCAGACTCCAGTTCCCATGTCCATGACATTCCATTGAAGTCTTGCCACTTAACTTTAACCAAAGATACATCTTTGCTTCTTAGTCATTTAGTCTCGTATTCATCAATGCTAATAGGAGTCATCTCCACTGTTAAGTCCTCCTTCAGCTCCATTGAGTCTTCCGGAACAATCATTGTATCACAAGGGATATAAGTTCACAACTGTGATACATGGAACACATTATGAATATTGGTCAATGATTGGGGAAGGTTCAATCGATAGGCTATATCACCAATTTGCTCCAAAATCTGATATGGTCTAATATACCTCAGGTTAAGCTTTCGACTTTTCAAAATTCTGCCCACACCTTTAGTAGGCAAAACTTTTAAGAATACCCAATCTCCTACCTGAAACTCAAGTGGTCTATGATGATTATCATAGTAACTCTTCTGATGATGCTGAGCAATCTTTATCTTGTCACGAATCAATGCTACTTGATTATTCATTTCCTAGATTAATTCGGGTCCTAAATGAACCGCATCACCATTTTCATTCCAACATAAAGGTGTACGACACCTTCTACCATACAAAGCTTCATAAGGAGCCATCCCAATGCTGCTATGATAGCTATTATTATAAGCAAATTCCACCAATGGTAGATACCTCTCCTATGAGCCACCTTGCTCCAGTACACAAGCTCTGAGCATGTCTTCTAATGTCTGAATGGTACGCTCAGACTGACCATCCATTTGGGGATGATAAGCTAAACTCAACCTCAATTCAGTACCCAACTCTTGCTGCAGACTTCCCCAAAATCTAGAAGTGAATCTGGGATCATGATCTGAAATAATACTCGAAGGTACACCATATAACCTTACAATCTCCGTAATGTACAACCTAGCCAACCAGTCCAATGACCATGTCATGTTCATAGCCAAGAAGTGAGCACTCTTGGTCAACCTATCCACAATTACCCAGATTGCATTACAACCAGAACGGGTACGAGGTAACCCAGATACAAAATCCATGGTAATGCTTTCCTATTTCCATATTAGAATCTCCGGAGGTTGAGGTAAACCTGGAGGTCTCTGGTGTTCAACTTTACACTTCTGACATATTACACAAGATCTCACATATTCAATTATTGTTTTCTTTATTCCCGGCCACCAGCATTCTTTCTTCAAATCGTGGTACATTTTAGTGATACCAGGATTGATACTTAAGGAACTTTTATGTGCTTCAGCTACCACAGCTTGCCTGAAATCACCTTCTACGGGTACCATAACACGGTTCCTAAACCGCCAAATTTCATCATTACCTTTGGTTAATCCCATATCCTTCCCTCTTGCTTGAGTATCAAGCAATTCCAGCAACTCTTCATCATCCTTTTGGGCCACAACTAAGGATTCCAAAAATTCATTAGAGATCTTTAGCATCCCAATTACTATTTGATTTGGGGCCTGAACAGCAACCCCAATATTCATATCATGAAAGTCTTCCAACAATTCTTACTCCTTACCCATCAAGAAAGCTGTATGCAATACTTTTCTACTTAAGGCATCAGCCACAACATTCGCCTTACCAGGGTGGTATCTCAGATCAAAGTCATAATCTTTCAGGTATTCCACCCATCTCCTTTGTCTCATGTTTAATTCCTTCTGATCAAATAAATACTTCAAACTCTTGTGGTCGCTGAATACTACAAAACGGGAACCATACAAGTAATACCGCCAAATCTTCAACGCAAATACCATAGCAGCGAGTTCCAAATCATGAGTGGGATAATTCTGTTCATACGGCCTCAATTGCCTCGAAGCATAAGCAATTACTCTGTCATCCTGCATTAGCACACATCCTAAACCATACTTAGATGCGTCATAATATACCACAAATTCCTTCATCACGTCTGGTAATGTAAGTACCGGTGCCGAAGTCAAGCATTGCTTCAAAGTCTGGAAGCTTAATTCACATTTTTCAGTCCACACAAACGGATTCTCCTTTCTCGTCAATTGAGTTAAAGGAAGTGCAATATGAGAAAATCTTTCAATAAAGCGGCGATAATAACCAGCCAATCCAAGAAAACTCCTGATTTCCATTACTAATTTAGGCCTTTCCTAAGCCATCACCGCCTCAACCTTAGATGGATCAACAGACACACCATCATGAGATATCACGTGCCCCAAGAATTGCACATTTGCTTCCCAGAAATCACACTTTGATAACTTAGCATACAACCTCTTCTCATGTAATATCTGCAAAACAATTTGAAGATGTTGAGCATGCTCTTCTATAGTCTTCGAATATACTAGAATGTCATCAATAAACACCACAACAAACTGATCCAAGTAAGGTTGGAAAATCCGATTCATGTAATCCATAAAGATAACGAGAGCATTTGTCACTACAAAGGGCATTACAACATACTCAAAATGTCCATACAGAGTTTGAAACGCCGTCTTCAGAATATCTTCTGACTTCACTCTAATCTGATGATATCCAGATCTCAAATCGATCTTAGAAAACACCATAGCGCCTCTCAACTGATCCAACAAATCATCAATTCGTGGTAAAGGATATTTATTCTTAACCGTCAATTAATTCAACTACCGGTAATCAATACACATTCTCATACTGCCATCTTTATTTTTCACCAACAACACCGGAGCGCCCCAAGGTGAAGCACTCGGTCGGATAAACCCCTTATCTAACAACTCATTTACTTGTTTCTTCACTTCAGTCAATTCCACTGAAGACATTCTATAGGGTGTACGAGACATAGGTTCTGCCCCGGGAACCAAATCAATAGCAAAATCAATCTCCCTGCTTGGAGGCAATTCCAAAATGTCTTCCAGGAACACATCAGGGAAATTGCATACTACAAGAATATCTGCAGGTTTAAGATTATACCATCCCTCTAAAGCTAATAGAATAACATAAATTACAGAAACATTACTCACCATATTCTTAGTGTCCAATTCCTGAGAGAAAATTATAGTCTTACGGTAACAGTCCACCATAGCGTGATTAGCAGATAACCAATCAAGACCCAGAATAATATCTAAATCCTTCAATTGCATGCAAATTAAATTCACCAGAAAAGATCGGTCCTCTACTTGCATAGGTAATTCTCCACACATAGTAGTTGCTTGGAATGTAGAACCAGTAGGAGTGGAGACATTAAGAGCATTCTCCATTAATACTACCGGCAAATCAAGCCACCGAACATAACTCTCAAAAATAAAAAAGTGGGTTGCACCAGAGTCATAAATAACATTTATAAGATAGTCATAAATAAGACACTTACCCTGTACCAAATTATCATGTCTTGTAACTTTAGAAGCATCAAAAGCAAACACACGTTCAGCCATAACATTCTGAGCACCATTGGACTGAGCATCAGATCGCCTAGGGTATTAGCCTCCACGGCACCGCCGCCTCGGCCTCCATGCTGAAAATTCCCACCACGAACCATAAAAGCACTTGCCCGGTTACCACGTCCTCCCTGCTGCTGCCTCTATGGACAGTCGAGCCTTAGGTGTCCAGGTTGTCCGCATTGGAAACAAACAGTTTGATTAGCAGGACAATGCCTAGAGAAATGACCTTCCTGGCCATAATTATAACATGCACGACCACCAGAACGACCAGTAGATCCACGTCCAAAAGAAGAAGATGTAGCAGAAGACTTGCTACCATGGAAAAACTGACCCATCTTTTTAAAACTAAACCCCTTAGCCTCTAATGGCTTCTTGTGCCTTGACTGGGATGCTCTCTATAACTGTACTTCCTCAGCAAGTCTGGCCTTATTTACCAGAGTAGGATAGTCAAGGATTTCCATAGGAACAATTGCACTTCGGAGTTCAATTCTTAATCCGGATTCATACTTTGCACACTTACTACCCTCGGTTCCTTCAAGAGGAAAAGGATGATAGAAATCACATAACTCATCAAACTGTGCTGTGTATTCAGCTACTGACATTCTTCCTTGTTCCAGTTTCAGAAATTCCATCTCCTTGTAGATTTTATAATTGTCTGGAAAACACTTAGCAAGAAACCTCTGCCTGAAATTCATCCACATTAATGGTTCATTCACAGCATTCATCTGAATTCTAGTCCTTGACCACCATACATGGGCCTCATCTTTCAACTAATAAGTAGCAAACTGCACTTTCTGTTCTTCAGAGCATTCAAAGTACTCAAATGTTTGTCCAATGTCATGCAGCCACATATGCACCCCGTCATAATCATGTCCTCCTTTGTAAATAGGTGGATTCCTCTTTAGGAATTTATCAAGAGTGGGACCATATTCAGTCTTCCTCATCATTTAAGAAAACCTCTTAAAAAAGTCATCACCACCACCCGAACTACTTCCTTCCGTCATATTTCAATTCTACAATATTCCAAAACACATTACCATTAATAACCAATAATTGACCAGGAGTACAAAAATTTACCTCACATATAAACACATAATAAGATGCTGCCCGGAGCGCCAAGAGAATGATGCCAAGTTAACCTGTTAACAAGTTAAACAATCACAAGCATAATGCAATAAAATGTAAAACGGTCCAGCATAGGACTCATACGACTCACAATCTCTACCCATATACCCGGCTCTAGAAAGAACCGCTCTGTTACCACGTGTGACGTCCTACGTCAATTTATATTTATTTCTATTATTTTAATTATCTAATTAATAAATTTTTTGCATTTAATTAAATTTAATTGGTTTTAATTCAAAATAATATTTATATAGCATCACAAACCTTTAAAAACTCAATTAAGTTAAAAGGAATCAAGAACCTAAAACACTGGTCTAACGCTGCACGCCAGCCCCACGCGTAGCGTCAGCCTTCAGCTGCGTACCTTATGCTACGCGTCAGCCTCACGTGCAGCTTGGGCATGACAGTAACAAAACCTGATGCTGTTACACACTTTAAACCATTTAGCTAACTTCTAACCTACCACATTGGCCCGTTTTAGATCCGATTACCATGAAACTTCATGGGCTACGTGCTTTCCCCATTCCGGAACTGTTGGCACTGTCCGTTCGCCAAAATTCTAACATATGCGCAAGTTATGTTTAAAAGGTAGTTTAAACCTATTAAGTACAAAACCATTGGACTAAACACCCTAAATGGGTTTCAAAAGCCTAAGGCCATGGTACACAGATTCTAAATGTCCTAATGGACTTATTATTACCTTCCGAGGTTTCTGAAACCCGTCGGATCTTAATTTCACCTACCCTGTTCCTTAAATTTATAAAATCAACTATATGCATGACTTCCTAAATCAATCCAAATATTGTTCTAGTAACAATCACATAGCACACATATCAATCATGCATCAATACAGCACCTGCCCATAACATTCAACATTTACACATCATTGGCTCCGTGCCATAAATCATCACATCAAACATAATTATAACAAATTCATCATACATGATTCGTTGTCTACCACACACATAATTATACATTATATATATTACATTCATTCATTCATTCTTGTCCCTTGGCATTAATCTTCCACTTGGTGCACCTCCGCGGCATTAGCATCCTCCCTATTACTGGTCACTAAAATTAAACAACAGTAAGGGTAAGTGTTTGGAATATCATAATTAATATAGAATGAAATATTAAACTTATTAATACCTACAGCTCACATTACATGAATTCTTGAGCTCCCAGCACTTATCCATGTCTATATACATATACATATAATTATTAATCTTTAACTCATTCAATATCACAAACTCGTTATAAATTTTATAATTCATTCAACACCACACACTCATTGATCCATATCACATTTTCAAATTCATAATTCATTTCCAATCATTAATCGTCAATAAATCCATATATATATCACAATTGACTCTCATATAATTCAACGCCTAGTATCCAGATACTAAAGGACTGACCTTCAACTGGGAGTCTCACTTGACATCCCATGAACCCGACTTGGTTCACCGAGCCCGACTTGGCTCTCCACCTCAACCACTGGGTCCAACTTGACCACTGGGTAGCTCAACTGGGCATAAAGACCACGGGAGCCAGAAAATGAAGGGTATACATACCGTTGGCCATTCCATACCATATAATCACATATCATGTTTCATAAATACAGCATATTAATCTATAATCAACATATGCAACTGCCAGAAACTGGCGTGTGCTCACAACACAGGGCGACTGACTTGTCAAGCCCATCCATACAATGTTATCGCATATATCATTATGCATATGTAATCATCAATAATCCATAATTTCACATCCTTATTCATACTCAAATATGCATATACATCTCAAGTGGAAATATCACACATATCTTTTACTTCCATCATTCTAATCTTTATTCACATCGATCAAAATAGTTATTCAATTATATAATTAATTCAATTAACATATTTCTTTCATAATCAACCATCTAATCTCACTCCATATACTCATATATTTATAACTATTATATTTAGTTAATCTATGCTATTTATCACAACTCTTGCTCAATTTCCAAACTTTCCACAACCATTTACATATGAATTCTAATTAATTATGACCCAAACACCCCCGATTACCTATATCCCGAGCTCCGACAGTTTGCACAAGAGGTAGGTGGCATCCTACAACCGCTGGATTCACTGTTCCTCTTTCGCTTTCGACATCCACTTCGTCGATCGTTTGCCTAACACTCGTTCTGGTACCTACGGTCACCAAAATATCAATTTAATTAGTATATTGCCTTCCTTACACTTCCAAACTCATTACCCAAACTTTACAAGCCACTGAAACTTAGAATCAAAACCCTAATCTCCACATGCAAATTCAGATTTCATAAGAGGGAGAAGAGAAAAGAAGAGGAAGTTAGTAATTAAAGGTTCCTATCACTTACCTTGGACTCTGATTGCCCAAAACCATAAGAAATCCAGAAACCCTAGCTGAACCACCTCAGAAGAAGAGAGGAAAAGAAAAAGAAGCTCGCGGGTTCTGTTCTATGTGACCCTATTGTAAAACAGGTCGTGACGCTGGTGCTACGTGTCAGCTCATTAAATCACACCTGACGCTACCCGTCCCAGCCACGCTACGCGTCAGGGTTCTGATGTCAATTTCTTTAAAATTCCATGTTCCTCTTAATTTCTTATACATATTATTATAATTATACCCCAAATAACACTTTCATTTATCTCTCATTTATTTTTTGATATTAATGCATCAAGGATGTTACAATTTTCAGAAAGACCATTACGGGTGAGGGATGAAATCATTAAAAATAGAAAAGGTTATGCTTAAATGACAGATCTATTGGGAACGTTAATTTGAACCTTGCTGCCTTACTATATTTATTTATTTATTTCAGTCAGGCAAGATATAGAATTTGTAAATAGTAGTTGATAATTAGGTAAACATAAAGTTTTTCCTTCTACACAGTGCATTCCTTTATGCATACACTAAATCTAAACTTGAGCCATTGATTACAGGTGAGTGAAGTCAGGAAAAATGGACTATGTTTCTAGAATACATATGTGAATCTATGATTTTTTAAAAATGTTTATATGGGGTAAACTTGTATGCATTTTTAGGAACCCTTTGTTAGTTTGGGCTAATGAGACAAATCAAGATGTTCTTTTAGTGAGTGAAAAAATGATAGACACCATCATCTTGAAGTCAATTGGCTTTGTTAGGTAAGCATCCATACCCACCTCCAAGCATTTGGCTTCATCACATGACATTACATGTGTTGTAAGAGCAACAAGGGGAATGTGCAACCTTGTTCCCACTTCTGATTTCCTGATTGCTTTGATTGCCTTATAGCCATCCATCTTTGGCATCTTTTTCAACAAACACATAAAATATCAGTATATTTAAATTGATATTCATTCACTTAAACCTTGTTTAGGGTGGTTGAGTTCTAGTTTTTATTTTCAAAAGTAAATTTGAAAATAAAACTTGTTTAGATAAAACAGTTTTAATTACATTTTGAAAACTGTTTTAAAACATCATGCTAGAACTATAAATATGTTTTTGGTTTTTAGTTTAAGTTTTGAATTTTAAAATTATCCCTTTGTTTTTCAAAAAAGTGAAAACTAAAAACCACCTTCCCTAGTGATTCTATACAACCATAAACTTCTATATACATATATATGTCTAGTCACTTTTAATTGTTATTGGCATTCTTGTATAAGAAAAATTCGTGCTTCAAAAACCATTAAAATTGAAGAAGTGCATTTTCTTTCTAGTAAATACCTAACAATCCATTAGGATCAAGTCATATGAACGACAAGTCGAAATCTCTATGTGAGATCTTGTGTTTTTTCCTTCTATAGAGATTCCTTTCTACAATCTTCACAACTGAGCTGCCTAAAATTTTGGTTGCAATCTAAATTTTGTTTTCCCTCAGCATCTTTTTCTAATGTCCTAAATTCTTTTTGCTTATTAAATTCTATTTGCTGCAAGAATTTCTATGTGTTTTCACAATTCTAGTTCTTTTCCAAATTCTTTTTGTGCACAAATACAATTAATTTTAATTTACAACCGTCGATTTAAATTCGTGATAGTACAAACTATTTTAGGAATTAAAAATATATATAATTAATTAGGAGCTGATTATATTCCTAACTGTTACAATATATAATACCAAACAATGGATTCCCTCATTAACATGCAATAGGAAGAGAGGAATGATGTTTGTTTACTTGTGATTAATTACCATAGAACTATTGTTCATTTTAGAATCTATAAATAAAATTATACAATAAGCTACACAACATTATCTATAATCCAAACAAATAAATGGACACAATCTTGAACAATGTTAATAGATATAATATGATATACTACTTAATTTAGAACTGTTCATACTTCTTTGCCTACTAATTAATTAATATTGACACAACCAGCATGTAAGAACTTACTAGACTAGGCATAGTAAACCAGATACCCCAGTGTGAGTAAATGTTGGAGGTGAAAATCATTTTTATGGTGCATTAAGTGTAGCGAGAGAAGAGTAACAACAATTTACCTTACTTTAAAGGGGAAAAAGAAGAAAAAGGCAAGAAGCTTCACTTTGGGTAGGTTTTTGTGGATGCATAGTGTAACGATAGACTTGTTGACTCTAAAGTGAAGGTTAAATCAAAATGTGACATAGTCCCACATCTAAGAAATATAAATATGTTTAATGGTCAAATAAGGTACCTCAATGATGATATTGTCTTTGATTTCTATGTAACCCACTCTATTCAATCTCAAATTAGTATGATTATTATGAAGTCAAAATTATATATTTATGCTTTTAATGATTTTGTTTAAGGTTTTCTTTTATGTATATATTGAACTATACTGGGAACTTTTCTGTATGTAACAAAGAGCTTTTAAAATTTTGAAATGTCTAGTTTATAGGGAGACTCTACTGAATTTTGGTAGGTTCCCTATGTCATTAGACCGTGTGTGTACCCAGTAGGTTCCCGTTTAAGACTCAACACAACAGGTCGATACACTGTGTTATGTTGGATCTTGAATTGTCTCGGTTGGATAGTTTAGGATGAATTTGTAACCAATAAGGCGTAACCCATAGATGTTAATGTTTGTGTGAAACTTGTGTTGTTGATGTGCAATTGGAATTTCAATTTTCGTATTTTGTGTTGTCCTTGGGTGAATGTGTGCATGGGGTGTTTCAACCCACAAGTACCTCTGTGTACTCAGGTACCAATGTGAAATGCTATTGAAATTTCGATTGAACATCAACACACAAACTTCACACAAACATGCAAATGGGTTACGAATGGTTATATTTTCATCTCGAATAGGATAGAGCCCTACCAACATACAACATCAAAGAGATAGGGAGTGATTCATGAATGATAGTCACATAATCTTTAATTAAAGCAACTAGTACTGTAGTTATTAGATATCGTGAATGGATGATCTGACAAATTGGTGATAGATGTATAATCAGGTTGATTGCAGTCAACAAGTGACTAAAGAGTGTATGATGGAGTTGTGGAAGTTTATTCCATTCGCTATGGTGAACACTCCTAATTTTGAAGCGAATCAAAAGATTCGTTGTCCTTGCTCAAAGTGCAAATGGATGAGTTTTGAATACGTGGATGATGTCATGTGCCACCTAAGTGAGAAGGGATTCATGGAAGAATACTACTGGTGGTACAACCATGGTGAACAGTTACCGCCCAGGCCACCGACCGTAATCGTGTAACAGTCTTACTACGAGGTTGGAGGGAACATGGATATGTGCAACAACATGGAGCAAATGGTGATGGATCATTTTAGACCTTTCACCGAGTGTATGCTAGAACATGATGACCAAGTTGGGAACGACGATGAGAATATAGAGAAGGATCCTAATTCAGAGGTCAAGAGATTTTATGATTTGTTGGCGGCAGCTCAAATTCCATTATGGGACGGGTGCTAGAGTCATTGAATTATCCGCCTCCCTAGCTGCTTTAAGCCTAAAGGTAGAATATAATCTTTCAAGAGGATTTTTTAATAGAATGGTCAATTTAATGGGTTCCACTATGCCAAGTCATCATCGAATGCCATCAAACCTGTACTATGCTAAGAAAAAAGTGGCAAACCTGTGGTTGGATTGTGTGAAGATAAAGTGTTGTGTTGGCGGGTGTATGTTGTTCCGAAATGAGTTTATAGACAAGAGTGTCACAAAATATGTACACTGTAATGAGGACCTCTACAAAACTATTAAAAGAAGAGGGAAAGTAACTAGGACAGCCAAGAAGAAAATGTGGTACTTTGCCATAACACCGCATCTTCAATGTTTGTACACCTCATTGTCCACGATAAAACACATGCATTAGCATACTCTGAATCAAACACATGAGGGTCTTTTATGCCATCCATCCAATAGGAAAACATAGAAGTATTTGGATGAGCTATATCCAGACTTTTCAAGCGAGTCATACAATGTACGACTTGGGTTATGTACTAATGGGTTCAAGCCATTTGGTTAATATGGAAGAGCGTACTCTTGTTGGCCAGTCATACTGACCCCATACAATCTGCCTCCTGATATATGTATGAAGAGGGAGGTGATGTTTCTATCTATACTAGTTCTAGGACCTAAAAATCCAAAGGAAAAAATAGATGTGTTTTTACAACCGTTGGTTGAGGAGTTGTCACAATTGTGGGATGTTGGGGTGATGACCTGTGATGCATCCTTGAAGAATAATTTCATGATGCGGGTTGTTTTAATATGGACCATTAATGACTTTCTTGTCAATGGCATGCTTTATGGATGGTCAACGTTTGGGAAGCTTGTTTGCACTGTGTGCATGGAACATACTAGGGGGAATCACTCTCTGTTAGTGGCAAAACAAGTTTTTTTGACTGTCATAGAAAATTCCTACCATTGGATCACCCATTCATGAGAAATAAAACCACTTTTAAGAAGAACAAGGTTGTTAATAAACCTTCACCCCGTAGGTTATCCGGTACATGGGTATGACAGAGATTGTCTGAGTATTTGTACATTTTGGATAAGAACGTGAAGGAGTTTGCGGGTTATGGGAAGGAACACCACTGGATAAAGCAAAGTATATTATGGGATTTTCCATATTGGAAAAGTTATTGTTAAGACGCAACATAGATGTGATGTACATTGAACGAAACATTTTGATGAATATTTTTGACACTATAATGGATATCAAGGGGAGAACAAAGGACAATGAGAAAAGTTAACTAGACGTTCTAAGCTGGTGTTCCACGAAAGAGTTAGAATTGAGGGATACAAGACGTGAAAAATGTTTAAACCGCATGCGAAATATATTTTAACATGACCTCAACCGATTGTTGTATGTGTGTGGATGAATAAAATGACCCTGCCTGACAGATTTGCTTCTAATTTAAGTAGAAGTGTGGACATGAAGGAGGGCAGAGTGTTTGGCATGAAAAGTCATGATTGTTATATTTTATACAACAACTATTGTCATAAGCATTTTATGCTTTATCGAAACCTATTTGGAAACCATTGGTTGAGTTGAGTCACTTCTTTAAAGAGTTGACAACAACTTCATTAACCGCGGAGAAACTTGTGAAGATAGAGGAAAGTATTCTGGTCTTGATTTATAAGTTGGAGAAGATTTTTCCACCTAGTTTTTTTGACTCTATGAAACATCTACCTATCCATCTACCATACAAGGCCTTAGTTGGTGGTCTAGTGTAGTATCGTTGGATGTATCCATTTGAAAGGTGAACATTAAAACTACTTAACTTCCTTGCAACAATTTTTTTACTCTAACAATATTCTGTAACTCAACATTTGTTTCATGTTTTACTAGATTCCTATGCTCTTTAAAAGATAAAGTGTCAAACAAAGCATACGTGGAAGCATTAATTTGTGAGACATACTTAGCCGAAGAAATAACCACTTTTGCTTCTTTCTATTTTTTGATGGAGATAGACACTAGAATGATTATAATTCCTCGTAACCTTGGGGTGGCCACAAATCCAGGGTTAGACAATAAAAGTTTTATTTTTAACTATCCTGTTCGTCCTAGAGGCAAGGTCACAGAATTTTACACTGATGAGAAACATCGGAAGACGACTCACTTGTATATTCTTCTGAATTTCCCGGAGGTGGAACCCTATCTCGAGTAAGTCACCAACTTATTTATTGCATTTTGAACCTAGCAACCATTGTAGCTAAACTATTGTTCTTTAAATTGCCTATATGTAGATATGTTGAAACAAGAGCAAAATGATATATCTGATGACCAAATTCGTAATGAGGTATCATCCAAATTCATCGGTTGGTTTGCAAAACACATAAGACCCGTATACCTTATGCTTTTGTGTTAAACTTCAAATTTTAGTTATCTAACATTATTATGTGTGTTGTAAATAAATTCAAGACCCTAGTAACCATATTGAAGACCCCTTACTCCAAGCTCTTTCTTGGGGGTCGATGAAAACTGTTAAAATATGGCTATTTTACTACGTAAATGGATACAAGTTTAACATTTTCCAATGGAGTGAAGAAATGCGCACCCATAACTAAAGGGTTTATGTTAAAGGCACAGACGGACTATTAGAGGAAGACTTCTAAGGAGTCTTGATAGAAATTGTTGAAGTTTCTTTCTCCAGATGACTTAGAAGACATATCGTTCTATTCAGGTGTGATTGGTATGATAACATAATCGGTGTAGGAATAAAGGTTGACAACAACTACGGTTTAGTTGAGGTTAAGAAAATCAGTAGATACAAAGGGTTTGATCCCTTCATTTTTTCCCAACAAGTCGAGCAAGTTTATTACATAGACTTCCCTAGAGAGCACCGAGACTGGTATGCAGTCATCAAGGCCAAGGCCCGAAGTCAGATCACTAATAATGTTTCCAATGAGGTTGAGGATGCTTATCAACTCGCTTCAAATGAGCTTAATGACAGGATGTAGACTACACTAACCTTTGTTTCCATGGTTTTATCCATAGATGACAGGACATAGACTACACTTTATCCAGGTTGTGGTTCACGGACTAGAGGATCCCATCTTGGCACATGAGCGTATACCACCACACCAGAGCAGACCACCACGCCACAGCAAGCCACCACACCACAGCAGACAACAACATAACAGACTCCTTCACCACCATATTTGGATGACTTAGGCCTCGAGGCAAACCCTGCTCCCGTATCCCCCTACCTATTCTGGTCCCACTGTCAGCGGAGATGAGTATGTCTTACTATATAGTTTGTTTTAAGCTTGTTAGTTGTTTTGTACTTATAATTTATATAATACCTAAATTTGTTTGTTCTATGCTAGTTTTTAGTACTTGTATACATTGAACTATATTGGGAAGTTTTTTGTATGTAACAGGGTAATAGTACGAATTTGGAAATGTTAGATTTATAGGGGAGACTCTACTAAAATTTTAGTAGGCTCCTTGTGTCATTAGACCACATTAAAGTGTTTAACTAACTGACTTATAGTGATGTGTCTATATTGTTTGATTATTTCTAACTGTTGTTTATTACAGCTTTATTGATAATAGTCGCACTACCAAAGCAATTACTAAGGTTCTAAAGGTCTAGTGGGATGGTCCATACATCTCTTGGACAAATGTTGGTAAGATTATCCAGGATAGATGGTTTGAGACATTCTTGTTAAGTTTAACAATTCCCTATGTTGTGAGTTTAATACATTCATACACCCATTTTTATTTTGAAATCTCATTGATGTTACAGCGTAATTATCAATGGACAGAGGGTATGATTGATGAGATAGAAAGGTCTTTGCCATAAAGACCTCCAAAATCATCAACAGTACCCTTTGGAAACTAAGAATAAGGATAAGCGCCCTCGTTGGATCCCGAGGCACACTTTGATGTGATGGTACAAAAGTAGGGAGATTTTTTGTTCCAGTAGGCCAGTGGTAGGAACAAGGAAAATAGAGCGGCTGATGTTGGTATTTCTATCTACACTGGGGGTAGCATTTCAGTCTTTGAGCATAAAAAAAATTTGTAAGTATATTTTGTTAAACATTTTTTTATGAATGACTAAATATGTTTTCTACTAATAATCTCAATACATTATGAACTACAGGAGCTGAAGGAGCACCACGAGCCTTCATTGTATAAGGTCATGTAAATGACCAAGAAGAACAAAGCCGGTGCATAGGTTAACCAGAAGACGATAGACATAGCGATACTTTATTTTAACTTACACATGCTTAAACTTACAAATCATATTACTGAATTTTATCATTATTTTACATTTGCAAGAGATGTATCTTGCTATGAGGGTCGAGAAGGAGGTAGAGTTGGCGGCTTCCACACCTAAGGGCCTATTTGGAGATTAAGGAACCTGTTTAAATAGATAGCCATAGTGACACTGAAACTGAAGGATAATTTCAAACTAAAATAGACCCAGATTATGCAGTTATTCAACATATATACATATATAAATATATTTATAGTTTAAGACTAATGTTTGTTTTCATGGTTTTATCCACATATAGAAGTAGACTACCCTTCAACCGGGGTGGTGTTTTGAGGACTCCAGGATCCCGTATTGGCACACCACAGCAGACCACTACCCCACAACAGGCCACCATACCACAATAGACCATTACCTCACAACAAACCACCACTCCTTCACCACCACAGACCACAGCACAACAGACCATCACTCCTTCATCGACGGGATTGGATGACCTTGGCCTCGAGGCGAGCCCACCTCCGGCATTGCCCCTACCCACTTTGGTCCCACTGCCAAGCCGAGAGGAGTATGTATACTATATAATTTGTTTTAAGTTTCTTAGTTCTTATAATTCATATAGTACTTATTATATATTAGTTATTTAGTACTTGTATACATTGAACTGTACTAGGAAGTCTTTTGCTTGTAATAGGGTAATCGTTCAAATTAGGAAATGTTACATTTATAGGGGAGAATCTGCCGAAATTTTGGTAGTCTCCTTATGTCTATATTATTTCATTGTTTCTAACTATTGTTTATTACATCTTTGTTGATAGTAGTCGCACTACCAAAGAAATTACTAACGTTCTGAAGGCCCAGTTGGATGGTCCATACATCTCTTGTGTTTAGGGTTTAGTGTTTAACAAAGATGGTAATTTAAAATAAATTAAAATCCCTCAAAATAATATTAAGTTACAAACGTCTTCCAATAAATACACTTATCAACACTAATGTCAATAAATAGTGGGTCTGCCAAAGCAGGGTACTATCATTTATATTAGTAAGACGTGATGGGATAATTGTAATATCCAAACTGTTTTATTGGGTTTTAACTTAACTAAGTTATCAATTGGATTGAATAAACTTAGAGGCTTATACATTGGGCTAAACTTTCATAAGATGAATGATCAGTAATGGTTACCTAACCCGATGTCTAAGAGTTGTATAAGATACAATTGGAAAAGAGTTTCCTACCTAAATAACCAGGTGTTAAGTTATCAGCCAAAGGTGACTCAAGATTAGGCCAAATATGGATCTTTACCTACTAGAAGATCTTCCAACGGGATTTTCTGATTTGTAGAGGGTAATTTTATTTTGAATCAAAATAGTGGGAGATATGTTTAATTTTAAGACCAAAACTTAAATATGTTTTTAATTAATACTTACTATATATTTTTCTGTTTTAGATAACCATGACATGAAACACACTTTCGAACCTTTCATTACGATCAATCCTAGACAAAGAAAAATTGTCTAGACCCAATTGTCTAGACTGATATAGGAATTTTAGGTTTATCTTTAAACAAGAGAAAAAACAGTATGTCCTGGAAGATCTGATTCCAAAACCACTCTCGGCCAATGCTTCTAAAGATAACAAGGATGCTTACAAGAGGCATCAGGATGACGCTTTAGATATCCAATGCCTTATGTTGACAACCATGTCTCCTAAGCTTCAGAAGCAACATAAGCACATTAAGGCTTTCGATATGATCGAAAACTTAAGGAAACTATATCAAGGTCAAGCTGACTAGGAAAGATATGAAGTTTCTTCAGCCCTATTTAGCTGTAGACTTAAAGAGGAAGGTTCTGTAGGACCTCATGTGCTCAAAATGATTGGGTACTTGGAGAATCTAGCTAGGCTAGGATTCCCCTTCCCTTAAAAGTTAGCTATCGATCTCATTTTAAAGCTATTACCTGATAGTTTTAAGTCAGTCATCATGAATTATAACATGAATGCATTAGATAAAACATTGCCAGAGCTACAAAATATGTTGAGGACTGCTGAGCCTAATATTTCTAAAGGAAAGGGCAAGGCCATAATGATGGTCAATTCTGGCAAAGGTAAAGGAAAGGGCATACATAAAGGCAACGGAAAGGCTGTTATGGGAAAGGGTAAGGTAATTTGGAAAGGCATGGATAAGCCAAGTACATCAACCTTAAAACCTGTGGGCGGGGTGGCTAAGGAAGAAAATTGTCATCATTATGGATAGAAGGGACACTAGAAAAGAAATTGTCCAAAGTACCTAGAAGAGCTTAAGAAGAAGGGAAGTAAGGCTTCCACTTCAGGTATTTTTGTTATAGAAACTAACTTGTCAACTTCAATGTCATGGGTATTAGATACTGGATGTGGATCTCACATTTGTCTTAATGTGCAGGATCTACGAAGGAGTAGGTAGTTAATGAAGGGTGAGGTAGATCTACGCGTTGGAAATGGAGCAAGAGTTGCTGCATTAGCTGTAGGGACTTATTTTTTATCCTTGCCCTCAGGGTTTGTTCTTGAATTAAAAAATTATTTTTATGTTCCGGAAATAAGAAGAAACATTATTTCTATTTCTTGTTTAGATAGAAAAGGGTTTTCCTTTATAATAAAGAACAATGGTTGTTCTGTTTATTTGAATGACATGTTTTATTGTTGTGTAAATTTAAGTAATGGACTTTATGTTCTCGATCTCAAAACCCATATCTATAACGTTAATACTAAAAGGGTTAAAATAAATGATTTGAACCCAACTTATCTTTGGCATTGTCGCCTAGGACATATAAATGAGAAACATATTTCTAAACTCTATAAAGATAGATATTTAGACTCTTTTGATTTTGAATCAATAGATACATGGGAATCTTGTTTATTGGGGAAGATGACTAAGACCTCATTTACCGAAATGGGTGAAAGGGCGAGGGATCTTCTAAGCTTGATACATAATGATGTATGTGGGCCAATAGGGACAATGGCTAGGGGAAGTTTTAGCTACTTTATCACTTTTACTGATGATTTCAGTAGATATGGATTTGTGTTTCTGATGAAGCATAAATTAGAGTCCTTTGAAAAGTTCAAAGAATTCAAACATGAAGTAGAGAACTAACTTAGCAAGATAATTAAAGTACTTCAATTTGATCGAGGTGGTGAATACTTAAGCCTGGAGTTTGATGAATATCTTAAAGAGTGTGAGATTATCTCTCAACTCACTCCTCCTTGAGCACAACAATTGAGTCTAAGCGGAGAAATAGAACTTTGTTAGACATGGTTCAATCAATGATAAGTCAAATTGACCTCCCTAACTCTTTTTGGGGACATGCTTTGATGACAATAACTTTTACCCTTAATTGTCTTCCATCTAAGGCTGTCATAAAGACACCATATGAGATATGGACTAGGAAATGACCTAGTATGTCTTTTCTTAAGATTTGGGGCTGTCAAGCTTATGTGAAGCGTCAGATTTCTGATAAACTTGAACCCAAATCAGATAAATGTCTTTTTTTAGGATACCCAAAGGAAACTAAGGGTTATTATTTCTACAATCCTATTAAGGGCAAAGTGGTTGTCGCTCGAAAGATTGTATTCTTAGAAAGGAAATTCATCTCTAAAAGAATCAGTCGGAGGAAAGTAGAACTTGAAGAAGTTCAAGACCTACAAGGCATTGAAGAGCCGATGGTGGAAATGGAGTAGGAATCACAAAATGTTGTGATAACTCCAACTCCAGTAGAGCAAGACTTGCGTAGATCAGGTAGAATACATCAACAACCTAAAAGATATGGATTTCTTATAACTCAGGAAGAAGATGTATTGCTAATGGATCAAAATGAGCCAACATCTTATAAAGAGATCCTTGGAAGTTTAGAATCTGAGAAATGGCTTGAAGCCAGGGGATCTGAAATAGACTCCATGAATGTAACATACCAAAATTTTAAAATAAAGGATAAATTTAGGAAATTAATATTGAATAATTGTATGTGGAATAATTAATGTCCCAAAATATTAGAAATAATTAAATTAAGATTTTGGGGACTGTTGGTGATTTATGGAAACCGGATAAGTTGAAAATAAGCCCGGTTGAGATATGGGTGTTAGAGCAAGTATCTCTGATTGAGATGATATTGGTCAGGGCTATTGAGGATAATATTGGGAGTCTGAATATGTATTCGAAATAATTTTCAGATTAAGAATTGAGCCCGAATACAGGTCCTATTGGTCATAAAACGATGAACTTTAATGAGAAGGATTAAAAAGAAAAGGAAAACCCAATTTTTCCACTCTTAGTTCACGTTGGCTTTTGGACTTCCTTGGCAAACAATTTCTACTTCTTTCTCTCTACTTCTCCTTCACTCATTCTCTACTTCTTCTTCTTCTCCTACCAAAACCCTAAGTCAAATGTGACACATTTTCCCTCCTCCTATTTCGTTTTCATTGGAGCTTGGAAGGAGGCCATTGGAGCTAAAATCTTCTTCCTCTTCTTCTCTATTTTCATGTAGTGTTTCCCCCTTCTTGAACCCATTTCATTTTGGGTGTGAGGTAAGATATACTCAAAGTTTTTGCAAAGGATATTTGTTATTATGAGTTGGGGGAACAATGCATGTACATGGGTGTTTGTGGGGAGCATTTAATGCAAGAACCATAGTGGGGGTTGTCATAAATACATGGTTTAAGTGAAATAAATATGGTTGATGCATTTATGTTAGTAGGAGATGAAGAATAATGAGGCATTAATGAGGGTTGTTAGGTTTTGGTGAAAACCCTGACTTGGAGATTTGGGGGGAAATGGTTAATGTTGACTTAAGAGTATGTTTTATGAAGAAATACATGACATTGATGAATATGAATGTTGATAAATGGGGTTGTATAAATGTTGGGCCATTGAGGTTGGTAGCCCTTGAATTTAATGAATGTGGCTTGATGGGAAGGAATTCCTGAAGCCTAACAAACAATGGAAATAATGTCTATAACATGTCTCATACATGTTATGAAATTGTAGATATGATTATCATTAAATAGAATTGAATTTGTATCTTGAAATAGTTGTTTGATTGGGATTTGACATGCATGTTAATGTAGGATCCATTCTGAACGATAAGGCGGATGCGTCATACCAATTGAAATTCTTCTCTTGAGGTAGGAGAGGAGTCTTATATTCTAATTACATGAATTGGATAGTGTTTGATTGTCATATGTGACAATATGCATGTTTGCCTTGTTTTGATTTTATGGAAATATGAATTGTGTATGTAATGTTGAGAATAATGTTTGGCAACATGCTTGTGCAATTAGAATAAATATGGTGTACTATATTGTGGTGTGGTTCGTTTGATAATTTAATGTTATTCTTATGTCCACCATAGATGTGAAATGAGTGTTGTTGATGTTTGATTGAGAATGGGTGTGAGTGAATAGCATACCATGATTTGATAATGAAAAGTTGATGATTGAAACTGATGTGGAGTGCCATTGTAAATGGTGTTTGAGTTGTTAATGTGCCACACTTAAAACTTAAGAACAAACTAAACTCAACAATGATAAATCCACTAAGAAATATGAAGTGGTGTTGGTGATGATGATGGTGATGATGTTTGATGAGTGGCATGTATAGGATGTATAGAATGAGAAATGCACATGATTCGCATTTGCATCCATGGCATACTGCATAGCCATCGTTGTTGGAACAGTAGAGGAGTTCCCTCGGCCGACCCAATAGGAGGGTGGTTCGATGCACGAGTAATTTTATTTTCCCCTGTGCTCGGTGTGTAAGTCACAAAGCCGTCCATGTATTGCTACGGGGAGCTACATGTGGCCGACCCTTGTGGGGGTGGCTCTTGATGAGCAGGTGACCCCGGTGGTCCTTGGTATCATAGCCGCCATGATTTGAGATCTGGCCAACCCTAACACTATATGTCGAATATGTTGTATACCGCGGTCATGGTGAAAATGACCAGGTGTTACAAGATGGGCGATGCGGTTTGGTACCAGTAAAACAATTGGTGAAATGCATGTGATTTAAGAATAAGTGTACATATTTTACTACAGCAATAGGGGTATGGTTAGATGATCATACTTGAATCCCACAGTTGGTGTTTATATTCCCACAGTCAGATCTGCAATTGTTGAAATATTCCATTGTGTATATGCATTAGCTTAAGAGAATTTGCATATAGCAAGGAAGTATGCCAAAGGAGATGAGTTATGATGATGGTTGTATTGGGGATGAGATAATGTGTTAAGACAACATAAAGATATGAATACCAAATGATAATTTGAGTAAAGCGGATGTGTTGTGTAATAGTTCAAATGTTGCAGGACTTGATTATGTACATGCTTGTATACCTGGTATGACTTATAATGTCATTGTGATATATGTATGAGAGTATTATAATAAGGAATGAAATGGTGAATTATGTGTATGTGCAAAGTATACATGTTTGAAGCATATGTATATAATCATATGGTATTCATATTCATTCTTTTAGAATGTATGACTCACTCTCCCATGTTGTCCATTTTTTTAGACTTATGATGCAAGGCACTCATGGGTGAAGTGATTCTTTTGAAGTACATTTTGTGAAGGAGGTAAATAGATGTATAGAAAGTGCCTTGACCGACAATTTTTTACTTTTGTGTAGTCCATGATAGGAGATTATGCTCATTGTGGTTGAGAAGATGTATATTGATTTTTTAGGTCATGGGTGAAAATTGGAACTTATGCATATGCCCAATTTTTGGTTATGACCTTGGTGATGTATAATACTAACATATGATGTTTGAACCTTGCTCAAATTGATGAATGAATGATGAGAACTATGGATGGTATGGTTGTTTTATGCATAAGTAAGGAACTAGCATAGTCAATTTGTGATTTATGAAGTTCTAATGTGTTGTAAGGAATACACAAGCTTAAGTATTTCAATTGTGGTTTATGGGAAATAGAATGGTTCCATTTGGTAGAAAATAGAGCCCTTGGTTGCCTCAAAATGCCTTAAAATGAGGTAAGCGCATTTATGCGCATAATTTACTCATTTTTAGGAATTTTTGAGTGCAGCCAGTGGTCACACGTCACAAACGATATATTATAACTTGTGTTAAAGTTTGGTAGTGTTCCAATATCATTTGCATGCATTTTGATTGTTGAGAAGTCCATCTCTTTTTCAAAATCTGCATAATTTCTGCATACTGATATGGTGTAATCGATTAGCTTCCCTAACCTAATCGATTACAAGGCCCCTGTCTTTAAGGTAATCGATTACATTCAGTGTTGTAATCGATTATGAACCAACCCGAAGCCTTGTAGTCGATTAGATTGGTCATTGTAATCGAATAGGTGAAATACCTGATGCATTATATAAATTCTAGGAGTTCTGTAATCGATTATTCCCAACTCTATAATTAATTAGTGTAGATTCTACTAGCTTGGTAATCGATTATAATTAGCATTGTAATCGATTATAAACCCAACAGAAACAATGTAATTGATTACTCTAAGTGTTGTAATCGATTAAGTTAAGCCCCTGATTCAATGTACCATTCCAAAAGTTCTGTAATCGATTACTCCTAGCTATATAATCGACTAGTGCAATCGATTAGCACTTGGCCTAGTCGATTATATCAGTTTGAAATGGGAAATTTCACTAGCTTGACCATTTATTTTGCATTTCTTGGCTTCTTTGGTCTATTGCATGATAATTGTACACTTTTATACTCCTTTTAAGTTCGTCCACACTCTTCGTAACAACTACGTACTTCTACTATCCATTGTTCATGATCATATGGTTGATTATCCAATGGTTACTCTTGATTTTAAATTACCCACCTTCTGGAATATTCATATATAAGATAGGTTTTATATAGATCCAGGGTATTGATCAAAAGCCCTCCATTATATTTCTTCATAGAATTATTTCCTTTATGAAACACGAAAAAATTTACCCGTATTTTCTGGGTCGTCTCAACCTGGTATTAGAGCATTGGTTGCTCTTGATACGATCATAATTGATGTTGTTCATGTAGTTGTTGCTTATGATTGAGTCATGTGAGCTATAATTAATTGAGTTATGGATTATTTGATTGAATTGTGAATATTTGTCATTGAATTGAGATTGATGTTTAGAATTGTTGAGTCCGGCCAAGAGTCCTTACACTATTTACCTTGAATGATGAATATGTTGTGATCATGTGCTGAAAACGATATGATTGTGTGATGTGGTACATGATAGGCTTATGAGTGCTAAGACCTTTGAAATTATATGTTGAAAGGTTATTGTTTGGTTTAGTTTACTTATGTATGAGCCATATTTTGATTTATAGGCTTAAATATGGCTGGTAGACCTAACCGTGAGGCTGCTGCTATGGCAAATACCTTGAATCGATTCACTGATCTCTTGGAAAGGCAAGGCCAACTGAATGTGGGGTAAGGCTCCCAAGGTCTTGATGTATTTCTCAAGAGGAAACCTTTTGAATTTCATGGGGGTTATAAGCCTGAGGATGCTTACGCATGGATTAATGACTTGGAGAGAATTTATGCAAGCTTCAAGTGTTCTGAAGAACAGAAGGTGGAGTATGCAGTCTTCATGATCCGCGATGAAGCTAAAGCTTGGTGGCGTCTTACTAGGGGACGCATGATATCTGCTGATGTTCCCTTGGTTTGGGAAAACTTCAAGGTGGAATTCTTGAAGAAGTACTTCCCAGACAGCTATAGAAGTAATAAAGAGCTTGAGTTTATGGAACTTAAGGAAGGTGGTATGACGGTGGAGGAGTATGCCTCCAAGTTTAAAGAACTCTGTGTATTTTATCCGCCCTATCAACAAGAGGGTACCGAGGCATCCAAGTGTGAAAAGTTTGAAAATGGGTTGAGGCCTGAGATCAAGCGGGCTATTCGACATCAAGAGATTAGAAGCTTTCCTACACTTATGAATAAGTGTCGCATATATGAAGAAGATGATATGGCTCCTTTGAGTCATAGCAAGCATGAGCCTAAGTTGAAAGGCCAATTTTCTAGCTTCAAGAAGCAAGGTCATTTTAAGAAGAAGTTCTTTCATGGTGGGTCCTCAAATAGGGACATGGTGCTCCTAGAGGTGGTTACAGTGGTGGTAACCAAGGTCGTGAAAATGTCCAAGGCCTAACTTGCTTCAAATGTGGTGCTAAACATTTACACGTGATTGCCCACGAGATGATGTGGTGTGCTACCAATGCAAGTAACCCGGGCATATTCATCATAATTACCCATTGAATGCTATTGTTAACGCTTCTATTCGCTTGAATTATGATGCTAACCATGGAGGCCGTGGTGGCTTGGGAGGCCGTGGTCGTGGAAATGGTAATGGTCAAAATGGAGGCCATAATGGTGGCCATGGTGGAAACTATAATGGTGGGAGAAATGGAAATGGCCGAGGCAATGGCCATGGTAGAAGAAATGGTAACCGCAATAGTGGTGATCAACTACAAGCTGTTGGTAGGGTATTTGCAGTTACTGGTGAAGAAGCCACGCAAGCTAAAGATCTTGTCTGTGGTGAGTGTGAAATCCTTGATATCTCGGTAAATGTTATCTTTGATTCTGGTACTACGCACTCATTTATTTCTGAAGATTGTGTAAGGCGCTTGAGGGTGACTGTGTGTATAATGAAGGGTTCTATAATGGTGACTACACCGAGTGGTACTTATTTGAGATCGATGACTCGATGTGAGAATATCAAGATGACCCTTGAGGGTAGGAAATTTGTTGTGTCCCTCGTATGTTTGCCTATGAAAGACCTAGACATTATTCTAGGCATGGACTGGTTATCCGCTAATAAAGTCTTAGTGGATTGTTATAATAAGACGGTGATCTTCCCGACTTTGAATGCTGAAGGCTTTGATGTGCAAGGTATCTTTCAGCTTCTTATGATGTTTTACTTGGTTGATGGGAATGGTTCTTCCCAACCTTGTGAAATTCCTATTGTTTCAGAATTTCCCGATGTGTTTCCGGATGAGATTCCTGGATTACCTCCTCCACGTGAAGTGGAATTTTCTATTGACCTCATCCCTGGCGTTGAGCGCGTTTATAGAGCTCCTTATAGGATGTCTCCTATGGAGTTGACCGAATTGAGGAAGCAAGTTAAGGAATTACTTGAACGGGAGTTTATTCGCCTAAGTGTGTCTCCTTGGGGTGCTCCTGTATTGTTGGTGAAAAAGAAGGATTGGAGCATAAGATTTTGTGTTGACTATCGCCAACTCAACAAGCTAACTATTAAGAACAAATATCCTCTTCCTCGCATTGATGACCTTTTGGATCAAATGAAGGGCGCCGTGATGTTTTCAAAGATAGACTTGTGTTCCAGATATCACCGAATTCGGGTGAAGACTGAAGACATTCCTAAAACTGCTTTTCGAACGCGATATGGACACTATAAGTATGTAGTGATGCTATTTGGAGTGACAAATGCTCCTACGATTTTCATGGATTACATGAATCGCATCTTCCACGAGTATCTTGACCAATTCATCGTGGTGTTTATTGATGATATGTTGGTATACTCTAAGAGTCATGAAGAGCATGAAAGACATCTTTGTCTTATATTAACCATTCTTCAAGAGAAAGAATTATATGCTAAGCTCTCTAAATGCGAATTCTGGATGAGTGAGATCTCTTTTCTTGGTCATGTGATTTCCGGTGATGGAGTTGCCGTGGATAGATCGAAGGTTGAAGCTGTTATGGTTTGGGAAAGACCGACATCTGTGACGGAGAGAAGAAGTTTTCTTGGTCTTGCCGGTTATTACTGGAGGTTTATTGAAGGGTTTTCCCGCTTAGCCTTACCATTGACAAAGTTGACTCGTAAGAATCAACCTTTCGTATGGACCCATAAATGTGAAAACAGTTTTTAAGAGTTGAAATTGACGCTTACCACTGCACTGGTATTAGCGCTACCCGATTTGACGGATGATTTTGTGGTGTATTATGATGTGTCTATACATGGTCTGGGTTGTGTGTTGATGCAGGGCAAACGTGTGATAGCCTATGCGTCAAGACAATTGCGACCATATGAGGTTAATTATCCTACACACGATCTAGAATTGGCGGCAGTGGTGTTTGCTTTGAAGTTGTGGCGACATTACTTATATGGTTCTAAGTGTAACATGCCAGTTTTGAAGCTAAATACCGAATGAAAAATAAACCATCAAGACTCGATTTCAAATAGAAAACAACCGTTAATTGTATATAACTATCAAGTGGATTTAAGCCATTAAAATGATTAAAATGATTTGAGGAATTTAGCAGCCCAACTACCCTGAGAATCAGAAAACAATAAACTAATTAAATATAAAGGATGGTGATGGCCAGGTGATGGGGCGGAGTGCGCGTGGCTGTTGGGCTCACGCTCTCCCACCCCACTCTTCTCTTCCTCGTGCGAATATATATATGAACGTAAGCCTATGGTCACAAACACTCACTGTTCCTTCAGATTCTTTTTCCTCCATCACTTCATTCTCTCTTTTTCCCTCTTCGTCTCCACCTTCTTTTCTCCCTGTCTTGCTCTTCGCTCCTGGAGATCGTGACGACAGTACTGGAGGAAGGACCATGCTCCATCCCAGAACCAAGCGCAGGATACGACGGAGCCAAGGGAGACTGAACGAACCAGGAGAAGGGCATCAGACCCAACGACGAGAGCAGAAAAGTTTCTTGAGGTTCTTCTGTAGGTAGGGGGCGCTTGCATGTCGAATGCATGGTCCACGAATGGTACCGGAGGAATATACTGCATGAGTGTGTGTGCATGTGTGTATGACGACTAGATCTTATGCATGATTCTGGATTCTGTGTGTGTTTTACAGTGGGTATGCAGTGATCGCATGTAATCTAGATGGTGGTGACATAGTCTGTTAGTAATTGATAATGACGAATGAAATGCATGGTTCTATCCCTCTTATCTCTGTGAGACTATGAGTGTGTGCTTGTTAGTTGAACTGCCCGATGATATTATTTTGATTGCCGATTGTTGTATGCATTGGTATGACTGATAAAACAAATATAAAGGCTGTGTTGAATCTGTTCTTACTTAATGGCTGCGAGGGAGGTATCGGTGGTGCGATGATACGTACTGGTAAATGCATTAGCTGCATGTGCAAGAGTGGGGTGATCCATGGAGGGTCATGAACCCCGAGGGAATGACTTCCAGCTACAGACCTTGGCTAGATCCTGATAGTGCTCGTGGTAGCCGTAGGAGCTAGAGAAGAGTCTCGAGACGCCCATGGGAGGCCGGTACCACCTGGTAAGAGCTGAAGGACGAGGGGCCAGACGAAGGGAAACCGTAACTGAAAGTCATTATCCGAGTCGGATCCGCAGGCATGCATATAGATATGAGGTTGATTGTGGTAGTGCACATAGCATGTGTGGGGTGTGTGTATGATTCCCGAGTGCATGGATGCATATGTGTGTGTGTGGAGATGAACTATATGTAGCATGTATGTTATAGACGTTATCTTACATTGCATGAACTTAGTTAACCTGAGAAAGATTGAATGAAAGTAGGTGCGTGTACTGACGCTGATACCGAGTCTTTGATTATCATTTTACATGTAAAAGCTCACCCCTGTAGTGGCTATATTTTCAGTGAATATCTCTCGGAATGAAGAATGAAGGAGGAGCCGAGTGTAGAGCAGAGCAGTCGAGTACCATGGAATATGTGTGTATATGTATATACTGTGTATAAGGTCTCGTTAAGCCTTGGCCGGCTCATGTTTTGGTCTTGGTCTTTACGTTAGAACTTGAACAGCTTCGGGTAACATAAGTCATGACGAAACTCTTGTAATTATTTGAATGCTTTCATTTATATATATGTTGTGTTCTCTATACTGTAAGTGATGTCCGAACGGTGAATATGAATGCATGAGTATGTCTTATAAGCGTAGGGTAATTATAATCCGAGTGATCAAACCGTAGTGTGCCAAGTGAGTTAGCTGCTATTCTCGAACGAATATAGGCCTGAGGATTTTCGAGTAAATGTAAGTATGAAATTCGAGTGAGATTCATTCATATGATTTCCCGAGAGAGAAACACTTAGACGGATTCTTAGGGAAGTTTCCTCCAATGACATCCTGGTGAGTAACTTAGTGGAAAGAATCTCAAGCGTATAGGCTTAACTGATTCCGAGTGAAAACGCGTATAAACTCCGAATGGGAAATATTCCGAGTGAGAGTTTATAGAGTCCGAGTGGAAAGTCCCCTACTTACCGGGCGAATCTAGTATGTACCTTGGTGGTTAAATATAAGAGACTATGTTATAGAAGGTAGGCGTGGGAGTCGATTCTCGAGTGCTGGAACCCCTCATACCGAGTTGCCTTAGGAGTAAATCCTGAGTGAGGGAGAGTTGGTCATTCCCGAGTGATAACCCGAATGATTCCCTTCTGAGAGAGGAGTTCGAATGGTGGTTTAGAGTGAATTGGACCTTAAGTGTAAGGCATCGGTAACCCGAGTAGAGTATAAGTGTGGCCTTATGGATAAAATTGGACAGCTAAGTTATGGAGTTCCGAATGGACTTAGGATTGAACTTCCGAGTGAAATCAGTCGGTTACCGAGTGTATGGATGCCCCGATACCGAGTGATGAATTTGCCGTGTGAGGCTTCTCGCTTCAGCAAACGAAGGATCCGCTCCAGCGAATGCGTGGTTGGGAAGGCTTTTGTGTTGGCATCGCTTAAGCGGATCGTGCCTTGCCTGAGCGACTAGAGCTGTTTCGCCTAAGCGTGTGGGTTCACGCTGAAGCGAGTAGACGTTGGTGTTGGACCTCGCTTGAGCGAATGGCTTGATGGTGGATTCCGCCCAGGCGCTAATGTGTTTCACTGAACCTAATGGGTCGGTTCCAGCTTATTCCTTCCACTGATTGCTATATGTGTGAATGCTCTTTTATTTCCTTGCCTTCTTCCTTTTTATACCGATCGGACAGTGATCAATTTTTGTGGAAATTTTTCCAGTTTTCGGGATTATCACGTATTTAGAAATCTAGGGTGTTACACTAAGTTTGTGGTATTTAGTGACCATAAGAGCCTTAAGTATTTGTTTGACTAAAAGGAACTTAATATGCACCAAAAAAGATGGATGGAATTCCTAAAGGATTATGAGTTCAAGTTGAGGTATCATCCTGGAAAGGCCAATGTGGTAGCCGATGCTTTGAGCCGAAAGTCGTTGCATATCTCTATGATGATGGCGAAAGAGATGGAGTTGATTGAACAATTTAGAAATTTGAATTTGGGCGTGGAGACATATACCTCAAAGAAAATGTCTCTTGAAATGTTGAAGGTCACGAATAAATTTCTTGAATATGTGAAGGCACAACAACCAAATGATGAGTATTTGATGGAGATGAAGAAAACCCAAGAGAAAAGGAAAAATTTGTTCCTAGTGGAAGGTCCGGATGGCGTTTGGCGTGTGAAGGGCCGAATTTATGTTCCCTCAAATGGTGATGTGAGGAAATGTGTACTTGACGAAGCTCACAAGAGCGTATTGAGCATTCATCCTGGTTCTACCAAGATGTATCAAGATTTGAAGAAGAATTTTTGGTGGCCCGGTATAAAGTGTGACGTAAACTTTGTAGCATCTTGCCTTATTTGTCAGAAGGCGAAGGTAGAGCATTAAAGGCCTTCTGGTACTTTGAGACCACTTGATATCCCCGTTTGGAAGTGGGATGCTATTACTATAGACTTTGTGTCCAGTCTACCTAGGACAAGGTCCAATTATGACGGAATTTGGGTGATTGTAGATCGTTTGACGAAGAGTGCGTATTTTTTACCGATTAGCATGAAGAGTTCCTTGGAGGATCTGGCGCAGTTGTACATTAAGGAGATAGTGAGGTTGCATGGGGTGTCCTCTAGTACTATTTCTGATAGAGACCCATGCTTTACTTCTCGATTTTGGGGAAGCCTACATAAGGCCATGGGCTCTAAATTGAAGTTGAGCTCAGCTTATCACCCTCAGACGGACGGACAATCCGAGAGGACTATTCAGAGTCTTGAGGACTTATTACGTGCATGTGTTTTAGAACATGGTGGTTCATGGGTGAGATACTTGCCTTTAATTAAGTTTACCTACAACAACAGCATCCATTATAGTATTGACATGGCACCGTATGAGGCGTTGTATTGAAGGAAGTGTAGAACCCCTTTGTGTTGGCTTGAGGCTGGTGAGAACTTTGCTTTAGGGCCGGAAATTGTTCAGGAAACTACTGAGAAGATTAAGAAGATACAAGAGAATATGAAGATTGCTTAGGACCGATAGAAGAGTTACCATGACAAGAGACATAAACCACTTGAATTTTAAGTTGGTGACCATGTGTTCCTGAGAGTCTCGCGTGATAAAGGGATTGGAAGGGCGCTGAAGAATGGAAAGTTGAGCCCTAGGTTTATTGGACCTTATAAGGTATTGGAGCGGATTGGCGATGTTGCTTATCGGATTTCACTCCCTCCGCACCTTGCTAATCTGCATAATGTGTTCCACGTGTTGCAATTGAGGAAATATGTTCATAATCCTCTACATGTGATTTCTATGGACGATGTCGATGTACGAGACGATTTATCTATCCCTCCTGTTTCGATTCGCATTGTCAAGCATTTTGTGAAGAGACTATGGAACAAGTTGGTACCTTTGCTGAAGGTCGCTTGGAAACATGGAAATGTAGAGACGTTCACATGGGAATGTGAGGACGACATCAGAGAATGATATCCTGACGTGTTCGAATCCGGTATGTTAAATTTTGAGGACGAAATTTTCTTTTGGTGGGGTGGATTGTAACATCCCAAAATTTTAAAATAAAGGATAAATTAAGGAAATTAATATTGAATAATTATATGTGGAATAATTAATGTCCCAAAATATTGGAAATAATTAAATTAAGATTTTGGGGACTGTTGGTGATTTATGGAAACCGGATAAGCTTAAAATAAGCCCGGTTGAGATATGGTTGTCGGACCAAGTATCTCTGATTGAGATGATATTGGTCAGGGCTGTTAAGGATAATATTGGGAGTCCGAATATGTATTCGGAATAATTTTCAGATTAAGAATTGAGCCCGAATAGAGATCCTGTTGGTCATAAAACGATGAACTTTAATAAGAAGGATTAAAAAGAAAAAGGAAAACCTAATTTGTCCACTTTTAATTCACGTTGGCTTTTGGACTCCCTTGGCAAACACATTCTACTTCTTCTTTCTCTCTACTTCTTCTTCACTCCTTCTCTACTTGTTCTTTTTCTCCTTCCAAAACCCTAAGTCAAAGGTGACACATTTTCCCTCCTCCTATTTCATTTTCATTGGAGCTTGGAAGGAGGCCATTGAAGCTGAAATCCTCTTCCTCTTCTTCTCCATTTTCATGTAGTGTTTCCCCCCTTCTTGAACCCATTTTGTTTTGGGTGTGAGGTAAGATATACTCACCATTTTATTGAAGTTTTTGCAAAGGATATGTGTTATTATGAGTTGGGGGAACAATGCATGTACATGGGTGTTTGTGGGGAGCATTTAATGCAAGAACTATAGTGGAGGTTGTCATAAATGCATGGTTTAAGTGGAATAAATATTGTTGATGCATTTATGTTGGTAGGAGATGAAGAATGATGAGGCATTAATAAGGGTTATTAGGTTTTGGTGAAAACCCTAACTTGAAGATTTCGGAGAAAATGGTTAATGTTGACTCAAGAGTATGTTTTATAAAGAAATGCATGGCATTGATGAATATGAATGTTGATAAATGGGGTTGTATGAATGTTGGGCCATTGAGGTTGGTAGCCCTTAAATTTAATGAATGTGACTTGATGGGAAGGAATTCCCGAAGCCTAAAAAATAATGGAAATAATGTGTATAACATGTCTCATATATGTTATGAAATTATAGATATGATTATGATTAAATAGAATTGAATTTGTATCTTAAAATAGTTGATTGATTGGGATTTTACATACATGTTAATGTAGGATCCATTCTGAATGACAAAGCGGGTGTGTAGTACCGATCGGAATTCTTCTCTTGAGGTAGGAGATGAGTCTTATATTCTTAATAAATGATAATTTGAGTAAGGCGGATGTGCTGTGTAATAGTCCAAATGTTGCAGGACTTGATTATGTATATGCTTGTATACCTGGTATGACTTATAATGTCATTGTGATATATGTATGAGAATATTATAATGAGGAATGAAATGGTGAATGATGTGTGTATACAAAGTATACATGTTTGAAGCATATGTATATAATCATATGGTATTCATATTCATTCTTTTAGAATGTATGACTCACTCTCCCATGTTGTCCATTTTTTTAGACTTATGATGCAGGGCACTCATGGGTGAAGTGATTCTTTTGAAGTACATTTTGTGAAGGAGGTAAATAGATGTATAGGAAGTGCCTTGGCCGGCAATTCGTTACTTTTGTGTAGTCCATGATAGGAGATTATGCTCATTGTGGCTGAGAAGATGTATATTGATTTTGTAGGTCATGGGTGAAAATTGGAACTTATGCATATGCCCAATTTTTGGTTATGACCTTGGTGATGTATAATACTAATATATGATGTTTGAACCTTGCTCAAATTGATGAATGAATGATGAGAACTATGGATGGTAATCTTATGTGATGCATATTGGAAGTCTTCTATGGTTGTTTTATGCATAAGTAAGGAACTAGCATAGTCAATTTGTGATTTATGAGGTTCTAATGTGTTGTAAGGAATACACAAGCTTAAGTATGTCAATTATAGTTTGTGGGAAATGGAATGGTTCCATTTTGTAGAAAATAGACCCATTGGTTGCCTCAAAATGCCTTTAAATGAGGTCAGCGCATTTATGCACATAATTTACTCATTTTTAGGAATTTTTGAGAGTGGCCAGTGGCCACACGTAACAAACGATATATTATAACTTGTGTTAAAGTTTGGTAGCGTTTCGATATCATTTGCATGCATTTTGATAGTTCAGAAGTCCATCTTGTTTTCAAAATCTGCATAATTTCTGCATACTGATATGGCATAATCAATTAGCTTACCTGACCTAATCGATTACAAGGCCCCTGTCTTTAAGGTAATCGATTACATTCAGTGTTGTAATTGATTATGAACCAATCCGAAGCCTTGTAGTCGATTAGATTGGTCGTTGTAATCGAATAGGTGAAATACCTGATGCATTATATAAATTCTAGGAGTTCTGTAATCAATTATTCCCAACTCTATAATTGATTAGTGTAGATTCCAGTAGCTTGGTAATCGATTATAATTAGCATTGTAATCGATTATGAACCCAATAGAAACAATGTAATCAATTGCTCTAAGTGTTGTAATTGATTAGGTTAAGCCCCTGATTCAATGTACCACTCAAGAAGTTCTGTAATCGATTACTCCTAGCTATATAATCGATTAGTGCAATCGATTAGCACTTGTCCTAGTCGATTATATCAGTTTAAAATGGGAAATTTCACTAGCTTGACCATTTATTTTTCATTTCTTGGCTTCTTTGGTCTATTGCATATTATTGTACACTTTTATACTCCTTTCAAGTTCGTCCACACTCTTCGTAACAACTATGTACTTCCGCTATCCATTGTTGATGATCATATGGCTGATTATCCAATGGTTACTCTTGATTTTAAATTACCCACCTTCTCATATCTTCATATATGAGATAGGTTTTATATAGATCCAGGGTATTGATCAAAAGCCCTCAATTATATTTCTTTGTAGAATTATTTCCTTTGTAAAACGTAAAAAATTTACCCGTATTTTTCGGGTCGTCTCAATGAACACTAATCAAGTTTGGTCTTTGGTTGATGCACCCGAAGGGATAAAACCTATAGGATGCAAGTGGGTTTTCAAAAAGAAAACTGACATGAATGGTTGTAATATAAGTACCTATAAGGCAAGATTGGTGGTGAAAGGTTTCAATCAAACTCAAGGTATAAACTATGATGAAACCTTTTCTCCATTTGCTATGCTAAAGTCTGTTCGGATTCTGCTTGCTATTGTTGTATACCACGATTATGAAATATGGAAAATGGATGTCAAGACTGCTTTCCTTAATGGAAATCTTCTTAAGGAAGTGTATATGACACAACCCGAAGGCTTTGTAAAGCCTGAAGCATCCAGCAAGGTATACAAACTACAACGGTCTATTTATGGACTTAAGCAAACTTCTAGAAGCTGGAATCTTCGTTTTGATGAGGTTAAGTAATTCGGCTTTATTAAAAATGAATATGAACCTTATGTCTACAAGAAGGTTAATAACTACATAGTTTTTTCTGGTCCTATATGTTAATGACATATAACTTATTGGAAATGATATTCCTACCCTTCAATCTGTGAAGGCTTGGTTCGGAAGTTGTTTTTCCATGAAAGACTTAGATGAAGCAACCTACGTGTTAGGAATTAAGATCTACAGAGATAGATCAAGAAAATTACTTGGCCTAAGTCAGAATACATGTCACACCCTGATTATCTAGGCCTGAATCCCGATGTAATCAAGATAATAATTAATAAAAATGTGAGTAAATTTTTTGCATTTAAAATAATTTCAAAACAGCACAACGATTACATCAAGACCCGAACCACAAAAAACCGAAGAGTGAGGTTTAATAATTTATAAACTGGATCGCTAATCGAAACGCCTATATAAGTATATCCAAAATATTAGAGTTTACAGCGAAAGAAGAATGTGTATACAGAGCACCCGCCTAGTTCCATATATGAAGATATGGAAAAAGGCTCAAGCAATCATGTAATCTCATAATATAAGCCTATTAGGCCACAATCGACTATGCACCTAAATCGTAATCATACATCATCAATTATAAATAGCCTCTGCATGAGGTATTAATCATTAAATTAGAATATGAGATATCCAATTTCTAGCATACATACATCCCCAATGCCTCAAGTATATATATATATATATATATATATATATATATATGATTATACAACACTCAAATTCACTAGTCACATTCCATAGTTAACATCACATATCATCAAATGGTATTCCTTCAATCATCACTATCATCAATATACAATGATATATACATATTTACAAATCTCTATTTATCAACCTCAATATACACAAATCATTCACTACATCAAGTTTAGCAAATGCTACCGGCCAAGGCATTCTATTACCACTATTTACCTTCTTCAAGAGCTTTAATTCAAAAACCCAAACTCATCCCATGGCAACCTACATCACAATGCTAAAAAGGAGACAACATGGGAGAGTGAGTTATACATTTAAAATGACGAATATAAATACATTGTGATTATGTGTACATGTATTCAACCAACATGCGTGCTTTGCTATAAATCATCAATTCATCATTAAACCATCATCAAGAGATTATCTTAGGCATACAAGCCTCATTATTCACAATTCATGTCAAGCACAAGCATAAGCACATACACATTCACATAGCCCTACATCATTATGGGCATTCACAATTATCATCATTAAGTCATTTAAATCTTTAATCAATTAACACTCTCTCAAGAGGTTCTCATCTCTATTTGGTCATCTCCATCTCAAATGCCAGGTACCTATGGCTAATGCATATGTCAACTATTTAACGCATATGTAATGGATCCATTTCAATCACCCATACGCACATGGTATCTCAAGTGATCGCAACCACTTATAATCAATCTCATATTGGTTTCCCGCCACGCATGGGGTACTCCCTTTTCATAGAATCCCGCAGGATTTTTCATTGTGATCGCAAACACATATCGATCAATTCATATTGGTTTCCTGCCACGCATGGGCTACTCCCTTCATAGTCCCACAAGACCAATTTCATTTCCATATACTGGTGATCACAACCACTTTCATCATGTCACATTGGTTTCCCACCACGCATGGGGTACTCCCCTCATAGAATCCCACAGGATCTTTATCATTTCAGTACTCGTGATCACAACCACGTTCATCATTCTCAACATATTGGTGATCGCAACCACCTTTATTCATTCACATATTGGTTTCCCGCCATGCATGGGGTACTCCCTTCATATAGTCCCGCAAGACCATTCACTGTGAACCACATAATCAATGCTATGTCATGCCATGAATATAATAATGCAATAATACATATGCCAAATCTTAACCTCGCAAGGATTCCTCACCCTCTCATTTAGGGGTATATTATACATTAGTTTTGTCATCATTGGCATACAATTAATCACAAGGCCCCTCAAGGCACAACATTCACATTTTTATAAATCCACACATGGCAATCATAGAATATCAATCATCGTAGCATTAATCCATGCATGGAAATCAACAAGGTATTTCAAAACATACATTTATCAATCACCATTGTATCTCATACATACGAGTCAATACTTACATTAATCATAATGGCACCATACTCATCAATAATAGCAAACACTGCTTATTCAAGGGCATGTTCAATAACAACGTCCCTTTTTATTCAAAAACATCATTTGTCATTCAATATATGTGGTATCATCCACTTCTAATCATCATTGACACTTTCAATTCATTGATTTATACGCTCGCTGCCATTCAATTATCTTTTCATGGGTTTCATCATCATACAAGGTGTATCATATATCCACATCATTTACCTTTCATCATGATTCATAATATATCAATAGTGGGGAAGTATACATGTATTCATAACATAGCATAGGCATACACATACCTTGCCAAGACCTTAATCCATTCCCCAATCACCGCTAAGACACACCACACATGTACCCCTAATGAAATCACTTGTTTTTACATAATAAAAAGGGGTTTTGGACAATAATTAGCCCATGGAAAATTTCAACATTGAGACATGTGAAAGCTTCATTATTAGTCTCAAAAATAGAGGGACAGTTCATAAATATCACCTATTAGTCCCAATTTGGCAATCATAAAAAGTTGCGTTCAAAACCCTCTTAAACTTGAGTTTTACAATGTATTGGGTTCGGCATTTTACGCCTCATGAGAGTTAGAAAAATCCAATTGAGGTAAGACCAATTTTCACACCTCTATATCATTATTATCTACAACTTTCATTAAGAAGTCGGAGGCCAAAATGTCATTAAGATGCCCAAACAGGCCAAAAATAGCAAAGGAATTACAATAGTTGGAAAAATAGCATAACAGAGGCCATAACAGGGCATGAATCGATTCAGCCCTTGCATGAATCAATTCATGCATCCTAAAAGCCCCAAAATTGACAAACAGAGGGATGGGAATCGATTCACTCCCCCCATGAATCGACTCATGCGTGCCTAGACCCAAAACAGTGGAAATAGAGGGCCTTGAATCGATTCAAACCCCTATGAATCGATTCAAGCATTGTGAAATTAAGGAACAGTAAATCTAGGGAGTCTCGAATCAATTCAAGGCTTCATATGAATCAATTCAAGCCATCCAGTAGCCTCTGAATCGATTCAAACACTATTTTGAATCGATTTATGACAGCACAGACCCCTTTTTATGTAGAAAATGTCATATTTTTGAACTTCTAATCCCCCTAATTTTTTCATATGAATTCCAATGCCCACTAAATTTTAACACCAACTTATATATATTATTTGTGACATGTGGCCACTGGCTGTACTAAAAACTTCCTAAAAATGAGGGACTTATACGCATAAATGCATTTTACCCATTTTGAGACACTTTTGTGTAACTCAAGGACATATTCTCAATGGAATTGGCCCATTTCAATTCCTACAAGTCATAAACTACATATATGGGCTATTGGAACTATCACATGCCATCAAAATCACATAAAACTCAATTTGACTCTATGAGTTTCTCAATTATGCATTATCTTTCAATCTTATCACCAATGCCATCACAATGGCTATCACATTCAATGCGAAGCATCCATATAATTTCAAAATTCACAAACATATACTTCATCCCCTCAAGGATGGTTCATCAACAACACATCATTCCCATCAAAGGGATAGCTAAACATCCATCATCAATATATATACACATATATCATTCACAATAGCCAATAATTTTCCACTCACACCATTTCACTATAAACATGGCAAGGCAAGCATAAGTATCATGATATACATAAATCACTAATTATTCTACTCATGCATTTGGAATGTAAAACTCCTCTCCTACCTCAAGGGAAGACCCGCAATTCAAATGCTCCAATCATTTTGCCACGTCTTCAGAATTATAACCTACACATCACACATATGCATACATACAATCATCAAACCATCTTAAGGAATCATCATGAATCTAAACAATTGCTAGCTTATCATAAAGCTTAATATCAAATCCTAGACTTGCTAAAACACCAATTTATACCATTGTGTTAGGTTTCGGGAATTCCTTTCCCAAAACCATGATTCTCTAGATCCAAAAGGGCTAACCATACCCAACACAATATCTCATCCTCCTATCATCTAAGATGCATTCCATATTACATCAATCATTCAAATGCCATTATTGTCTCTTAGAGTTTAACATGTGCCATCTTAGCCATATATAATCCATCATTAATCAGCAAGTTCAATTGGCACCTATCTTGGTCCAAGGCCTCATTAACCATAATCTTATTAGTCCATCACAATCATTATGACCTTAATGTTTCCATTCAATCTTACACATTTCATAACAATGCCTATTTATAGGTTTCACCATCGATGGTCCTCTACCATTTTAATCTACCCTAAACCTTAAACATCAATCATCCTCCTTCAATTTAATCCTCCTAATCATAACATATACATTTTCCTAAATCTTAAGGTCAAGATTCTTTAAAACTCAATAACCATCATTCTAACATTCTCATTGTTCAAGCTCCCCTAACAATATCTCAACATCAACAATCAATATTACCCATTCAAAAATTCATTCTCATATATATATATATATATATATATATATAATCATTCCAATATTAATAACTCACAATTTTCTCATCAATTTCCTAAAGCCCTAAAATCCTAATTTCTAGGGTTTTCATCAAGATTTAGTATCATCAACTCCAAACCATTTATATGCATCATTTTAAACATCCATAGACTAACAACATTATATTCCAATCATCATCAACATCAATAACAATCCCCAATGGTTTTCTAACCTAGGGTTTCCATTTTTATCAATACCCATAATCTCTAACACCACTATTTCGAACTCAACCCTATTAAAACCATAAATGGAACATCAAGGAGGCAAGAAATCTTTACCTCAAATCCATGCTCCTCTAAAAATGAAAATGGGTGTGCAAGAAGATGAGACAACCAAGTCCTTACTCCAATATGCCTTCCATGCTTCATAGACACATGAAAACCTAAGCTTTTAGGTGGAAAAATGATTTATGTAGGGGAGGTAGAGATGGAGGGTTTTTGGTGAAGAAGGAGAAGAAGGAGAAGGCAAAGTGGATGGGAGAGAGAGAGAGAAGCCATCGTGAAAAATGAGAAGGGAAAAGATTTTTGGCAATTAAAATTTTACCCTTCATTAAAGTTTCTCCATTTTAAAATAAATAGGATCTCTGTTCGGGCTCAATACTTTATCCAAAAATTATTCTGAAGACATATTTGAATTCTCAATAATATTCTTAATAGCCCTGACCAGTGGCATCTCAATTGGAGATACTTGGTCCGACACCCATATTTTAATCAGGTACAATTTTAACTTTTAAAGCCTCAATAAATTATAAATTATCCTCATAAGTCTCAATTTTATTATTTCAATATTTTGGGGATAATTATTAACTTATTTATAGTTATTTACCATTTATCCCTCTCAATTAATTATTTTTATAAATTTTGGGATGTTACAATACATACAAAGACAAAGTGTTAAAAATGTTTAACATGAAAGATTCCAAGAAAGGAATTTTGCTTATATCTCATGGCATAAGTCTATCAAAGGCTCAATCTCTTTCCACTAAAGAAGAGAGAGAACGGATGAATAAGATTCCATATGCATCTGCTATTGGATCAATTATGTATGCCATGATATGTACTCGACCAGATGTCTTGTATGCTCTAAGCATGATGAGTAGATACCAGTCTGATCCTAGTGAAAGTTACTGGACTTTCATCAATAATATCCTAACGTACTTAAGAAAAACTCAGGATTCATTCTTGATATATAGAGGGGAAAGGGAGCTCATTGTAAAGGGTTACACTGATGCTAGCTTCCAAATTGATAAGGATGACTTAAGATCATAATCAGGGTATGTGTTTTGTTCGGCACTGTGAGTTGGAAAAGTTTGAAGCAAGAGACAGTTACTGATTCTACTATAGAATCTGAGTATATTGTTGCCTTAAATGCTACAAAAGAGGCAGTATGGATCAAGAAGTTCGTAACAAAACTTGAGGTAGTTCCTAGCATTATGGACCCTATAAGTCTCTACTGTGATAATGGTGGAGCAATTGCATAAGCTAAGGAAACCAGATCATATGAGTGATCTAAGCATATACTTAGGCAATTTCATCTCATCTGAGAAATACTTGAATGGGGAGATGTTAAGATATGTAAAGTGCACACCGATGAGAACATTGCTGAGCTACTCACCAAACCTCTTACACAACAGAAGCATGAGGGACACACTAGATCATTAGGTATTTGGCAAATGTCTGATTAGCTCTAGTGCAAGTGGGAAATTATTGGTGTATGCACTATGAGCTATTAATGTATCAATTTTGACTTATCAATAAAATATGTATTTTCAGTTTTAAGATTGTTTTAAAACTATTTATCCTAGAATAATAGGTCATATGAGAATTATTCCTAAAACATCCCAAATTAAGTATTTACATGGGGACATGTAAATACATTAAGACTAGTGTGTGAATGTACTAATGATTTGATCTCACAAATCATGGATATATATGATATCAAGTCTTTACATGGATACACATTAAGAGTAATGTTGTACTGGAAAGACCCACCATGAGAACTTTGTATGGATCGTTACATAAGTGTCATAAATGGTTCTTAATGTGATAATGGTATATAGCCCTTCGACCTGAAGTCACTATGATTCCTACATAAGGAGTTTGTTATTTTAATACAATCAAATGTCATCTGTAATAAGATGACCATAAAGATTGTGATTAGGCAATGAATAAATTATGTAGAGGGATGTGAGTAATGTAGATGGGATTTATCTCTCCTATGTGACAGAAGTGATATCTATGGGCCACTTGATGGAGTGAGACTAACGAAATGCATGGTCATGCTAGGAAGAATAAATATTGGATATTTATTCTGTAAAGTCTACTCTGGTATCAAGCAAAATGAATTGGGCCATACAAGGATGACGACGACCATGCCTTAGGCCCAATTAGATACACTACAAAAAAATAGGTAAATAACGGAGGTCTTTAGAGGAGGTTTTAAAAACCTCCACAAAATAATTAAGACTGTGGCATTTTTTGTATCCTCTTGAATTAAATTTAACAAATGAGGTTTTTAATTTATTTTAGAGAGTTTTTTAAAACCTTCTTAAATTAAATATTTTAAGGGAGGCTTTTCACTTAATTAATAGAGTTTCCCCCTAGACCTCCTAAAATTAAAATTTTAGTTTACCCCTCAAAAAACTCATTCCTAAATTTTAGTTTGGCTAAATCCTAAATTCCGTCTAAAAGGTTTTCATCCTGGAAAACCTCAATTGAAATTATAAATCAGTGTCCTCATTAACTCAATTTTCCTAAAGCCATTACGCGTTCCATGTTCCCTCTGTCTCAAACGTTTTACCGCTTCCTTTGGTTAAAGAATTCTCATTGTTTGTGAGGCCCACCGCTGGGTCAATTCCATCATTTGTAGTTGTCACCATTCGTTGTTGGTGTATGCACTACGAGCTATTTAATGTATCAATTTTAACTTATCAATAAAATTAGTATTTTCAGTTTTAGACTAATGCTATTTATCCTGGAATAATAGGTCATATGAGAATTATTACTAAAATGTCCCTAATCAAGTATTTACATGGGGACATGTAAATACATTAAGATTAGTATGTGAATGTACTGATGATTTGATCTCACAAATCATGGATATATGATATCAAGTCTTTACACGGGTACACATTAAGAGTAATGTTGTACTGGACAAACCCACCATGAGAACGTTGCATGGATCGTTACATGAGTGTCATAAACGGTTCTCAATGTTATAATGGTATATAGTCCTTCGACCTGAAGTCACTATGATTCCTACATAAGGAGTTTATTATTTTAATACAATCAAACATTATCTGTAATAAGATTACCATAAAGATTATGATTAGGTAATAGATAAATTATGTAGAGGGATGTGAGTGATGTAGATGGAATTTGTCTCTCCTATGTGACAGGAGTGATATCTATGGGCCACTTGATGGAGTGAGACTAATGAAATGCATGGCCATACTAGGACAAATAAATATTAGATATTTATTTTGTAAAGTCTACTCTGGTATCAAGTAAAATGAATTGGGCCATACAAGGATGACGACGACCATGCCTTGGGCCCAATTAGATATCGTGACAAAAGGAATAGATATATAAAATAATTATCACTTATAGGTCATGTCGATGATAAATAATATTCGGACATAATGATGTATTGCTAGATACCGCTCTTATTTTATATTAATAATAAAATAGTTTATTATTAATATAACTGAATATTTTACCTATAGGGTCACACACATAGAGTAAGCCCACCAGAGGATAGTTTTATTTTAGTTGGATTGAAAATAAAACTATTTGGGCCTAACTCATTTAGAATGAGTCAGGAGCCCAATGTTTAATGAGAGCTCAGGTCAAGACCTAAGCCTATATATAGAGCATGAGATGCTCATAGGCTGCTGCTCAGAAATTAGACCACAAACAAATTTCCACACTAGAATTCGGAGCTCTATTTTTCTGGTGGGAGTGCTAGTGTAGACTCCTACGGGTGAAGCTACAATTGCTTCGATCGAGGAACTTGTTTTGCGTCTATAAGAGGTAAACCCTGATTAAAAATTTTAATTTATCATAATGCCTTGAGACATTTGTGTTTGTAATTCTTTTGGGAATCCTTTGTGTTTCCGCTGCCTGACCCTAATGGGATTCCCTAACATTCGTAAGTTCCATGTCGGGTCAGTTCGACCATTCATAAGTTCAATGAGTTTCCCTGAGCCATTACACGTTCCACACTCCCTTTGTCTTCCATGCTGGGTCAGTTAGCACCATTCGCGAGGGACACCGCTAGGTCAAATCCATTGTTTATAGTTGTCACTGTTTGTAAGTTCAATGAGTTGCAACGTTCAAGTTAGGATTTTGTAGCCTTATACATTCGACAAGTTCCACTACTCCCTTTTTCTAGATTTTTTGCTTGTGATTGCTTTTCTGGATTTTTTACTTGTGATTGTTTGTATTTTGAAGATTTAGGGGTTAGGGTTTGCTTTACATTATTATTTAGGGGTTAGGGGTATTGATCTACTACTTATTCATGGTTAATTAGTATTTATATCAAGAAGTATTTGATTTAAGGATGGTGGATATAATCATTAACTAATAAAGAAAATCATAGCAAGTTGGTTGTAAATTAACTAAAGCTCTTGAAAAACTTTACCGAGATTAATTATTTTCATGATTATCCTTGTATGCATCAGGTTAATTAATTCATTTTGTCTCTTTATAATGAAGAAAGGAATAAAGGACTTAATGGCTTAGCTGCTGCTCTCTTAAAATTATGGGAGAAGTGTCTTACAGTGAAAATTGCTATCAAGTATGGAATTCCAAATACTAACAATGATTGATGGGCAATGAACTAAAGGTAGGTTTAATAGAACATTTATTGCTGAATGTATGTAAGATGCAAGATGTTAGGTGTAACACCCTCGGTTAAATAAGATAAACCCTTCTGTAGGATCATCCTATTTAACTAAGAGTGTTAACAGTTTTTAGAAAAAGTGAATATTTTTTTTAAAATAAAATAATGGTAGATCAGTGGAAGCAAATAGTAGATAATCACATAGTCATTCACAAACTATAAGTAATTGTACTCTTAACAGAATGGGGCACGCAGGCACCCTTAAATAATTATACAGTCATCCATTGTCCTATTATTCATTAATAAATATTCTGCTACATATATTCATCATTTAATGAGGGCTCCCAGTTGGTTCAACGTATTGCTGTTCTTCGTATTCTGGTTCCTGGTTTCCTAGCTCCTCTGTTATTAATCAACAGAAAGGGTGAGTATAAACCCCAGACCCTGGAAGTTCCCGGTGCGGACATATCCAGACAACAGATAATATAACATAAATCATACAATTAACATATTTACAATTATAACAATCAAGTATACTGTCATGGAATGCATGAGTTTGGTTTATTATGATTTATCTTTAATTAAGTCTCATGATGCATGTGGGCCCAATAAATCAATCCACCATCACTATTTTCTCATTCTTTTGCAGTCATTCTGCTCAATTTGCCTCTTGGGCACAACGTTTCCATTCTAGAGCGATCGGAGTGTTAGTCCTCAAATTTTCAATAAAAGCTTGAATAAAAATTTCATAAAAATTATAAAAATTAGTTTAATTTGTTAGAAAATTAGGATTTAAATTCAATAAATGGATGTTGTTGGAAATAATCTGCCCTTGATCAATTTTCTCTAGTTTTGCAGTGAAAAAGTTAAGAAATCAAGAGAAAATTACACTGGAGGAGCTGACGCGTAGCCTCACCCCACGCGTAGCATCAACAACTATTTTTGATGCTGACGCTACGCATCACAGCCACGCGTAGCGTCATTGCTGCGTGGTCTCCACCTCCACTTTGACTAACCACTCCACTTGGACCCAATAATGGGCACTCCACTCAGCCACAAGGGCCATCGCACTCACCATGAAAGGCCAAAAATCGGTGGAGACATGTCCATATGGCCAAGCATGATCAAATTTAATAATTTGAAGTGGCCATTATCAAGTGTTTAATGGAGGCTGAGTCAGGGGTGTGACGCGTAGCGTCACAGGGACGCGTAGCGTCAGCACCCTTGCTCAGCCCTATAAATAGGGCCATCCAACACCATTCAAATCATCCTATCCCATCCCATTCCATAGCATTTCTTTTCTCTCTTGTGCTCGACTTTGAGTACTTCTTTTGTGAGTTGTAGTTCTAGAATAGTTTTCTAGATACTTGAGTGTGTTTCGGTGTATTGTGATCATTGTATCGTGAAGTTCCCATCGTCTTCGTAATGTCAAAATCTGTAAGTGTTGTTTCTACTTTCACCATGTGTAACTAATTTGTTTATGTTGGAATTAGTGAACTAATCTATTGAGTATAATGTTGTGAATTCGACCTCTGCATGTTTATGATTCAAGTCCATGTTAGTATTTTAACCTTTTATTAATATGAACATCAAACGGGAGAATGATTTTCATGTGTATTGAAACTTGTTTTATTAGTATGAATGTCAAACGGGAGAATGATTGTTCATGCCGTATTGAAACTTGTTTTGACGAAAGTAAAAAGTTGGAATACCCTTGGTATCTCAATTCTATAGGGGTTGTTAACCATTGTTTCCATAAGGCCAGGTCTTAATGCAAGTCTTTATTGAGAAAGCTCACGAGGGATTGGACTTTATGGTGAATTCTTAGAATTTATATCACGAGGGATCGGTTATAATGATTTTAAGCTGCAATGACATGAAACTTGATGATTAAATATGCATGTCTTGAGTTCCTTATTGTTATTCTAGATTAGGGATCCAATTTCCAACATAATTTGTTTATCTGTGTTTATCTCAAGTATCTTACCTATTCTAGATTGCAACTCGTTTTTTTAGATAGATTTTATTTTCTTTTATCTTATGAACCACTCAATCATGCTATCTTGTGAATATTGTATAAATTGTATATAAATTATTCTTTTGTTTATAACTTCCTTCCCATTTACCATAGTAAATAGAAAATTACTGTTATTATTGGACTTTCAATCCCAGTGGAACGATATCTAAATTTTGAAAACTACAAACGATTGGTGCGCTTGCCAATTAACAAACCCGGTGGTGGAAAAGAACTGTTGAGATGCTATCGCCAGGTTAACAAGTTTTCTGGCGCCGTCGCCGGGGATTGAATTGTTTCAGTAAAACAGTAAAATTTTAATTACCGTGGTAAATATATATATATATATATATATTTTACCTTAGTTAATTTTTTTTTATTATTATTATTTATTTCTTATCATTATTACACTAACTTTCTTTGTCTAGTTTGTGTATGCAAACTCGATCTACCGCAGGTAAAATTTATTTTGATCCTGAGATAGAAAAGTTTGTAAAGAAAATCAAGTCTTTGAAATCTAAAACACAAACTAATTCTTCTTCTACTTCGAAAATTTTTGAAAATTCAAATATGGCTGCTGAAAGGAGAACATTGGGACAGTTTGCTGCTATTAATGGTCCACCCCGAGTTTCGGGAATGTTTCAAAGACCAGTTTTACCAGTGGAAATTAAACCTGCCACTTTAAACATTATTCAAAACAACCAATTTGCTGGTTTAAATCATGAAGAACCATATGAACATTTAACTGTTTCTTATAAGTTATGCAGCACAATTGGTTTTGAACCCAATCAAGAAGAGTCTGTTTACATGAGACTTTTTCCTTTTTCATTGATTGGTAAAGCAAAAGAATGGTTTAAATCTTGTCCACCGGGTAGTTTTGCAAACTGGTCCGATGTTGAAAGAAAATTTTTGGAAAGATTTTATTCTCCTTCAAAATATTTTGAAGCAATGACAACCATACATTCTTTTTCTCAAAATAATGATGAATCACTAGGAGAGACATGGGAACGATTCAAGGCACTTTTGAGAAAGTGTCCAAACCACAACCTGAATGATGCCGAAAAGGTAAGAATCGTTTACCATGGTCTATTGCCTCAGTTCAAGATGATGTTAGATGCTTGTGCAGGTGGTTCTTTAATGAACAAGACTATGGAGGAAGCCATAGAAATATTGGAATCAATGGCTATCAGTGACCGCCAAGCAAAGCATGAAAGAGGTAATATACAAAGGAAGCCAGGAATGCTCGAATTGGGAGTAAATGATGCAGTGTTTGCTCAGCAAAAATTACTGACCCAACAAATTGAAGTTATGAGCAAGCAATTGGAAAAACTCCAAATTGCTCAAGTAGCATCACCACCCCCTGCTCAATTTAAAACATGTATGCACTGCATGGGAGAACAACCATGTGGTTACTGTGGAAATGAGCAAGAGCAAGCCAATTTCATGAACCATCAAAGAGCACCCTTAGGTAATTTTCCTTTTAATCATGGAAATTCTTTTCCTAACAATTACCTGCAGGGTTGGTAAAATCAGAATATTGGCTGGAGACAGGACACTGGACCTTCCAACAGACCTCCTAACAATCAATTCAAGCAACAACAAACTGACAATGCAAGATTGACAAGAATAGAGGAATCTATTCAACAGTTATTGCAGTTTGTGGAGACAAATGAAGCTGCCCGAAAAGCATCAGACATACAAATGGGTCAGCTTGCAAAAGAGATAGCCGAATTAAAGAGTTCTGGGTTTTCTGCAAACACTCAAAACCCAAGGGAACAATGTAATGTTGTTTCTTTTAATGTTGTAAAAATTGATTGTAAAGAAAAGAGTGAGAAAAAGAAAGAAGAAGAAGAGAAAGAAAGTGAAAAAATAGAAAAAAATGAAAAAAAGAAAAAAGAAAAAAATGTGCAAATAGATACAGAGCAAGAAACAAACTGTATAACCCCGAAAAAATGTAAAGATCCGGGGAGTTTCACCATTCCTGTGACAATCGGAAATATCAACATCAGGAATGCGTTATTAGATTTAGGGGCTAACATTAACTTGATGCCCTTAGATTTAATAAAGCGCATTGGTGAATATGAGCTAAAAGAAGCAAAGACAGAATTACAGTTTGCAGATCGCTCCGTCAAAAAGCCTTTTGGGATTGTGGAAGATGTGTTGGTAAAGGTTGACAAGTACCACTTCAAGGTTGACTTTATGGTACTGGATATGAAGAAGGATACTGAGATCACCCTGATCCTAGGAAGACCTTTCATGAAGACTGCAAGGATCAGAGTAGATGTTGTTCTAAGTACGGTTGCAGTCAAAGTTTATGAAGAAGAGGTAAGCTTCAGTGCTCATGAACACCTCAGGATAAGTAATGAGGAAAAAGTTTATCCCTCAACCGAACCAGGTATATCTCTTCCCAATCAATTAAATTGTTTTAAATTAACCGATGCTTTGAAAGATGAAAAACAGGTAATTAAGCATCGGAAAAGAAGAAGAAGGAAGAAAAAGACAGGTGATTCCTCAACGAATATTTGGAGACCACCTGATTAATCAAAGGTAATGTCTGGCTGGAGACATTAAACCTAGCGCTCAATGGGAGCTAACCCATTCTTTTTTTGATTTTTTTAAACATAAAAAAAAAACCACAAAACAAAAATTTTAAACTTGTTTAAAAGAAAAGGGGTTTTAAACTGAAAAGAAAAGGTTTTGAAAATCAAAAATCTTTGGAAAAATCAAAAACAGAAGCCCACGCGTAGTGCCACTTTGACGCGTAGCTTGGACTCTAAATTTTGGGTCTGACGCGTAGCGTCCCATCCACGCGTAGCGTCAGAGCCCACGTTCAGTTTTTAAAACTGAACCAGAGAGGCCCATCTTAGGGTTTAAAGCCTAAGATCTCCTCTCTACCTCACTTTAGTTTTCAAAACCCTAAATTTTGAAACCTCTTTCTCTCTTCCAAGCTCTCTCAATCCTATTGCTCAAGGAACCACAAGTAAGTGTTCTAATCCGTTCTCTTTAGTTTTGTTTTTAATTTTCGATTTTTAGAAATAAATGTGGTTAGGATTAGGATTAGAAGACCATTGGGATTGATTGCTGTTAGGAATTAGGAATTGAATGGATATAATATGGTTTGGAAAGGGGTTGCTGCTGTGCAACCCCTGTTTTTTTTTTCTCTGTTCTGCGCAGCTCACACATAGCGTCCCACTGACACGTAGCGTGAGGATGAACTGTGAGCCCACACGTAGCGTCCCACAGACGCGTAGCATGGGCAGAACAGGCTGATGCGTAGCGTCACGCCACGCGTAGCGTCAGCCTCTGTTTTTAATTTTTGTTAAGTTTTGCTGTGTGTTTGTTGTTGTTGTTTTCTTTTTTTTTAATTAATAAATTTTCATATTTAGTATTTATTATACTTTCTTGCATAAGAATAAATTTGTATGAAATTTTGAATAAATTGTATTATTTGAAAATATGTGTGTTACTTTCTTTATAATTCATAAAAAAAATAATTTTCTTTTAATAAATCAAATTTTTGTTAGTAAGTTAATTTATACACTTAGAGTTTTTACACAATAAAACTTAAATTTGTAAAATCAATTATCGATTTTTTTTATATAACTTAGGAATTTTGATAAATTTAATTACAATAAGTTTATTAACCATCAAGCAAATTTCAATAACCCGGTGAGCAGAGAGATATTTTTTTTTAAACACTTGAGGGTTTAATCGACATATTTTCAATTCGAATTGATTTTGCTTTAATCTCTGATTTGTGTTGTTGTACAGAGAATTTGAGAAAATGATCAAGGCACATTTATTGGTGAAACGAAACCTTGGGCCAAACAGCTTACCTTGGTAAAAAGTCTTTTATCCTTTGCAAAGCCAATTTAAGCCTAAAATAAAATTCTTTGGTACCCTTAAAACCTAAATTTGTTTTAACCATTCCCTATACTTGATTGATTAAAAGAGCAGTTGAAATAAATGAAAGATATTTTGAGTGTTCTCACAAAAATGGGGAGTGAAAATAAGCAACTTGATTCTTTTCAAAAGGAAAGTATGAAAAAGAAAAAAAATCAAAAATAGTGAAAAGAATCAAGTTGGGGGTATTTATTTTTCATCAATAAAAGAAAATGAGAAGTTTGGGTCAAGAAAAAGCCTAAGAATTATAAAATGCTCTTTTATGATTTCAGGTTTTTAAATTCCAAGAAAAACCATTACTTCTTGAAAACCAAGCCTCATTACAACCCGTGAAAAGACCTTGTGATTTTCGAATTAACTCGGTATAAATAACCATTGATTAGATGACAAACAAAGTTAAATTCGTTTGATTTTATGATTGATTGAGTGAAATAGGTTACCAATTGCATAGAGATAAACACTTGTGAGGTAAGCCTGAAATTCTACTTGATTGTTAATAGAATATTGTAAACAATTTTATCATTAGACCTTTGTTATATTTGATATCAATTTTTGATTATTACAAATTAGTTAAATTGTGTAATTATTTTTTGTGGTAAATTTTCAGACTAACTTAAAAATTTGATTCCAAATTTTTATTTATTTTTTTCTTATTTTTCTCTTGCTCGAGGACGAGCAATGTCTCAAGTTGGGGGTATTTGTTAGTCCTTAAATTTTCAATAAAAGCTTGAATAAAAATTTCATAAAAATTATAAAAATTAGTTTAATTTGTTAGAAAATTAGGATTTAAATTCAATAAATGGATGTTGTTGGAAATAATCTGCCCTTGATCAATTTTCTCTAGTTTTGCAGTGAAAAAGTTAAGAAATCAAGAGAAAATTACACTGGAGGAGCTGACGCGTAGCCTCACCCCACGCGTAGCATCAACAACTATTTTTGATGCTGACGCTACGCATCACAGCCACGCGTAGCGTCAGTGCTGCGTGGTCTCCACCTCCACTTTGACCAACCACTCCACTTGGACCCAATAATGGGCACTTCACTCAACCACAAGGGCCATCCCACTCACCATGAAAGGCCAAAAATCGGTGGAGACATGTCCATATGGTCAAGCATGATCAAATTTAATAATTTGAAGTGGCCATTATCAAGTGTTTAATGGAGGCTGAGTCAGGGGTGTGACGCGTAGCGTCACAGGGACGCGTAGCGTCAGCACCCTTGCTCAGCCCTATAAATAGGGCCATCCAACACCATTCAAATCATCCCATCCCATCCCATTCCATAGCATTTCTTTTCTCTCTTGTGCTCAACTTTGAGTACTTCTTTTGTGAGTTGTAGTTCTAGAATAGTTTTCTAGATACTTGAGTGTGTTTCGGTGTATTGTGATCATTGTATCGTGAAGTTCCCATCGTCTTCGTAATGTCAAAATCTGTAGGTGTTGTTTCTACTTTCACCATGTGTAACTAATTTGTTTATGTTGGAATTGGTGAACTAATCTATTGAGTATAATGTTGTGAATTCGACCTCTGCATGTTTATGATTCAAGTCCATGTTAGTATTTTAACCTTTTATTAATATGAACGTCAAACGGGAGAATGATTTTCATGTGTATTGAAACTTGTTTTATTAGTATGAATGTTAAACGGGAGAATGATTGTTCATGCCGTATTGAAACTTGTTTTGACGAAAGTAAAAAGTTGGAATACCCTTGGTATCTCAATTCTATAGGGGTTGTTAACCATTGTTGCCATAAGGCCAGGTCTTAATGCAAGTTTTTACTGAGAAAGCTCACGAGGGATCGGACTTTACGGTGAATTCTTAGAATTTATATCACGAGGGATCGGTTATAATGATTTTAAGCTGCAATGACATGAAACTTGATGATTAAATATGCATGTCTTGAGTTCCTCATTGTTATTCTAGATTAGGGATCCAATTTCCAACATAATTTGTTTATCTATGTTTATCTCAAGTATCTTACCTATTCTAGATTGCAACTCGTTTTTTTAGATAGATTTTATTTTCTTTTATCTTATGAACCATTCAATCATGCTATCCTGTGAATATTGTATAAATTGTATATAAATTATTCTTTTGTTTATAACTTCCTTCCCATTTACCATAGTAAATAGAAAATTACTGTTATTATTAGACTTTCAATCCCAGTGGAACGATATCTAAATTTTGAAAACTACAAACGATTGGTGCGCTTGCCAATTAACAAACCCGGTGGTGGAAAAGAACTGTTGAGATGCTATCGCCGGGTTAACACGGAGCTCACCAAGTCCTCCATTCATTATCATAAGGTACGAATGAACTCACAGGTTCTCATCAATATATTATTTCATCTTGGGACTTGACTCTACACGATCATAGATACATTCCGTCGTTTAGTCAAAGTACACCAGAATTGCATCGTCTCACCCGACTCCAGGCGTGATTCTGATGCCATTGGGTTTCCATTCCGGTTGTACTCCCAAGATTCTCCTCAGAGATCGAACGTAAATGTCCTCCAGCGTACCAGGTGTATGCTCTAGTTTTACTCCCTCAAAAATATTTTCATGATGCGAAATGCATTATTTTTATCATTTGATCCTTGGGTATCTTATGTGTTTCCAGTCTCATACAAGTTCTTGGGTCTCATCGATTTTTCAGGCGTTGTAAGTCGTTTTTATTATTATTCTAAAAAATATATCGGTTATATCTTGACTAAAATAATGCTTCGTTTAAAGAGTAAGTAATATGTTCCTTATTTCATTACTTATAATTAAAATAATAATAATATCAATAACAATAATAATAGTTAATAATAATAATAAGAAGAATAACAATAATAATAGTAATAATAATAGAAATAAGAATAATAATGATAATCGTAACATCCCAATTTTTATGATTTTTATAAAAATAATTTAAAAAGGATTAGAGAAGAATTTCTGAATGAAAATCCGAGTGAAAAATGTTGGAAACTAGATTTTCCGAGTAAAATAAGTTTAATTCCGAGTAAAAATGTTGAAAACTAGATTTTCCGAGTAAAATGAGTTTGATTCCGAGTGAAAATGAGTTTCCGAGTGAAATAAATATGATTCCGAGTGGAATCAGATTGAGAAGAGTTTTCTAAGTGAAATAATCATGATTCCAAGTGGAATCAGACTGAGAAGAGTTTTCAGTGAAGTTAAGATGTTTTTCGAGTGAAACGTGATTGAAGAAGAGTTTCCGAGTGAGGAAATGTTCTGTCTGAATGAGACACGTTCGAGTAAGGTAAAATCTGAGTGAAACGGAAACATCTTCAAGTGGAATGCTTCTGAATGAGTTGTTTCTGAGAGAAGTGAAAGTACCTCTCGGACCGATTTTCTGATTAAGTAAACTTCCAAGTAATCCTTTCAAGTGGAATGATCTGATTGGTTTATGTAAAACATCTGAATGAAATTATGTATTTGTATATTTTAGATGATCCGGTCGGTTTATGGAAAACAGATATTTAATTCAAAACTTGTTTGAAATTTAAATAAATTATTTGTATTTTTTAGATAACCGGTCGGATTGGTAAAAACCGAGCTTGTTATTATTGAATCCGACTTCTGTTTTATAATTCTTCACTGGAATTTACATAGACACCCATGATTCTTAATATTTTCACAATTCAACACCAATCATATCATTTAATTCATCATGATTAATAATAATCAATACAGTCAATGGAACACATTCATAGCAATGAAGATATATAAAAACAAACATATAAAAATTAAAGCATATTAATATAACAGTAATTCCTGAACCTATCCTGGAAAGATGAGGACCAAAGGTACCTTAACCCTTTCCTATCACTCGGTTTTCCCCTAGAATACCCGAGAATATACCCCCCCCCCTTACCTTAATGGAAGATCTTTGATTAGTAGATGATATCCTTGCTTCAGCTCACAGTGAGGAGAAAAGGAAAATGAGAGAGAAAGAGGCTTGTACGTAGAGAAGAAATAAGAAAGAGAGAGTTTTTGCTAATTTCTGTTGGTTCTGAAAGTTTGGACTTGGAGATGTGTTGTGGTATTGGTTTAATAGTGCAAGAGACAAGTGGGGGGACAAGCTTTCTCGTGATTGAAGATTAGGTGAGTTAATTATGGGAATAATGGAGACTTTTGGATAGAAAGTGAGCTGTATTTTTGTCTATTTCCGCAGCCTACTTGCAGGAGCTTGTATGATTGGAGTGGATATATTAAAATATGTAAAAGATGCTATGATTGGAGTAAAAAGGTGCAAGTCTGATAATGGAACGGCCCACTTGGCCACTAGGAATGGATATCACGTTAACTGATTCCAAAAGTCAGTCAGATTCTAGCTGGTGAGTGCACCAGTCTGTCGGATTTCCATTGATCAAGTCCCCTTTCCATTCTGACATTGGTCGGTTAATCTGTTTCCGAGAGTTACTGAAAACAGACTCCTTTGAATCACGCTTAAGCGTGGCCTCTCTCGGTTGAGCGTGAGTGTGCTATCACTCTTGGACACGCTGCCTTCACGCTTGAGCGTGAGAAAGAATTAGGCCCTTTCCACATATCCACGCTTGAGCGTGCCAAAAATATACATGAGTCACGCTTGAGCGTGAGAAAGGAGGAAGAATCAGGACCTGAGCGCGCTTGAGCGCAGAACGCTCGCTTGAGCGTCGTTCAGCATAGCTTAACTCGGAAGGGATTTCGCTCGGAAGTGTTTCTGCTTGAAACACTCGGTCGGCTTTTCCTTCCCTGGAGGAGACTCAGTCGAAAATGCCTCACCCAGAATTACCTCACTTGGATATATATATCAGTCTGAAAATGTTCTCAGTCAGCCACGTTTGATCGGAATTGGTTCTCTCGAAAGCTATCCAGTCGGATATACTTTTGCCCGAAAGTACTTAAGAATCTTTCTTCACTCGAAATATTTCTCTCGGGAAATGCATAACTCGGAATTCATATGACCGATGGTCATTCGAAAATTGTCACTCGGAAATGTGACAAATGAGGTCATTCGGAGTCAACCTTTCTTTGTTCCAGAGTCCCTCACCTGAAGTGACTCACTCGGTATATATTTCAGTCAGCGTCAGGGAAATTCAACTCGGAGATAGCCCACTCGGATATTTATTACATGGAAATGAGTTTTCCTTCAATTGGACGTACTTCACTCGGAACGCTGCACTCATAGAAGTTTCATTCGGAAAAGGAAGCACTTGACGAGGTTTGACTCGGGAACGAGTCACTTGGAGGCGTTTGATTCGGAATCGAGTCATTCGAGGGTGTTTGACTTGGAAACTTCACCCAGAAGTGGTTCTCTCGAACACACTTCACTCCAAATGTCTCCGAGGCCAGGACTCCACTCGGTAGTGGTACTCTCGGTCATGTCTTACTCGGGAAAACATGACCTTCACTAGGAATTCCAACCTTCAATCGAAATTTCCAACCTTTACTCAGAATTTCAACCTTCACTTAGAAAATGGACAATATCACTAATGGTCCATATAAAATCCATGATTATACACAAAAATGAAATTTTTTGGATATTACAGACCATCCACAGGGTATTTATTCACTTATTAACACTTTACAGACCTTCCATACCTCAAAATTACAAGATTAAAACTGTTACTAAAAACAGGGATGTTACATTAGGCATAGCTGTATTATGTATATGAGCTTGACTTTTGCATGTAGCAATATTGCATTGGGGATTATTAAATAGTTGTTCTAACTCAATTTTATGGAAGAACCTATAACTTTGGGTGTCCCTACTTGAAAAGTAGTTTGATACTAGAATTGTTGTATGTATGTTTAACAATCACAAGACTAGTGGACTTCACACCGACCTTTTATAATTATAGCTTGTATGTTACTTGTACTGGTTTTTATTATTGTAGTGTCATTGAAGGGGTTTTGTTGTTGCGCAACAAGTTTTACATAATACTCTGTAGAGAAAATGATTTCCTTCCAACAAGAGTGACTACTTTGGTAGAAAAGAGAGAATTGGAGCTTGAAAGTTTTGAAATTCATGAGGAAGTTTCACGGATGAATGGAATTCAAACCTTTTTATCTATTGATGAGCCACCTCAAGATACTAGTACAAGTGAAACTTTAACAGAATTTATGACAATCCAAACAAAGCTTGAGGTTACAAAAAAATTTAGTGTAGATTTAAACATTCAACTGCAGGTAGAAATATATAAACTGAAATGGGATGGGAAGGAATCCTGGTACGATTTTTTTTTTAGATTGATAACCTGCAGATGTTTTCTCTATGTAAGTACTTCGACGAGCTTTCTTTGGAGGACGATGCAGGTAGTTCTAGTTCTTCGTCTTCATCTTCTTCGACGAATGTAGTGCAGCCTTTGGGAATGAACGTAAAGCTTTCATTGTGAGATTTTGTTTATTGGCCTTTTTCCTTTTGCATTTCTTATCTATTAATACCCTTTTAATTTAGTTATATGGCTTCTGTAGCTTGATAAGAAAATAAAGAGATCGACAAGGGAATTAACAAAGTTAAATGCTCTATGGACACCAACCAAGTAGGATACTGACCTTGAAATAATTTCCGATGAAGAAAGAGGATGTTTACGAAAGATAGGATTAAAGATACAAAGCTGCTTAGTTCTAGGTAAAGAGATCTGACCTCTTAAATTTTAGTTGAATTTCTAAATCCTCTATTTATGTTTTTGGTACCTTCCCTTTGACTTTATCTTTTTAGCTCTAATCAAATTATTTATTGTTTAGTAATCTAATTGTTAAGATGCTCCAAATTGGGTAGACATAGCTGAAGGACTCTTTATATAGGCTTGGGTAATTCTCCAGGCAAGAGTTACCCAAGTCGTAGTTATAAGAGAATTACATTTAGTCAAATAGCCTATACATTGAGAATGTTATTATTAGGTGATTGGTTTATTTATAATAATTATTATATATAATTATTGGAAAATAAATTATATTTCAAATATCCAACTCTAGTTAGTTATGGTAAAAGTGAACTAATAATTACTAATAGAAGTATGGGAAGCATAATCTCAGATCCAATTTTACCAATAATTACTAATATTTCTCAATAATTACTAATATGAGGCTGTGGAAAGCATCATCTTACATCCAATTTTACCAATAATTACTAATATTTCTGAAATATAGCTATTAAATGTAGGTAATCATTCACATCTTCTCCTATAGATGGAAAAGTTTCACTAATTCTTTTCTGCTTTAAAAATTTACATTAACTAATGATTACAGGCCCGCGTGTAGTCTTTGATGGTGTATTGGAAGGCCTACATTGGCATTGGAAACATAGAGAAGTAGTGAAAGTCATTATAATGCAGAGACAATTCAGTCAGGTCATTAACACAGCAAAGCTTCTGGAGGGAGAGAGTGGTGGAATTTTAGTTTCAGTTGATAAACTAAAAGATGGTCATGCTACTATTGTGAAATAAGAAAAATATAAGCTAAGTTCTTTTTATCTTTGTTGTCAAGTTCTCAAATTAATTAATGACTCTTGGATTTTCTTCTAAAACTCTGGAACTTATTCTTGATGGAGAATATTTTATTCATTGGATTATAAATTTTGTGTTTTGTATATTCTTAGATATTCACTCAATTCTTGGATTGCTTAGTTGTTGAGTATTCTTAAATGCAAATTGAAAATTGACTATAAACAAGAATATGTTATTCTATGGATTGTGATTGGCATCTATTAGAGGACTTGTTAATTTACCAACTAAAATTAGTGAATATTATATTCTCTAGTTATAGGTTGATTTCCCTTTATAGCCAGAATAGATCCTGGCGTGATTCTCGTATTTGTAATTAAAGATGAGTTTGTGCCTAATTCTCATAATGATTGTTTTGTTAAGATTAGATGCATCAACATTACTTCTTGAAATGAGACTAAGTTTTCTAGTTCTAATTTCTAGCCATGTTTTTTGAACAAAATCTGGAAAAACTTTATTGATCATAGATTAATTGTTTTCACTTTTTTTTATTGTTTACACTTTACAACCTACCATTGCTAGAGTTTCATTTATGAATTGGTGTTTCCTGAGCAGAGCTCATAGAATCTGGAGGTATATTTGATTTCTATTTTTATTTATTTTAACTTTTTGTTTTTAATGTTAGTTACCAGACAATTACTATGTCTTAAACTTTTAAAAATTTATGCAGGCATGATAATGATTGTATTATAATTAAAATTGAAAATAAAAAATTAAAACAAAAAATAAAAATAAAACATATCCTAAAATTGCCTCTGCGTGTAATTTTATGCTTATTCATTCTTACATTTTAATTTTTAATAGAATTCTACAATTCGCCTCATGACTTTATAGATATAAGCATCCACAATGTAAATTTTTGGTTATAGTGGTAAACTCCATTCAGTTGACATTTAATGAGCATAGATTTGTGAATGCAGGACATGTAAATCAACTCTTTTTCCACCAGCATGCCATTTTTTTTTGCCTAGAATCTCGCAAGGTAATCTGTTTGTTTGTGTGACATAAATGTTAAGCAAATGCTGAACATAAAATATGCCATGAAAGTTGATAATACATCGATTTTTCAAACGTATGATATATAGTTATACTGATTAAACTTAAATTATGGTTTTTTAAAATAAACTTAAATTAAGGTTGTTACTTTTAAATACTTTCAAGGCATATTATATGTGCATTAGAATTGTTTTACTTCAGACCTGTAGGTTATACTCATTTATTATTTTAAATTAATTTATCGTCATTTGAATAATGATTTTAGAAGATTCTGATTCATATATATTCCAATCAGTAATATAATCATCAAGCTCTTATATTTTTGTATTTCAACAGAAGGGTCCATAATGATATATTAGAATCCAGTCGCATCATATACATGACAGCTTAATCATACACTAACAAACTTAATCCCAAATAGGGTCCCAATTACCTCTTTAATTTCTGCTTAGGCTAACCTGTTCCAAGCCCCACAATATACGCAAAAACAAGGAAATATTATGAGCTAATTAAGAGGGCCACAACACGAAAGTACTCATGTTCCATAACATGCCTAGTTTGACATTGATGACTATCACCAAAACAAAGATATTAGAGAGCTAGCTTAATTTTTAATGTGCTGTAATAAGTTGTAAGTTATATCCTCGTGTTCAAAAAATTTTCCCATAGCAAAATAAGGCCTTCTCTAGAAACCAGGGAAAAGAATATGTGTATGTTGATTCGATTTGGACTTTGTTCAATTTACTAGCTCTATTGGTTGATCGTATTCTTTTTCTTTTATTGTTTTTAGAAATTAATGGTGTCTGACAATAAATTATTGGCTTCCACCTTATTTGATATGATATGGTTGTGAGCTAATGGTGTCTTGCATTAGGTTGAACTAACCTCTACTGTGGTTGATCCTCATATTGCAGTTGCAGTAGCTGTTCCAGCACTTTGTGATAAGAACTTGTGTTCAAGGAAGATATTTGATTTTGAAAAGGATTATGCTTCTTATGCGAACTCTTTCAATAGTTATTTAGAAAGGTCATCTACATTACAAAACCCATTCAATGTTTACTTTTATTTTTCCATCAAATTTTTCTTTATAGTTTATTATATACTTATACTTGTTATTATATTTTCAGAGCCTCTGAGGGTGAAGGTTTATAGATGAAGAGGTTTACTCAATCCGGCATTGAATTGTATGCATACCAAGATGATATTCTGATAGTTTTATTTGACTAACTCTTTAATTTTTAAGTACATTTGATAGGGCTCCTTTATTGCATTGGCTTTATATTTTTCATGAACAATGTTGAGAAAATACACCATTAAGATTGATGTTTTACTACTAACATGATATAATGATTTTGATGATTTAATATACTTATTTCAAGTTGTTACTACTTAATGTCAAATAACAAGTAAATAAAGGTAATATTGTCATATTAAATTTGTTTATAAAGTTTAAAATAATGGTCATATGTTTGGCATGTTTCAATAAAACATCAAATGACCTATTAATAGTAAGATGTACTTAGAATGAGTTGCAGCCATGTAAGGTAGTCAGGTCTAATTTCATAAATAGAGAGAAGTAGGTATAATTAACACTAACTTTAGGATTTGTAGAAAGATATAGCAAATGCATTTGTTTTTTCATATATTATTTTTCTTAGAAATTTGTGAAGAGATCCCTCATATTTAGCCTTATGCATCGCACGTTAGTATGTATGTGTGGTGACTATATATATATTTTTATATTTATATGGTATTATCTATGGCATGAGAATGATTAATATATATTTTTTATGGTATTAATTTTTTTATTTTAGTCAATAGGTTAGCGGCAGTTTCAACCCCTGATAATTGAATTAGTGGCAGTTAAAATTGTCGCTAATGCACATTAAAAACTGCCATAAACCTAGTGAAATCTTCTATAGGAGGAGGTTCAAAACCTCCTATAAAAAACCTCCACAAATAGTGGAGGTTTTATTCATGGTAACGGAGGTCCCAAAAAACCTCTGCAAATTACCTTGTGGCGATGCTAACTGTGGCAGTTTTTAGAAACGCCACAAATCAATCTGCGGAGGTCAAAAATTGCCGCAAATTGCAAAAAAGAACCTCAGCAAATTACATGTTTTCTTGTAGTGATATCGTGACAAAAGGAATAAATATATAAAATAATTATCACTTATAGGTCATGTCGATGATAAATAATATTCAGACATAATGATGCATTGTTAAATACTGCTCTTATTTTATATTAATAATAAAATAGTTTATTATTAATATAATCAGATATTTTAGCTATAGGGTCACACACATAGAGTAAGCCCACCAGAGGTTAGTTTTATTTTAGTTGGACTAAAAATAAAACTATTAGTCTAACTCATTTAGAATCAGTTAGGAGCCCAATGTTTAACGAGAGCTCATTAGGTTAAGACCTAAGCCTATATATAGAGCATGTGATGCTCATAGGCTGCTGCTCAAAAAGATATTAGGATTACTCTCTGAACTTCCTTACTAGCATTCAGAAATTCAGTTTCTGGTGGGAGTGCTTGTGTGGACACCTAAGGGCGAAGCTACAATTACTTCGATTGAGGAACTCGTTTTACGTCTACAAGAGGTAAACTCTAAAATGAAAATTTTAAATTTGTATAATGCCTTGAGACATCTATTTTTGCAATTCCTTTTTGGAAATCCTTTATGTTTCCACTGCCTGGCCCTGAGGGATTGCCTAACAGCAACAACAACCATAACAGCAAACTCTTTCCTCTCTTAGTGAAGAAGCTCGACATCAGTTTATCAATATTTTCATTGCTCTTCATCCCTCAGTCTCTGTGCATGGATGGATTGGAGCCAAATGGCAGGCCAAGTATAACGAGTTAAGGGCTGATTATCTGAAGGTGGTAAGGGAAAATAAAGAGGAACTTATGAAGTTTAGAGGCTATCCTAGCTTTTCCAAATACATGAAGTTCATCTTAGGCCATCTCAAGAACTTCCTTGAGTATGATGTGCTAAAATGGAACCATTTTGACTAGCTGAAAAGATTCTATGAAATCCTTGGTGAATTTCAGAGTGATGAGACCAACTTTAGAACTACTATTACTGGAAAAAGGAAGAGACGAGCCTCTGAGTTTGGGCCTAGTGCCAAGAGAGCCAAGACTAACTTTATAAGTAGCCTAGACCTTCTCTCTACCCTTCTTTCTGAAACCTCTCAGCCTGAGCCAACCTCTCAGCCAACCCTAATTTCTATTATACCTTATCCAAACTCCTTGACCCAGACCTCACCAAATAACCTTGCCCTTGTTTTACTTCCAGACCCTCCTACTATTTCCTTCCCTCAATTCCCTCCATTTCATTTCGTCAACCTTGGTGTCCATGTGTTTAAATTCTTTAAACCTACCCTTGATCCTACTAACCCAGGATACAATAGCCTCTAAAATTTAGCCATTGTTACCTATCCTGATTTTGATAAAAGAAGGGTCTGGATCCTAGACTCTTTAGCATCCCAAATTTTAGAGAAATAAATTTATTGGATAATAATAATTAATTATTTGTAGTCCAATATATATGGAAAAATTAATTAGACACTAATTGTGATCATTTGTTTACTTATAAAGGACCTAGATATCATTCTAGGTATGGATTGGATGTCTGTCAAGAAAGTCATGGTAGATTGTCATAATCGGACAGTGATTTTCCCTACTCCGAATGTTAAGCATTTTAACTTGCAAGGTATTTCTTAGCTTTGTTTAATGTTATACATGATGATAGGAGTGGAATCTCCCAATCTTGTAAAATCCCTATTGTTTTAAAATTTCTAGGTGTTTTTTCGAATGAGGTTCCTGGTTTACCTCCTACTTGTGAGGTTGAATTTTTTATTGATTTGATTCCTAGCGTTGAGCCTGTTTCTCGAGCTCCTTATAGAATGTCTCCTATAGAGCTATCTGAGCTTAAAAATCAAGTCAAGGAATTGTTGGAAGAAGAGTTTACTCGCCCAAGCATATCTTCTTGGGGTGCATCTGTGTTATTGGTAAAAAAAAGGATGGAAACATGAGATTATGCGTGGATTATCGCTAACTCAATAAATTGATGATTAAAAATAAATATCCCCTTCATAGCCTTGATGATCTCTTGGATCAATTAGGGGTGTTGTTGTTTCCTCCAAGATCGATTTGCATTTTGAATATCACCAAATCAGGGTAAAGACCGATGATATTCCCAAAACTACTTTCCAAATACGATATGGCCACTACGAGTATGTGGTAATGTTATTTGATGTGACAAATGCTCCTACGATTTTCATGGATTATATGAATCGTATTTTTCATGAGTATCTTGACCAATTCATGGTAATGTTCATTGATGATATTCTTATATACTCCAAAAGCCACGAGGAGCATGAAATGCATCTTCGTCTGGTGGGAGCAATTGTATGTTAAGCTCTACAAATGTGAATTTTTGTTGAGTGAAATCTCATTTCTTGGTCATGTGATCTCTTATGATGGAGTTGTTGTTGATCAATCAAAGGTTGAAGCCGTTATGACTTGGGAAAGACCGAAGTCTATTTTTGAGGTTTGAAGTTTTCTTGGTTTAGTGGGATATTATAGAAGATTTATTCAGGGATTTTCCCGTATTGCTTTACCTATAACCAAACTAACTTGTAAGAATCAACCGTTTATTTGGACACCTAAATATAAGAATAGTTTTCATAAGTTGAAGCTACGACTTACTTCTATACCTGTATTGGCTTTGCCCAATTTGTAAGAAGAACTTGTTGTTTATTGTGATGCTTCTATGCTTAGAGTTGGATGTGTGTTGATACAAAATGAGCGTGTGATAGCTTATGCATCGAGACAGTTGCGACCGCATGAAGCTAATTATCCTACTCATGATCTTGAATTGGCGGCGGTTGTGTTTGCTTTGAAATTAGGGCGACAGTATTTGTATGGTTCTAAGTTTGTGGTCTTTAGTTATCACAAGAGCCTTAAATACTTGTTTGATCAAAAGGAATTGAATATGCGCCAATGGCAGTGGATGGAATTCTTGAAAGATTATGATTTCGATTTGAAGTACCATCTTGAAAGGGCAAATGTTGTAGTTGATTCCTTGAGTCGTAAATCTTTGCATGTCTCTGCCACGATGGTGAAAGAAATGAAATTGATTGAGCAGTTTTGTAATTTGAGAATTGGTGTGGAGGTACATACCTCAAATAAAATTTCTTTAGAAGCCTTGAAGATTTGTTGGAGGCTTGTATGCTTGAATATGGTGGTTGTTGGGAGAGATTTCTTCCATTGATTGAATTTACATACAATAACAGTTACCACAGTAGTATTTATATGGCTCCTTATGAGGCACTTTATGGTACATGTCGCAACCTGGATCGCGACGGCGCGGCCGACCCTCTCGAAAAGGATGCGAAACAAACGAAAAACAGGGAGTGGCCACCAACGTTTTTATCCATAGGAAAAACATTGGGAAAAAACTAAGTTCAGTAAAGCACTGGTTTAAAAAATGAGATTCAAGTTTGGGAGTCGGTTACGAGTAGGGAAGGTATTAGCACCCTACATCGCCTGTCAAAAATAGTACCAAGATTGAAAATGCGCAACATAAATAGCCTTATAAGAGATGTTATATTTCTCCCCTTTTATTGTTATACTTTGTGTAAAGAAAAACGGAAGGAACAAACTGAACAAACATGGAGTATAGGTCAACAGGACGTCACGTCCAAATTAACCTCGGCTTTGGTATAAAACAGGAAAAGGGAAGGATGCTAACAAGACATCGCGTCTAAATTAGTCATCCTTTAATCAAAATACGGAGTTAGAAACGGGAAGGGGATAAACGAGACGTCTCGTCTCAAGTATCCCGTTCCTTATGAATCGTGGTGATGGTCTACCAAAATAGGGGAAAATCAACAAGACGTCACGCCTAAATTGATTTTCATGAAAGTGATAAAAAAGGCAATTACAAAGGAAACATAAAGAAAATAAAATAGAAATAAAATGGGAAATGTGGGGAATTAATTCAATTAATAAAAATTAATAATAATTGAAAAGGAAATGGATCCATCGAATAACAATTAATTTGACATAAAATAAATAATACAAGTATTGAAAATGAGGAGCAGATCCTGGTGGTGGACTAATCCAATCAATAGAAATTAATTACTAATTGAAAAGGAAACAGTCCCACCGAACAACAATTAATTTTGACAGAGAAACAAATAATACAAGCATTGAAAATGAGGAACAGAGTAGGACCGGTGTGACGAGAGAGCTGGGCGCCGGTGTAACGAGAGAGAGCAGGGCACTGGTGTGACGAGAGAGAACTGGGAATCAAATCGACGCTGTAGTGGCTGTGGAGTTATGGAGCCGGTGCGTAAATCGCTGAATGGATGAAGTAAGAGAATTGGAGGCAGAGTTTTTGACTCAAAGAAGGCTCCTCCACTTTCCTCTTTCGTTGAGGTATTTATAGAAATCCCAGGTGTGGCTATGTGCTTGAACAGCTCAAAGACAGCCTGGCCACCAACAATTATGGGGAACAGCGGCTGAATAATTTATTATTTTCATTTTTGTTTTGTTGTCAGCCGCCCCACAACATTAACAAATCAACTTGGATGGTGCTTTGGGGAAACAGCCTGGACATTGACGATCATGGAGAACGGCGGCTAGTGGGACTTCTTTATTATTTTCTCTTTTGTCTGTTGCCAGCCGCCCCCCTCATAATTCAAGGATCCACTTGGATAGTGGGAATCCAAGTCAGCATGGGCAAACGGTGGAAATATGGAACCGGCGTTCTTCTTATGACTCAGATTAGTGTCTCAGCCAGTACCCATCCTCAGTGGGAATTAATCCGAGCAGAACAGATGTTCTTGTATATAAAAGACCGAGTGAAAGCTTGAATTCATAGATCCGATCTGACCTTTGGCACTCGGTGTGAAGGCTTGAATTCACAGATTATCGACTCGGAAATCCCTTTCCGAGAAGTATTCATCAGGGCCTCTTTTCATTCAGAATTGATTCACTCGAAATTGCTTTGTCCGGAAATGTCACTGCTTGAAGCATTCATTCAGAATTGCTTCAATCGGAGGGGCTTTGCTCGGAACTCGTCACTGCTTGAAGCACTCAATCGGAATTGCTTCAATCGGAGGGGCTTTGCTCGGAACTCGTCACTATTTGAAGTAATCAATCGGCCCCTCTGCTTGACCCACTCAGGAATGTTTTATTCGGGAAGTCTTATTTAAAATTGATTCAATCGACGCCTCAAAAATATTTTACTCAGCTATATCCCTGGCCGACAAGTCAGAACCATTTTTTTCTTTGACTTAAAATTGATTCAATCGGGAAGTAAGCTTCACCCGGAAGCACATCACTGGAATTGAACCACTCGGAGAAACCTTACTCAGATATACATATCTTTGCCCGAAAAGTATTCATTCCTAGTCAGGGGCTTTTCATTGCTCGGAAATATATCTCTCGGCAGCAAACCATTCGGAAACAGCCTTGCCCGACAAGTGTTCATTCACTTGGAGACACCCTTACTCAACAAATGCTCTTCCGAAGTTCAAAGTGTTTTTTATTTGGAATCAACTCACTCGGGAATCTTCCTTTCGGAAACAATTTTGTCTAGAAAAAGGCACTTGTCCCCAAATCCAGTCCCTGCTTTAATCGGTAATCCTTTACTCGGACGTATATCTTTGGGCGATATTTATTCAAATTTACTTCCTTTTTCACTCAGTGGCTGCAACCGAGAATCTTCCACTCGGATTTATCTCCAACTGGAAAGTATTCGTTCAAGGTCAGCCATTTTTCACTTGTAGTGGCTTTAACCGGAAACAACCCACTCGGAGACGTGTCGGTCGGAGACATCCTACTCGGATATCTATCAGTCGGAGACATCCTACTCGGGCATGACCATTCAGAGCCTTTTTTCTCGTTCGGAAACAAACTCCCTCAGAAGCAGCCCACTCGGAAACCTGTCAGTCGGAGACATCCTACTCGGATATGACCATCCAGAGCCTTTTCTCATTCGGAAATAACTCCCTCAGAAGCAGCCCACTTAGAAATCATTATTTGGACACATGGGAATTAAAAGAGTCTTTACCCAAGAGGTATTTACTCATAGTCAGAACCTTTTCTTCGTTTGGAAGTAGCTCCCACACTTGAAGCCCACTCGAAAATGCCTTGAAAGAGATGCTGCCCGAAAGAGGCTCATTCGAGATCAGAGATTTTCTGCACTCGGAAACACATCTCTCAATAATACACCACTCGGAGACATCCTTGCCTGACAAGTGTTCATTCATAGTCAGGGGCTTTTTTTGCTCGGAAATACATCTTTTTCGAAACACACCCCTTGGAAACATCCTTTCCCGAAAAGCCCCTAGAATCAGCCATTTATGTTGATGCACTCAAGGATTGTTCCTTCTGAAAGCACTCATCCAAAGTCAGAATTTCTTTTCTCAGAGGTACTTCAGTAAGGAACTCTTCATTCGGGAATTCACTATTCAGTTGTATTCATCTAGAGTCAGACGCTTTCCATTCGGAATGGCTCCAATCGGCAATTATCCACTAACTAGAAAAAGCACTCATCCAAAGTCAGAATTTCTTTGCTCGGAGGTAACTCCCTCAGAAGCAGCTCATCGGAAATGACTCAATCGGAGACATTCCACTCGGCAACATCTCACTCGGAGACAACCACTCGGAAATGACTCACTAGGAGATATTCCACTCAGAAATTATCATTCTGAGTCATTCTACTCGGAAATGATCATTCGAAGACGAAGTCCAGTCCTCTCAGAATTCTTTCCACTTGGGCCGGACCAAAAGAGGTGTTCACAGATGCCCCTCTTTACTTCTTTTTCACAAAAGAAACATGAAGCTTCCGTGTTTTTGAAGTGAAAAGGAAGTAAAGATATGAACACCGATGTAGGGGCCAGGTGGGACCTCTTGATCGGTATGGCGTCTGACGGTGTTCACAATCACGAGTCGTTGTGACCTTTTCCTCTTTAAAGACGAGCATTTTCCACATCTGTCTCTCTTTTTCTCTTTTTTTTTTTGAGTTCTGAATTGACCGGGAAAAATTGTCTTTCAGTTAATAGGAGGTGAGAAGATCGGGGTTGACCCCCGGTAGACTGGAAGGTAAAGGTTGCCTTGTTGGGAGAGTAAAGGGTACCCTCTTAGGCGACTGGGAAAGTAAAGGGTGCCCTCTTAGGTGACTTGGAAAGTAAAGGGTGCCTTCTTAGGCGACTGGAAAGTAAAAGGGTGCCTTCTTAGGAGAATGGGAAAGTAAAGGGTGCCTTCTTAGGAAACTAGAAAATAAAGGGTGCCTTCTTAGGCGACTGGAAAGTAAAGGGTGCCTTCTTAGGCGACTGGAAAGTAAAGGGTGCCTTCATAGGCAACTGGAAAGTAAAGGGTACCTTCATAGGCAACTGGAAAGTAAAGGGTGCCTTCATAGGCGACTGGAAAGGTAAACGGTGCCTTCACAGGTAACTGGAAAGGTAAAGGGTGCCTTCATAGGCGAATAGGAAAGTAAAGGGTGCCTTCTTAGGCATCTAGAAAATAAAGGGTGCCATCTTAGGCAACTGGAAAGTAAAGGGCGCCTTCTTAGGTGACTGGAAAGTAAAAGGTGCCTTCATAGGCGACTGGAAAGTAAAGGGTGCCTTCATAGGTAACTGGAAAGTAAAGGGTGCCTTCATAGGCGACTGGAAAGTAAAAGGGTGCCTTCTTAGGCGACTGGAAAGGTAAAAGGGTACCTTCATAGGCGAATAGGAAAGTAAAGGGTGCCTTCTTAGGCGAATGGAAAGGTAAAAGGGTGCCTTCATAGGCGAATGGGAAAGTAAAGGGTGCCTTCATAGGCGACTGGAAAGGTAGAGAGTACCTTCATAGGCGACTGGAAAGGTAAAGGGTGCCTTCATAGGCGACTAAAAAGGTAAAGGGTGCCTTCACAGGCGACTGGAAAGGTAAATGGTGCCTTCATAGGCGACTAGAAAGGTAAAGGGTGCCTTCACAGGCGACTAGAAATGTAAAGGGTGCCTTCATAGGCGACTGGAAAGGTAAAGGGTGCCTTCATAGGCGACTGGAAACGTAAAGGGTGCCTTCATAGGTGACTAGAAAGATAAAGGGTGCCTTCATAGACGACTGGAAAGGTAAAGGGTGCCTTCATAGGCGACTGGAAAGGTAAAGGGTGCCTTCACAGGCGACTGGAAAGGTAAAGGGTGCCTTCATAGGCGACTAGAAAGGTCAAGGGTGCCTTCATAGGTGACTGGAAAGGTAAAGGATGCCTTCATAGGCGACTGGAAAGGTAGAGGGTGCCTTCACAGGCGACTAGAAAGGTAGAGAGTGCCTTCATAGGTGACTGGAAAGGTAAAGGATGCCTTCATAGGCGACTGGAAAGGTAGAGGGTGCCTTCACAGACGACTGGAAAGGTAGAGAGTGTCTTCATAGGTGATAAGTCTTGAAAAGACTTAATTAATTCTGCTTTTTATTTAACTTAATTCATTGTTTAGTGATTAGTTTAGCCTTATTATTTAATTAATTGCTAATAATTTATAATTTATTTAATTATTTCAAAAGTGCTTAATTTATGTAAAGAAACTGATTAAAAACATTAATTAGTTAATAAATTGAGTTTTCATTAACCCAGCATGCAAATACTGGACAATCAGTAAACAAATGATGGGCAAATTAGTTGTTTATTGGTGCAGGAAAAAGAGCGCTCAAGCCGAAAGGAAAAAGCCGAGTGAGATTTGGAAAAACCGAGTGAGACTTCACAAATCCGACTGAAAAGAGTCCAAAAGATACCAACTCCAAAATAGAACAGGGAACTGATTGAAATAAAAAGAAGAACCCGAGCGTCAATTTCAGAGTGCTGATTGAATAATCAATTCGCTCAAGCGAGAGTTAAATTCGCTCAAGCGAGGGTCAAAAATTCAAGCAAGCAAGCTTACGCTCAAGCGTGACCCCAAAATCTCACCCCTCGCCCAAGCTTCTCCATAACGCTTAAGCGAGAAAGCAACACTGCAGTACATATCTCAAGTTCGCCCAAGCGAGAACCCAGTTTGCTCAAGCGAAAAGGCTGATATTTAAAACAGCGATTGTTCCCTCCAGAATCCACTCGGCACCAGTGTTGTTTCCTGCTGCCTTCTCTCCTACTTCTACACCTTAGTAATTTAAGTAGTGAGCTGTTAATTGGTTAGTGTTGAGCTGTAAATTAGCTAATGATGAACTGGAATCTGTTAAGAGCTGAGCTGTAATTAGTTAATTATTCTGTAAATTATGTAATTAGTTAGTTAGTTTAGTCGTTAACTTAAGTTTTCTAAGTTATTAGTTAAGTTAGTTAGTTAGGTAGATGCCTATATATATGTTTGTACATATTCTGTGAAAGACACAGAGACAGATTCACATAGAATACATCGAACACAATTCATTAAAACTTCAAACATCTCACTACTTCATTTTCTCTCTCTAAATCCTCTCCTCCATGACGTTCCACAATCCTTCGATGGAACCGAAGTCAATGGAGTTCTAAATCCCTAAGGTTGGGATTGCGAAGGTTAGCAATGGAATCTTGAAGTTGTGAGCAAGGAAATCAACTTCTAGATCCTGAGGCAAACAAGCTGAGGAGTGAATCTGAATTGCTGGATTGACAAATCCAGAACTGATGAAGAACTTCGCTAGTGAGGAATCATGGTTGAAGCTTAGGTAACTTCCAGCTTTCTAACTAGTTCAGGCCTAATCAATTTAGGTGAATAGTTAGAGTTCAACCTCCAATTTCGCATTAGATTCTTAGGTTAATTGAGCACTTAAGGAATTAAGGTTCGATGCTTAAGGATTAGTGTTTTTCACCTAAGGAATTAGGGAATAACCACAAGCGGATTGTCCTCTGGATTATGAAGTTTGATTATACTTTAATTGCATGTTTCTTGATGAATTTGTGAACCGAAGCAATCCTGACCTATTTTCTATTAATCATCTTTCACATTTCATCTTAACTTTGTTTCTGGAAATACAAAAACAACTATAAAACATTAAAACAACCAAAAACCGAATGAACTTTCTATGCTTGTGTTGGTTCAGCTTGTACTAGTCTGAGATTGAGGTACTTACCACAATCCCTGTAGGACAATCAAATATAATACAATTTTAATGACTGGTGCGCTTACCAAAGCATAAATCTTCTAAGAAATATACATCAAAATAATGATTTAGAGATTTGGCATCAATAGGTGACTGGAACGGTAGAGGGTGCGTTTATAGGCGACTGGAAAGGTAGAGGGTGCCTTCATAGGCGACTGGAAAGGTAGAGGGTGCCTTCATAGGTGACTGGAAAGGTAGAGTGTGCCTTCATAGGCGACTAGAAAGGTAGAGAGTGCCTTCATAGGCGACTGGAAAGGTAGAGAGTGCCTTCATAGGCGACTGGAAAGGTAAAGGATGCCTTTATAGGCGACTGGAAAGGTAGAGAGTGCCTTCATAGGCGACTAGAAAGGTAAAGGGTTGAGGTTGACCCTCGGTTGACAGGAAGTGTAAAGATTGGGGGAGCTAACAGGACGTCTCGTCCGAATTAACTCACCGGACCTAAAGGCTCAGGGTGATGCCCTGGTTTGACATGACTGAAGGTTCTTGGGGAATTACTCCTTTAATGAAAGAGAATAGATCTGGGGTGATGCCATGATTTGAATGAATCTTGGGGAATCGCCCCTTTGAATGAAAGAGAATAATCCGGGGGTGATGCCACGATTTGAAGGAATCTTGGGGAATCGCTCCTTGAATGAAAGAGAATAATCCTGGGGTGATGCCCCAGTTTGACATGATTTGAAGGAATCTTGGGGAATCGCTCCTTGAATGAAAGGGAATAATCCTGGGGTGATGCCTCAGTTTGACATGATCTGAAGGAATCTTGGAGAATCGCCCCCCTTGACTGAAAGAGAATAGATCTGGGGTGATGCCCCAGTTTGAGATGGTTTGAAGGAATCTTGGGGAACTGCCCCTTGACTAGAACAAAAGAAATCTGGGGAGATGCCCCAGTTTGAGTTGTTTAGGAAGTGTAATTCTACTGGGGAAGGATTTGGTGATTCGGGGTACTGTCTCTTTGGGTGAAAGAGAATGAACCTGGGGTGATGCCCCAGTTTGAACTATCCGCCTCGGAACCTTGGGGGGCTGCCCTTTAAGTGAGAAGAAATGAACCTGGGGTGATGCCCCAGTTTGATTTGTTTGGGAAGGGTAGTTCCACCGGGGAAGGATTGATGGTTCGGGGTACTGCCCCTTGATTGGGAAGGGAAAATCTAGGGCCCACCTGGTATGTGTGGATTCATTGAGAGAAGTATGCTGGGGCCCTTTGGGGAGAGTTCTTCTAAGCCTGATTAGAAAAGTGTTCTTACCAGGGGGAGAAGATGATCTGAATTGTAGGCTCACTGGGGAGAGAGTTTGGTGATTCTGCTGGGGGAGAGAATTTTGCTTGAAGCTATTCTTAGGTGGTATTTGGGCTTGTGAAGGAGATACGCTTGACTGTCGGAATGTATCAGGTAGATTCCTTGGAAGGGAGTTTGAAAAGTATCAGCTTTGGCAGTTGAGGAGAAGACTTCAAGAAGTGCCAACTTTGGTGATTTAGGGAAGGAGTTCTGAGGAGTACCAACATTAGAGGTTGGAGAAGAGATTTTGAACAGTGCCAACTTTGGCAACTTGAGGAAGGGACTTTGAGAAGTGCCAACTTTGGCGTTTTAAGGAAAGGATTCTGAGGAGTGCCAACTTTGGCGGTTTGAGGAAGGGACTTGAAAGATTCTAGTTTTGGTAGTCACGGTTCCTTTGAGGAAAAGGACTGGATTGAGGCGTCAATACTTGACATGACTGTCTGTTGTAATAACCTGCAGAAAAAAAGGGTAAGTAGTGCAAAGATAAACTCAAAAATTGGGTAGGTCTTGTGAAACCGCGACCCTTAGGATAACTCATGGACAGAGGAGAATGAAAGAGGCGATCATAGCTTTGAAGCGCGTGCCTGGCTGAGTCTTCGTGACGATTGCCTAAGACGAGGTCGAGTAGTGGGAGCGTCTTGTTCCTCACGACTTTAAATGTTCACTATTCTTTTATTTATTTTTATAAAAATATAATGTTTTATCAGATCAATGCAATTCATAACACGTATCGAAAAAAAAGGATAAATTTTATTCATGTATGTCAAACAGAATACAGAGAATGGACAACGGGGAAAATAGATGGGATGAAATGAAGTCACGTAGGACAGGTCAAGGCCAGGGGAAACAGGAAAGGTTCAAGGATCCTCTAGTGAGTTCCTGAGACTAGTGAGAACCTTAATCCCACGTCACGACCTCAAGTACATCGTTCAACTCTGCCTTTGAGAGGGTAGTTTGACCATGGTCCACATGCCCCAGTTTGCACGTTTTGCATTGGAAACTTTAGTTACTCTACCGAAATCTTGACCCTAATTTTTACCTGAGCCGCCTTTTCAGGTTTTTGACTCACCGGGTTGCTCTAACTTTTGCCTAGGCCGCCCTTTCAGGTTTTCAGCCTAGCTAGTTTTTCTCTTTCTTTATAATATGTTTTTCCTTTCTTGTTTATTTTTGGCTGCATCCTTTACAGTAAAAAGTTGAAACTGATCACACTCTAGTTGAGTCTGCCTAACCTTTTCCAAATTTAGTTTGATCCTTTGGGGAACTAATGTCACTTCAAATAGGAGACTCTACTCCTATGCTATGTACCCAAGGAAATATTGGTGAGTCTTTTGGCATTGATGAGAGGGAATTACTTTGAGTCATCATTTTGGCCTTTATTTTCTTTTTTTTTCTGGATTTTTTCTTTTTCATTTTCCATTTTTATTTCTTTTTGTTTTCCCTCTTTTTTTTTAATCCCCTTAATGACGCAATGACTCAATCTGACAGACTATTTCCTTGGCTACATAGGCATGAGGAATGGCGCACTCTTTAAGGTTGAGATGTTGATGACGACAAGAATGTAAGTTCTTGGCCTAACGACATTCATTCCTATTATACAGAAAATGACAGCTTGCTCGATGATCTGGACGTAACCAGCTTGTCCCACTTGGCACGTGCATTGGACTCCAAGCTTGATCCTATTTTTTTCATTTTTTTCATTTTTTTTGTTTTTTTGTTTTTTTGTTTTTTTTGGGCAAAGTCTCCCTCAATTGTGTCTGTATTTATAGGCATCAGCAATTTGCCCCTATCTATGTTGGTGACTGTTGAAGTTTCCTTAAACGACTGGCCTACCTCTGTCCAATTCGGGACTTGGCCATGTTGTCATTCACATAGATTCCTACCATGTCCTGAAACAAAATTACTAATGCCTTCTGATAGATTGCCCCCGTGTTTTCTTAAACTAAAGGACATTAGTAACTTAATGGATTCCTTCAGTTATTCTTGACTCAGAGGTATACCCATCTTGATCTTTTCTCCTCTCCATTTGACAATCTTAACCGCCTCTTAAAAGGGATAAACCTCTTTAACCTTTTGTCCTAACAATCTTGCTAACTTGGGTGGTGGCTCACAAGCTTCCCTACCTTCTTTGTCGGCATAGTCAACTGGGTGATCGAAATCGTGAAGCGGGATTGTGATTTCATTAGTCTAGAGAGGATCATTTTTGGATCTGTAATTCAACGTGTTATGGAAAAAAATAAAAAAGAGAAAAAGAGGAACAAGCAAGTAAAGAAAATGAATCAAAGCAAGGATAAAGGGATGAGAAAAAATTTTTGAATTTTGATACGCACTTATTGATTGAATGGTAAAACAAGTTTTTTTCCGCCCTTATTACATGAAAAGTCCCAAAGCTTTAGGCATAGCAGAGGGATAAACAAGACATTAAGGCAATGACAAATTACTTTGGTGAATCATTTAAAATCATAGGGAGTTCGACAGCCTCCCAGTTACTGAGCTCTTAGTCCGACGGGTAAACGACCACCAAATCAGCATTATCATCAAAACCATCTTCAATATCAGCCACCACGGTGTTAACTCCTGAACCTCTATGATTGGGCAGGGGATTTATGGTCACGTTAGGGCTTCCTTCCCGAAAATTAATCCAGTCAGCTTTGATCAAATCCCTCACTTTATATTTCAAGGCCATACAATTTTCTGTGGAATGCCCTGATGCCCCAGCGTGGTAATCACAATGAACGTTTGGGTCATACCCCCTTGGGTAAGGAGGTTGCAACAGCCTCATGGGGCATGGAGCTACCAGACCCTTCTGAATGAGGATTGGAAAAAGTTTGGTATATGTTATGGGAATTGGATCGAACTGCACAGGGGTGCGCTCATTGTTGGGGTTCCTTGTATTCTGATTATGATCGGGTGGTTGAATCACTTGTTGTGGGTGATGGAATGGCATGGGTTGCGGCATTTGTGCTCTTACCATGGGCGAACGGAAGTGGGGAGTATAAGCTGTTGGGCCCTGAGTGGCAGCGGCCACATAAGGATTGGGAGCTTGAATCATGGTAGGGACTAATGGTCTCGGCGGAGCCATCTTTTGATTAGAAGAGATAGAATTAGTTTCTCGATCCCTTCTCCCAGGCGTCGGCTTTCTTGTCGTGCTTGCCCTAGATGGGTCCTGAGTGATCTTTCCTGTTCGTATTCTGCTCTCCACCCTTTCCCCAATAGTCACAATGTCGGAGAAGTTGGATGAAGCACTACCAATCATCTTGCCATAGAAGGGTGATAGGAGCGTGTCGATAAACATCACGACTATCTCTTTTTCCGACAATGGGGGGTCCACTTGCGCCGCTGTCTCTCTCTAGCGTTGGGCATATTCTTTAAATGTTTTACTGTCCCTTTTCAACATATTCTGTAACTGAACCCTGTTGGGTGCCATATCCATGTTATACTTCTATTGTCTAAGGAAGGCATCTACCAGGTCCTTCCAACAATGAATATGGTTTCGCTCAAGGTGAGCATACCATGTAAGAGCGGCTCCCACCAGACTATCTTGGAAACAGTGGATCAATAATTGGTCGTTAGAAGAGTAAGATGCCATCTTTCGACAGTACATCGTGAGATGGTTCTTTAGACAAGTCATTCCCCGATACTTGTCAAAGTCTGGCATCTTTAATTTGGGCGGGAGGATAACATCTGTGACTAGACACAGCTCAGAAGCATCTATCAGTCCAAAACCCCCAGCGCCTTCCATTATTCTCAAACGCTCTTCTAAGATTTCTATTTTTTCCTTTTGGGGAGCTGCGACCATGTTATGACCGGCTACCGGGTTCATCATACGGGTTGTATATTGGAGATTGGTCATATAGGGGGTTGCATATCCGTATGGATAGCTGAGTGGCTGGTTGAAAGGAGGCAACGCATGGGACTGGTTCATCAGGCCTGTACTCTGTGAGGGACCTTGGGGTTGGGCCATAGTTTGTACGCCATAAGTTGGCTGGGTCATCTGGGCTCGTGTGTTTTGGGCTTGCGCGTTGTAGGTTGGCTGGGCCATCGGGGCTTGTGTGTTTTGGGTTTGGTAGGTTTGTGGGTCATGGACCTGCGTGTTTTGGGTTTGGTAAGTTTGTGGGTCATGGGTTTGCGTGTTTTGGGTTTGGTGGAGTGGTGGCATATTTGGCTGGGTAGGGTATGAAGCGTGAGGATTCATCGCTTGGTGGTTGTGGGCGTCTTGTTGGTTAGCGAGCGGGGGATAGTACCCTGGTGGTAGGCCATAAAGTGGAAAAGGTACTGGGTTACCGTCAGGACCGACAAATATATGCTGTTGTGCATAGGACTGGTCGTAAAGTGGCTGGGTCTCAATGGCAGGGTTAGGTCTTCCGACATGAATGGTGAGAGGGGGTGTCATTGTGTTAGGGAGTTGGGTTCTTGCTGGGTTAGAACTAAGGGGGGGTGGCGCGGTGGTAGGCTGCTGTTGGGCGTCCTCAACACTTGCAGAGGAGCCTCCTTCTGTGAGTTTCTTTTCTAAAAGTTTAGTTAACTCTGCCACTCGCTCTTTCAGCTGATCGAACTCAGTTCTAAAGTCTCCGTCCACAGCTTCTGCCTCAGCCATGAGTTTTTTTTGGAGTCGGGTCTGGTAAGGATGCCTACCCGTGACGTCTGTGTTTCCCAGTTTTTTTAAAAAAATAAAGCAAAAAATGTTAGGTGGAAATAGAAAGAAGGAGAATGTCATGGGAAGCAAACATAGGCTTTGGCGAGTATCCTTTGACCATTCCTTAGAACTTATCATTCAAAAGTACTAGGTATGGTAAACATGGAAATTAATACGGGATAGTTGTGAAGACAGAAGAAATCCTTCATCCTGAGGCGGGAACCTCAAGCTCAAACATTTTCTTCGGGCAACTACAGCCCTCATTCCTTAAGTTCAATCCCATGTTAATTTCCATAGATACTCAAAGGGTATTCGTTAAGTTCTGAATAGCCTTCAATGAAAATGAGGATAAGGAAAAGAAATTAATTGTTGTCATGTTTTGAAACCGGTACTTTTCCATTGATTTAACATAAAGTAATTTTTCTTGGGGAAACAGCGATTACCAAAGGTCTAAGTCGCAATAGTCACAAGTTTTTTAATCGTTATTGACGCCCCTGTTGGAGCGAAAACAAAATTATTTTTGATTTTTTTTGACGATTAGGAAAATCTATGACTCAGGACTCAGAGATACATGACCAAAAGAGGATTATTTATTTCCCCAAAGAATACTGTGCGTTTCAAAATGAGTCATTATTTCGAAAACTAAGCAAATCTGCGGGTGGTAGATAATCCATTTTTTGGAGAAAAAGGGAAGCGAAAATGACGTAAGGTAAAGTAAAGTTTGCCCTTTTGTGGCCTAGGTCGGGTTTCGCTGAAAGTCTTTTCTAGGCCCTATGGCTTGTCTAAAAGTGACTCTCCAGACCGGGTGGCTTATACTAGACATCTAGAAGGTCACCAGAGCCAAGATCCTACCCATGACAGGGGCGCAAACAGTAGGGAATCCACTAGATACGTATATCATGAGAGTTCGAACTCTGGTTAAAGTTCTCACGAACGCCAGATAGGAAGTACATCCCATATGATTCCGTTACCAACCCCTCCTAACTTAAGCTTTATTTGGGGCCCGGGTATAGGGCGCCATTCAAAGGTGTGTGCAAGTAATTGTGAGTGTAGTGTGTGGAAGGGCATTCAATACCTTTTACCTTACCCCATTCTGCACAAAGAACAAACACAGAGCAAATATACAAAGTCGTTTACCCTAAGGTTCAATGATTACAGAAAAATAACATAGTCCTCTACCCTAGGGTTCAACAAACATGCAAAACATAGACAATGAAACAAATAACAAGATACAATTAAAACAAGAACAAACATTCACAATAATCAACAGAGAATAAACAAGGGGAAGAAATCCAAGCTAACAAAGGCTATATAAAAAAACATACGCTTTCAATCAAACTGGCCTGACTCTCTTAAGTGTCCCCAGCGGAGTCGCCATCTGTCGCGACCTGGATCACGACGGCACGGCCGACCCTCTCGAAAAGGATGTGAAACAAATGAAAAACAGGGAGTCGCCACCAACGTTTTTATCCATAGGAAAAACATTGGGAAAAAACTAAGTTCAGTAAAGCACTGGTTTAAAAAATGAGATTCAAGTTCGGGAGTCGGTTACGAGTAGGGAAGGTATTAGCACCCTACATCGCCTATCAAAAATAGTACCAAGATTGAAAATGCGCAATATAAATAGCCTTACAAAAGATGTTATGTCTCTCCCCTTTTATTATTGTACTTTACGTAATAATAAAAAAATGAAAAGGAACAAACTGGACAAACATGAAGTGTAGGTCAATAGGACGTCTCGTCCAAATGAACCTCAGTTTTGGTATAAAATAGGAAAAGGGAAGGATGCTAACAAGACGTCGCGTCTAAATTAGTTATCCTTTAATCAAAATGCGGGGTTAGAAACGGGAAGGGGATTCTCGTCTCAAGTATCCCGTTCCTTATGAATCGTGGTGATGGTCTGCCAAAATAGGGGAAAATCAACAAGACGTCACGTCTAAATTGATTTTCATGGAAGTGATAAAGAAGGCAGTTACAAAGGAAACATAAAGAAGATAAAATAGAAATAAAATGGGAAAGGTAGGCCTGACAGGAGTTAAGTCCCGCTCCTACGTATTCTTGAGTTACCAAGAAATCAAGGTTACATAGTTCTTTGATGATGTTTTTTTTAGGCTAGTTCAAATAAAATGTGTGAAGCACTTATTCTTGTTAATATTTATTACGAATCCTGGTGGAGATTAATTCAATCAACAGAAATTACTTATTAAGGAAGCGGACCCATAAAACAGCAACTAACTTTGACAGAAAAATAAATAATACAAGTATTGAAAATGAGGAACAGATCCTAGTGGGGAATTAATCCAATCAATAGAAATTAATTACTAATTAAAAAGGAAACGGTCCCATCGAACAGCAATTAATTTGGCAGGAAAATAAATAAATACAAGCATTGAAAATGAGGAACAGATGGTGACCGGTGTGACGAGGGAGAACTGGGCGCTGGTGTGAAGGGAGAACAGGTGGGTGACGGTGTGACGAGGGAGAACTGGGCGCCGGTGTTGGAGCAACTGTTGAATTATGGAGCTGGTGCGTGACTTTGTTGAGTGGACGGAGTAAAAGAATGGCAGAATTTTTCTCAAATGAAAGCTTCTGAATCCCCTCTTTCCTCTTTTGTTGAGGTATTTATAGAAATCCCAGCTGTGGCTGTGTGCTTGAACAGCTCAAAGACAGCCTGGCCACCAACAATTATGGGGAACAGCGGCTAAATAATTTATTATTTTTATCTTTGTTTTGTTGCCAGCCGCCCCACAAGATTAACAAATCAACTTGGATGGTGCTTTGGGGAAACAGCCTGGACATTGACGATCATGGAGAACGGCGGCTAGTGGGACTTCTTTATTATTTTCTCTTTTGTCTATTGCCAGCTGCCCCCCCCTTAATTCAAGGATCCACTTGGATAGTGGGAATCCAAGTCAACATGGGCAAACGGTGGAAATATGGAACCGGCGTCCTTCTTATGACTCGGATTAGTGTCTCAGCCAGTACCCATCCTCAGTGGGGATTAATCCGAGTGGAACAGATGCTCTCGTATATTAAAGACCGAGTGAAAGCTTGAATTCATAGATCCAATCCGACTTTTGATACTCGGTGTGTAGGCTTGAGTTCACAGATTATTGACTCGGAAATCCTTTTCCGAGAAGTATTCATCAGGACCTTTGTTCATTCAGAATTGCTTCACTTGGAATTGCCTTGTCCGGAGATGTTACTGTTTAAAGCATTCATTCTGAATTGCTTCAATCGGAGGGGCTTTGCTCAGAATTTGTCACTGCTTGAAGCGTTCAACCGGAATTTCTTCAATCAGAGGTGCTTCTCTCAGAAGTGGACCACTGCTTGAAGCATTCGACCGGAATTTCTTCAATCGAAAGTGCTTTGCTCGGAAGTGGACCACTGGTTGAAGCATTCGACTGGAATTTCTTTAATCAGAGGTTCTTTGCTCGGAAGTGGACCACTGCTTGAAGCATTCGACCAGAATTTCTTCAATCAGAGGTGTTTTGCTCGGAAGTGGACCACTGCTTGAAGCACTCATTCACCCCCTCTGCTTGACCTACTCAGGAACGTCTCATTCGAGAAGTCTTATTTAGAATTGATTCAATCTGAACCTTAAAAATATTTTACTCGGCTATATCCCTGGCCGATAAGTCAAAACCATTTTTCTTTGACCTAAAATTAATTCAATCGGGAAGTAAGCTTCACCCGGAAGCACATCACTGGAATTGAACCATTCGGAGAAACCTTGCTCGGATATATTGCTTGGGAGTAATTTAGTCGAGAACGACCCTTTCTTTGCTCCTTGAAATGATCCACTCGGACACATTCATCTGAAGTCAGACTTGCCTTTCACTCATAAATTTGAAACTTGAGAATCTGGCCGAAAGAAGCTCATTCCAGGTCAGAGCTTTGCTTCGCTTGGAAATGCATCTCTCGGCAGCAAACCACTCGGAAGTGCCTTCCTCGGAGACATCCCACTCGGGGATAGTTTGAAACTTGAGAGAGTCTACCCGAAAGAGGCTCATTACCAGATGGACCTTTTCCTTGCTCGAAAAGACATCTTCTCTGAAACATACCACTCGGAAACACCTGTTCTTCGCTCGAGAATGCCATCTTCTCCAAAACACACCACTCAGAGACATCCTTGCCTGACAAGTGTTTGTTCACTCAGAGACACCCTTACTCAACAAGTGCTCTTCCGAAGTTCAGAGTGTTTTTCATTCAGAATCAACTCACTCGAGAATCTTTCTTTCATAAACAATTTTGTCTAGAAAAAGGCACTTGTCCCCAAATCTAGTCCCTGCTTTAATCGGTAATCCTCCACTCGGACGTATATCTTTGGGCGGTATTTATTCAAATTCAGTTCCTTTTTCACTCAGAGTGGCTGCAGCCGATAATCTTCCACTCGGATTTATCTCTAACTGGAAAGTATTCGTTCAAGGTCAGCCATTTTTCATTTGGAGTGGCTTTAATCGGAAACAACCATTCGGAAACAACCCACTCGGAAAAGACTCAATCGGAGACATTCCACTCAGAAATGACACACTAGGAGATATTCCACTCGGAAATTACTCACTAGGAGACATTCCACTCGGAAATGACTCAATCGGAGACATTCTACTCGGAAATTATTCACTTGGAGACATTCCACTCGGAAATGATTCACTCGGAGACATTCCACTTGGAAATAATTCACTAGGAGACATTCCACTCGAAAATGACTCACTAGGAGACATTCCACTTGGAAATTATCATTCAGGCCTATGGAACTTAAGAGTCTCTTCCTGAAAGGCATAGTCAGAGCCTCTTTCCATTCGGAAGTAACTCCCTTGGAAGGAACCCACTCAGAAATGACTCACTAGGAGACATTCCACTCGGAAATTATCATTCGGACCTATGGAACTTTAGAGTCTCTGCCCAAAAGGCATAGTCAGAGCCTCTTTCCATTCAGAAGTAACTCCCTTGGAAGGAACCCACTCGAAAACGACTCAATCGGAGACATTCCACTCGAAAATGACTCACTAGGAGACATTCCACTCGGAAATGACTCACTAGGAGACATTCCACTCGGAAATGACTCAATCGGAGACATTCTACTTGGAATTGATTATTCAGAGTCGAAGTTCAGTCCTCTCAGAATTCTTTCCACTTGGGCCGGACCGAAAGAGGTGTTCACAGTACAAAATGTAGAATGCCTCTATGTTAGTTGAAAACTGGTGAGAATTTGGCTTTAGGGCTAGAAATTGTTCAAGAAACTACTGAGTAGATTAGAAAGATACAAGAGGATATGAAGATTTCTCAAGACCGATAGAAAAGTTACTATGACAAAAAACAGAAACCACTTAAATTTCAAGTTGGTGATCATGTGTTTCTAAAGATCTCGTGTGATACAGGAATTGGTAGAGCTTTGAAGAGCAGACAATTAAGTACTAAGTTTAATGAACTCTATAAGATTCTGGAGCAAATTAGTGATGTGGCTTATCAGATTGCACTTCCTCCGCATCTTGCGAATCTACACAATGTATTTCATGTGTCGCAATTAAGGAAGTATATTCCTGATCCCTTGCATGTGATTCCAGTCGATGACGTTGATGTGCGGGATGATCTATCTATCTCCCCTATTTCTGTTCGTATTGTTGAGCATTCCATTAAGAGGTTGTGAAACAAGTTGGTACCATTAGTGAAGGTAGCGTGGAGACTTTCATGTGGGAACGTGAAAATGATATACAAGCATGTTATCCGAATGAATTTGAATCAGATATGTTAAATTTCGAGGACAAAATTTCTTTTTAGGTAGGGTGGATTATAACATCCCAAATTTGAGAGAAATATATTTATTAGATAATGATAATTAATTATTTATGGTCCAATATATATGGGAAAATTAATTAGACATTAATTGTGATTTATCAATAAATTAAAATTTACTAAAACCGGACAATTTAACAAAAGGTGTAGAACCCATTAAATAATTGTAAGCATTTGATGGGTCTAGAATATTGAAGAAATTATTGTGGTTATGGTGATATTTCTTCGGACACGACAAATGTTAATAAACGACAAAAATACGAGCGACAATGAATTAAAAGAAAATGCTAAACCCCTTTTCTCCTCTCCATTTCACCGTGGCATGTTTTCCCTCTTTCTCTAATCTTTGTTAACCAAAGGATAAAAGGAAATTATGGACCAAAAGGCAAAGGCAAAAAGTAAAAGCATTACCCATTGGACAATAACCAATTTTACACTTTTCTCTGTCCACCTTTCTTTAAAATTTCATTGGATCTCTTCCTCCATCATTTCCTTTTTCATTCTTCATCTTCTCTTCTTCCTCTTTGTGCCCGAAACCGTGTACCCCCTTCTCTACTTCCATTTTTGCAAAATCAAACACAAATACTTGGATTGTGAAGCATATATTGGACATTGGAGCCAAGCTTAGGTCATCTTCCTCTTATTCCCTCTCAATTTCATTTTCTAATGGGGCTTGATGAAGAGGTAAGTATTTTTGGTATTTAATGACTTATCTTGGTGGTTTTGAGGTTGTTGAAGTATTATAGTGGAAGTTTAAGTGTTATTTTGATGAAAGAATGCATATGGAACCCAAACCCTATGGTAGATAACCATTGGGAATCGTTGTTCTTGTTGATGATGATATGAATATAGTGTTATTGTCTTCAAGATGCTTAAATGATGCAAAGAAATAGTTAGAGTTGATATTTGCTAATTTAAAAGAAACCCCTAAAATTTGTGAATTTGGGGCTTTTGGTAAAACTTTGTGAAAAATATGATTAATTATCATTTAAGTGATTTTGGATAAGGAAATGAATTTTGGAATGGTTAACACTAATTATTGATGTTAGGAATTTGAGAAATCAAGAAAATGTGGAAGGCACTAAGTAGGTGAAATTAGTTGAAGTGGTAATTGGTGTGTGTGTTGGTGACCTAGGAGTTTGCTGTTGTAGCCATTTAAGTTATAGAAAATATGGATTAATGGAAAGGAATTCCTGAAACCTAACAAAGATAGAAATTGGTGTTTATAAAATGTTTAAGACATGTTAAGAATTTTAAATATGAAGGTGAATATTTAGAATTGAAATTAATGCCTTGATAGGCCAATTGATTGAGATTTATATATATATATATATATACACGTAACGTAGGACCTATTCTGGATGACGAGGCAGGACCGTTGAACCGTTTGGACTACTTCTCTTGAGGTAGGAGAGGAGTTTATATTTTAAATGCATGATTTGAATAATTGATAATTAATGTATATGATGTTTCTCATATTTGCCTTACTATAGTTATGTTGAAATGATGTGATGATTGATATTGTGATGATGATGTGCCATACAAATATGTGATTGCATTTAGAATATATATATATATATGTATGTGGTGTGTCCGACTTAGGATTTTGTCAAAAGTGTGTGCCTATGTCATATTATGAAAATCATGTATGTTTCACCACTATTGATGAGATATGATAATTGATGATGAGAATCGAATGATGTGGTTGTGTGACACAACCATGAGTGATGATGAAAATATTGAGACGATGATTGAATATCATTGTGTTTGTTGCCAATTAGTGAATTGGAAATGATGTTGAAAAATTAAGATGATTAAAGACATTGTGAATGTCACACTAAAGCTTGAAACAATGGCATAATTGAAGTTGAAATCCACTATGAATTGTGTGTTGATAATGTATATGTTAGTGAATACTTATATATTTGTCTTGAATTGATATGCTACTCCTATTGTGAAGTTGTATGAGATTGAATCTTGTTGATGGTTTAATTTTAGATTGACAAATATATTAATGCTATACATTTGAAGTATACTTGTTGATATGCCCTCTGGATTTCCATGGGTGGATTGATATGAATGTGACTCCTTCGCTATTATATTATGAACAAGTGAATTGATGCATTAGAGGATTTTGTGATAAATTGTATGCATTGGAGAGTATGGTGATTTGTTGCATGTCACTAACCGAAACGTTAAGTGTAAAATGTACCCTAAGTGAGAGGGGGAGAAATTCTTGTGAAGCTAAGGCTAGCATATGCATTCTTGCATCTCATGGAATGCATGGCATATCATATGGTGATGTACTGAGATCTTGTAGGATCTTGTGGAAATGACCCTTATGGGGGAATAACTATTTAAATGACTAAGAGTGGTTGCGATCACTTGACATGTTGAATAATTGAGGTCTTACAAGATCTTGTGGAAAGGAACCTTGCAGGAGGATAACTATTTAAATGACTAAGAGTGGTTGTGATCACTTGACATGTTGAAATAATTAAGGTCTTGCGGGATCTTGTGAAAAGGACCTTGCGAGGGGGGTAAATGTTTAAGCAACTATGAGTGGTTGTGATTATTTGATAAATTGTGTACACATATATATAAATATTTGTTTCAAATTTGATCTGTTGCATATGCATTTCATGTTATGACATATGCATTAGCCATAGGAATATGGCATTTGAGTTGGAGATAGCCAAGAAAAATGATAACCTATTAAGAGTGTGAATTGATGAAAGATGTAAAAACTTAATGTTGATACTTGTGATAGCCCATGATGATGAAAGGAAATGTGAATGTGTATGTGTATGTGCTTGCTATAAGTTATAGATAATGAGACTTGTAAGCCTATGATGATATCTTGATGAAGGCTTGGTGATAAATTGATGATTATATTGCAAAGCACACATGTTGCTTATATGCATGTGCACATGATCATAATGTATTCGGATTCGTTATTTTGAATGTATAACTCACTCTCCCATGTTGCCTCTTTTTAGCATTGTGATGCAGGATTGTCATGGGATGAGCTCATGTTTTGAATTAAAGCTTTTAGAGAAGGTAAATTAGTTGTAAAGGAATTCTTTGGCCGGCAATATTGATAATTAGTGACTCCATGGATGTGTAAATGAGAATTTAAATGAATGTGTATTGGCCATTCTTTTGTATCTAACACTATATGATGCTTGGATAATGTAATTGGATGCCATTGTGATAGTGATGATATTCATGTCAATGAAGAATTAATGAATTGCAAGTATGAAATAATGTTGGACATGGAGTCCTTTTGTGCATGTATATGTATTGATGATGATTCCTGATTAATACATGCTTGATTATTTAATTTTGTGCGAGAAATGATTTTATACAAAGCCTAGATGTTTAGGTTTGATTCTAGGTCAAATGCTAAGAAAATGAATGCTTGTTTTGTGTCAAAAATGTTCAAGAAAGTTTAAGGTTCTAAGTGCCAATGCATAGCCCTTTGAAAAATGAATTTTTAAAGTATAGGGTGTGATCCACAGCCAGTGGGAATTTCCCATGGTCAATGGATCATTCTATCTCAAAACGTGGAAATTTTAGAAATTTTGGGTGGTGAAGTCAGTGGGTTCCACGGCCAGTGGAATGGCCACTGTCATATTTTTTTAACTGTTGTTTTTCCCTTGCCATTTTTGACTCTATTGGGCACCTTAATGACATTTTTAGCCTCCGACTTCTGCATAAGAGTTATAGATAATTATGTTACAGATGTATAAAAATTAGAATTACCTTAATTGGAGTTTTGTAACTCTCATTAGGTGTAAAACACCGGATCCACTACAATGTAAAACTTAAATTTAAAGGGGGTTTGAACCCAACTTTTTATGATTTCCAATTTAGGACTATAGGTGATATTTATGATATGTCCCACTATTTCTAAGACTAAAAATGAACTTTTCTTGCCATGGTCTTGTGCTCCTTGGTTCCTTATGCTTGTACTTCAATCCTCTATCCTTGAATACTTGTTGTACACCTCTTTGACGTGTTTCCCTTAATCACATGCATATACTTCCAATCATGGAATGTTTGTATAGATGAATGTACATGTTTTCATCAAATTTTGACAATCACCTTATGCTTACTTGGATCATTTCTCATTTCCATTCTTGCTCTTGAATTAGCTTACATGTTTCGTAAACACTTGTATGGTGTTTATGTAATTGATTACCCTGAGTAGATGTTTGCTTAAACTACTTACCTTCTCATATCATCATATATGAGATAGGTCTTTAAAAGGTCTGGGGTATTGTTAAAGTTTTTATTTGTGGTGTTCTTCTTCTAACGATTGTTTAAATCACAAAATTTTTTATCTCACTTTTAATATTTAAATAATAATATCATTAATATTAGTTACCAGATTAAGGACGCCACACTCTGCTCCCAAATTTGTACCACCCATGACCTTGGAGAAACTTATACCTTACCCTTACCTTCTATCATGCCTTAAAGGCATAAGAAATAAGTGTTTTGAAGGACATGAAGTTTGGTTTGCAATACCACAAATTTCATAATGTGATATCTCCAGGAAAGAAGATCTTAATTGCATCAGACAGAAGACAAACTGTAGCTATTTTGATAAACTTAGGCAGACTGAAGAAGCCTATGCTTCCAAAGCATAAGCCACATTACAAAAAGGTCCTCTCAGATCTCGTCAGCTCCCTAAAGCTAACTTGAGAAGTATTTTGTCTGCTCCCAATCCTATAGAAACACATGCAAATGCTCTTTGGTGCTATTACCTATGGACCATCAAAGAAGAAGGATCTTGCTCTTCTGATTCCTTTCTTGACCAACCTAATTTTCTTTACCATTCTTCTGTTATTTATTTTCACTCCTCCACTATCTTTGTTCATCAAACCCAATACTTCATTCTTGTTTCCACTGCAGCTTCTCTCCTCATTGTCTCTACCCCTGCTTGTGGATTAGCTCTTAACCCTCTATGATGCCTTATCTTTTAATGATATCAAAATGGAGAGATATATGTAGAAGTCTTTTTGAATGGGTATAGGCTTAGAAGTCTAGAGTGTTATTCTAAAATGTTATAATCTTGTCTTTTACTTATGTTAGTATATTTTGTTTAGTCTGTTCAAACTTTATGTACTGATTATTCATGTTGAATGAAAAATTGTTTTGCTTTGATATATGATACTTTGATATACGATTTTTTCTTATGTCAATATATTTTGTTTAAGTAGATGAACTATTTACATGAAAAATACATCTATTAATATTTAGAAGCTCTGATTATTGGTCAAAAGTTCTGATTAAAAGCTCTGTTGTTCTTAGAAACTAGAGATTATTTAAAACTCTATTATATTTACTATAAATCAGTCTCTGCTATGATATATGCTCTTGTTCTCAGAACTTCTTATTAATAATGCTCTGCTATGAGTTAATTTATCCTCCTTATATCATGGACTTCATTTATGAAAAAGACTTGATGTTTGCTATCAACAAATAGGGGGAAATTATTGAAGAAAAGTCTGGTAGGAAAAGAAACAATACATTATTATTGGACTAGACCCCAAATTACATAGTTATCTTTAGACCCTGGATTTGTTAATAACATACATCAAGAGACTGAAAGTAAATGAAGTTTGTAAACATGGAATCTAATATGTGTTCAAGTGTTTCGGGATTTATAATGCACAAGCTATAAGACAAAATGGGAGTCTATAAAATTAAAGTTTGAATCTTAACACTTGGTTGGTGACCAAACGTCATGAGAAGAAGCCTCAGTCACACAATCAGACTTCAGACTTATAGGCATCAAAAGTAAAACGTTATTCCAGAAACTCAAACGCAACGTTCTAAAATCTATTTGTGTGATGCCTTGGAACTCATGCTCTTATCAAAATATATGTGCTTATCGCCAAAAAGAACAAGAGACAAATAAGTAGACCAGCCAAATTTTAGCATCTTGAAATCCTCAACATACCAACACTACGTAAAGTCTGAAAAAGCTGAACCAAGTCAGCATGTGTGTCAGCTACAATCAAAAGGATTTCAGTATTGATTTCTGCTCGTATACTCGATCAGATAAGGCTAACAAATAGCTTTATTTGTTGAAGATGAATAAAATGCTTGTTTCATGCAAGAATAAAAATGCCTAGCTACTAGACTCTTGAGCATCCTTCATAATTAACAAAGGTCTGGTACTCGAAGCTCAAAGAAAACTCCTTTATAGGATTTCCAATATCTATATCTCCTTTCAAGAACCAGCAACGGTTATATTCCAGCATCTATATATACTGAAGAAGATTGACTTGAAAAAGAAGAGAGATTTCTTAAGAAAAGTCAATTATACTTTGTATTGTGATCAATCTTTCTTTTCAGTTCTTCAAAGACAAAGACCTTCTTTATTTGTTCTGCTTCTAGCAGACCTTGGTCTTTTTTCTTTCATAACTTAGTGTATACACTATTCATTGTATATCCTTATACATTAGGTTCTGTGAGATTCCTTACAATCTTTTCAAACAACTATATTGAGTAAATTCTGGTGTGTTGCCAGCCTTAGTTTGTGTAGGAAACATTATTGTCCTGAAGAGGCATTTGAAAGAATACTTGGGTTGTTAATCTAGGAGTGACTTGTTGTAAAGGAATACTTGGGTTTAAGCCAGGAGTGGTTGTAGTCAAGAATACTTATGGTACTGGTCTGGTGCTGTTATTGTAAAGGAGAATTTGCAATAATGGAAATCCTTCAAGTAATATGGGATTGGACGTAGCTTCTGTGTTGAAGTGAACTAGTATAAACTTTTGGTATTACTTTCCTTTCCTTTCTCTTTAAAGTCTATTTTTCAATAGTCTGATTACCTGACATTCTTTGGTTCATTATTCCGCAAAAAGAGTATGACTTATTCAATCCCCCTTTCCAAATCTGACTCTGAATCATCACAAAATTTATGTGACACCCCTAACATGACTTCCTCCAATGTAGGAATAAGACCCTGCAAAAGGAAAAAAAATAAATGAGTAATTTATTGGAAGACACAAATTAGATAGTAATTCGATTAAAAGAAACAAAATTAAGGAAGCTGATTCATATGATATAAGTACCTTTTGCATATCACTGATGAAACAAAGGTTGTTCTCTTTGTAATTTTCTAGATCTTCATGAAGTAACCCAATGAACCACTTCCAATTAGCCTTGTTCTTAATATGACAAACATCATATGTTATGGGTCATATATGGTTATTAGCATCTTGGCCCATAATATTTAGGAGTTGGCCTCTGTAATACCCCTTTAAGAAGCAACCATCTAGGCCCACCAATGGTCTACATCCAACAACAAAACCATCTATACATCTTTTGAAACATATATATAAACTTTTGAAAACAAGTGGATGATGCCAAATCTCCGAGTCATTATTTTGATGTATATTTCTCAGAAGATTTACACTTTGGCAAGCGCACCAGTCGTTAAAATTGTATTATATTTGATCGTCCCACAGGGATTGTGGTAAGTACCTCAATCTCAGACTAGTACAAGCTGAACCAACACAAGCATAGAAACTTCATTCGGTTTTTGTTCTTTTAATGTTTTCTAGTTGTTTTTGTATTTCCAGAAATAGTGTTAAGATGAAATGTGAAAGGTGATTAATAGAAAACAGGTCAGGATTGCTTCGGTTCACAAATTCATCAAGAAACATGCAATTAAAGTATAATCAAACTTCATAATCCAGAGGATAATCCGCTTGTGGTTATTCCCTAATCCCTTAGGTGAAAAACACTAATCCTTAAGCATCGAACCTTAATTCCTTAAGTGCTCAATTAACCTAAGAATCTAATGTGAAATTAGAGGTTGAACTCTAACTATTCACCTAAATTGATTAGGTCTGAACTAGTTAGAAAGCTGGAAGTTACCTAAGCTTCGACCATGATTCCTCACTAGCGAAGTTCTTCATCAGTTCTGGATTTGTCAATCCAGCAATTTAGATATACTCCTCAGCTTGTTCGCCTCAGGATCTAGAAGTTGATTTCCTTGCTCACAGCTTTAAGATTCCATTGCTAACCTTCGCAATCCCAACCTTAGGGATTTAGAACTCCATTGACTTTGGTTCCATCGAAGGATTGTGGAACATCATGGAGGAGAGGATTTAGAGAGAGAAAATGAAGTAGTGAGATGTTCGAAGTTTTGAATGAATTGTGTTCGATGTATTCTATGGGAATCTGTCTCTGTCTTTACAGAATATGTACAAACATATATATAGGCATCTACCTAACTAACTAACTTAACTAATAACTTAGAAAACTTAAGTTAACGACTAAACTAACTAATTACATAATTACAGAATAACTAACTAATTACAGCTCAGCTCTTAACAGATTCCAGTTCATCATTAGCTAATTTATAGCTCAACACTACTAATAACAGCTCACTACTTAAATTACTAAGGTGCAGAAGTAGGAGAGAAGGAAGCAGGAAATGACACTGGTGCCGAGTGTCTTCTGGAGGGAACAATCACTATTTTAAATATCAGCCTTTTCGCTTGAGCGAACTGGGTTCTCGCTTGGGCGAACTTGAAATATGTACTGCAGTATTGCTTTCTCACTTAAGCGTGATGGAGAAGCTTGGGCGAGCGGTGAGATTTTGAGGTCACGCTTGAGCGTAAGCTTGCTTGAACGAATTTTGACCCTCGCTTGAGCGAATTTAACTCTCGCTTGAGCGAATGGATTATTCAATCAGTACTCTGAAATTGACGCTCGGGTTCTTCTTTTTATTTCAATCGATTCCCTGTTCTATTTTGGAGTCGGTATCTTTTGGACTCTTTTCAGTCGGATTTGTGAAGTCTCACTCGGATTTTCCAAATCTCGCTCGGTTTTTTCCTTTCGGCTTGAGCGCTCTTTTTCCTGCACCAATAAACAACTAATTTGCCCAGCATTTGTTTACTGATTGTCCAGTATTTGCATGTTGGGTTAATGAAAACTCAATTTCTTAACTAATTAATGTTTTTAATTGGTTTTTTTACATAAATTAAGCACTTTTGAAATAATTAACTAAATTATAAATTATTAGCAATTAATTAAATAATAAGGCTAAATTAATCACTAAATAATGAATTAAGTCAAATAAAAGGCAGAATTAATTAAGTCTTTTCAAGACTTATCACATCCCCAAACTTAAAACTTGCTTGTCCTCAAGCAAATATTCAAATTAATTAACTAACAAGCTGTTATTCAACACAATCAACCTTTCCTTAACCTAGTTCATGCTATAATTATTGAATACCGACCATGCTTTCTTTTCGCAATTTCTAAAAGTATAATAACTTACACCTCCTTTGGGAAACAAGCTGTTGATGCTTTCCTTACTGGGTCGGTGTTTCACTCTTCTCTCGGTGTATAGGGTAAATAGAATGCACTCATCACCTGCATACTTGTTAGATAAACATAGGCTTGCAACAGTTCTAAACGTCATGCCATATGCCAACACAATCGGATCAGTAAAGGCTTTTTAAGCTTATAATGGGGCTGGGCTACAGGCTCAATTATTGTTTTTCCGAGTGAGTGTCAGGTTACAAGATGTGTCCACTGATGCCTTGACTCAATTTTAACTTAACTGCCTCTACTTAGCAAGCTCCATTATTTTCCGAGTGAATGCTAACTTAATAACTTACGGTGCTTTGCACCTTCTTTTTCTTTCAGTCCTTCAGACTTTTCCTTTTCTTTCTTCTTTTTCATCTTTTTCTGATCACATTTTTTTCAATCGGTGCTTTGCACCTTTTTCCCTTTTTTTTTTCTTCTCAGCTTTTCTATTTTTCTATTTCTCCCTTCATTTCTCTATTTATTCATCTATAACCAAGGTCGGAGTGTGTCCTTAATTGATGCTAGGCACACTCTTCATCCCCAAACTTAGAACTTGCTAGTCCCTAGCAATAAGTAAGACTGAGCAATTCATCAGTGGAACATCCAGGGGTAAATCAGTCGGTTTTTTCGAGATAAATAGGCTTGTAATGTTAGGTGAATAAATAGAATAAAAGGGTCTCAGGCTCAAACATAATTTTTGGGTCAAAGGATAATTAAATATATTAGGAAGGCTACTTTTTGGCCCTGGCTAAATTAACAAAGAAGGCCTTCATCATTTCTGATTGGCTGGCATTCAATTAATTAGCAAGTACTGAAGCAAATTCTATCTCACTAACTAGCATGCAAGTTCACTCGGAAAAGAATAAAATAGGCTCAAAAGCTACAAATATAATAGTTAATGAGCCAGTCATGTCCCCAAACTTAATGTAAGGTCATACATTCAGATTGCTAACTAGCATGCCGAGTAAACAATTAATTAATAATGAAATAGTTATGGCCAGGGATCATGAGTTAAACAAAGCCAATCAATTAATTTATCCGACTAAAGCCTAAGAATCAGCAAACTTTAACTTATTAAGATGGATTTGAAATTAAACAATAAACATATTTTAGCAATTAATGAGTCAGAATATCAATTAAGGAGTCGGAAAAATACTTCCCCTTTTACCTGAGTGGCTGTGAATGGGAAACACATGGTCGAATTGGGATGCATGAATTTACTGATACATCCGAAAAACAGAATAATAACAAGCAATTTTAACAAAGAAATAAAATTTCATTACAACTAAAATAAAAGAGAATTCATTGTTCAGGAAACACTTAAAGTAATGTCAAGTCATTACATACAAACAACATAACAACACGGAGCAACAACTCAATCATCCTGATCCTTATTCTCTTTGTCCTGCTCTGAAGATGATGGGAGGTCAGCTGCCAGGGGTACATCCTTAGAGGGAATAGTGAATCCAATGGAAGCCAACCATGCATCTCTGTTAGGTGGGGCTCCCATTTCTGCTGTGTGATCTACCCTCAATTTGGTGGCAATCTTCCTGAGCATGAGATCGTGGTTCAAGACCCGATCATAAATTCCAAGTTGCATCTTCTTCATGACCTGTAATTCCTGCAACACCATAGAAATGTCAGAAGAAGAAGAACCGGCTCCTGCAGATTGCCTGGGACGCTCGGGCTCTCTGGTTTTAAACTTTATATCATATTCTTCAGCAGCCTTAACATCTCTGAACCAGGGCCTGTCAAAACTTTTAACTTCTGGCGATTCGTTCCGATCAACTACAGGGGATGCATTCCTCTGAACCGAAGGAGATGCATTCCTTTCAGCTTGACTTTGACTGGGTGCATGTTCAGAAGAATCAGATATACTTATGGTTGCCACTTCCTTTTCGTTATCTGTTTGCTTTTTTCTCACACTTCCTTCTGCAAAATTTGGTCTAGGTTTTTGCAGGAGTCTCTATGACCTTCTTTTCATGGTTAATGATAAAAAATGCTGATAAACAACCTAAATGAAAATAAGAATAGAAATCTAAAAGAAACACAGCAAACCAAAAATGTGAGATGCATGGCTATAAACACTGAAAGAATATTAACACAGAAACAGGAAAATACTAAGCATGTACTTAGAGGTGAACGAAATAAGTGAAATAAGTGGAAAGATGGTACCTTTCTTAGGAATCAGAAGGTGCCTTTTCATCTTCAACCCAAGTTTCAGCGTAGGTATTTAGGGTTTGGATGCTGAAAGGTTTTTATACTGTTGAAGTCACTATCCATGAAACGCGTAAGTATGCTCCAGCTTTATTTATTACTTTATTATTATTATAATATTTTTTTATTTTTTAGACACTCTTACTCGGCTCACATACTGAATAGGTGGAAGATCGAGTGAGAGTGGGAAGAGATACCGAGTGGATTCACGAAAGATGAGTGACAGTGATGAAGAAGACGAATGAATGAACAAACGATGAAAAAGAACGAACGAATGAAGGCGATAAGTAAATGAAAGAGTGAGTGGAAGAACAAATGGAAGAATGACACGTGAATGAATACAGGATCCTGAGTGAATGAAAATTGAATGGAAATGATCCTGAGTGAATGAAGGACAAATGGATATAAGAACGAGTGAAAGAATGGAAGACAGTGAATGGAAGACTGCAGAGGAAGAGACCGAATGAAAGAGTGAAAAGAAAATGACCGAGTGAATGAAAAATCGAGTGAATATGGAGAAAGATACCGAGTGATGGAGATACTGAGTGGTAAAGGACGAGTGAAAGAGTAAACAAAACAACGAATACAGAGAAGGAATGAGTAAATAAAAGAACCGATGAATAAAAGACGAACAGAAAAATGAGAGCAAAGCTGAGTGAATGAAACAATAAGTGGAAGAACGAATGGATAAAAGATAGAGTGCGGTAATGAAAGACTAGATGACAGGTGAGGAACGAAAAAGAAAGAGTGACCGAGTAGAAGAAAGACGAGTAGATTGAGGGTGGATGAAAAAGAAAATACAGAGAAGTTTGTGAGAAAACCACAAAAGAATTTAGGTGGAACGAAACAACGAGTAAATGAATACCGAGTGGATTATACCGGGTAAGAGTGAAAAACAAATGAATGAACAACGAGTGGTCGGAGAACGGAAAAATGAGTGAAAGAACACGAAAGAATAACTAACTGACCGAGCGAATAAACATGAGTGAAAGATAGAAGAAGAAGGAGATAAACTGAGTGGATAAAAGAACAACTACAGTGGAAACTGAGTGAATGAAAATACTGACTGGATGAAAAAGAAAAACGGAAGACGAAGCATTCATGAAATAATGAGTGAAAAAGATCGGGTGAATAAGTGACGAGTGGAAGAATAAAAGAGTGACCGAGTGAATGGAGAACGAGTGAAAGAGATCGGGCAAGGGAATGAGAGACTGAGTGAGAAAGCCGAGTGGATGAATGAGAAAACTAAAGACCGAGTGAACACAAGACTGACAAAAAAAAATATACTGAGTGAATAGGAGACTAATTGATACAAAACTAACTGTGATGAGTGATGAATCCGAGTGATAAAAGGCTGACTGAAATAAATCAGCCTTCATCATCTGACCCGTTTATTAAATCTGTTAGGAATCCCTAGTGTATGAGCAGCGGAAATACAAGGATTCCCATAGGATTTACAAAGAGCTGTGTTTCAAAGCATAAGACAAACACACAAAAAAATTGCGTTTTAGGATTACCTCTTGAAGAATATCGAAGCAATCGTAGCCTCGTCCTTTAGGAGTCCACACGAGTACTCCCCCCAGAAATTTTACACCTTCCAAATGCTAGTTTGACGGCATGTAGCTTTTGCAACTTTTGCGTATTTTTATGTCTCTTTTGGGTAGCCGCATATAAGCATCTTATGCTCTATTTATAGGCTTAGGTTTGACCTAATTTGCTCTCTAAAGAGTAGGCTCCTTACTCATTCTAAAGGAGTTAGGCCAATAGTCTTATTTTAGTTCAACTAAATTAAAAAGCTATTTTCTGATGGGCTTACTCTATGTGTGTGACCCTATAGGTAAAATACTCAGTTATATTAATAATAAACTATTTTATTATTAATATAAAATAAGAGCAGCATCTAGCAATACATCATTATGTCCGAATATTATTTATTAACAACATAACCTATAAGTGATAATTATTTTATATGTTTGTTCCTTTTGTCACGATATCCTAATTGGGCCCAAGGCATGGTCGTGTCATCCTTGTACGGTCCAATTTATTTTACTTGATACCGGAGTAGACTTTATCCGAATAAATATCTAATATTTATTCTTTCTAGCATGGCCATGCATTTCCTTAGTCTCACTCCATCAAGTGGCCTATAGATATCACTCCTGTCACATAGGAGAGACAAATCCCATCTACATCACTCATATCCCTCTATATAATTTGTACATTGCCTAACCACAACCTTTATAGTCCTCTTATTACAGAAGACGTTTGATTGTATTAAAACAATAAACTCCTTATGTAGGAATCGTAGTGACTTCAGGTCAAAGGACTACATATACCATTATCACATTGAGAATCGTTTATGACATTCATGTAACGATCCATGCAACGTTCTCATGGTGGGTCTGTCCAGTATAACATCACTCTTAATGTGTACCCGTGTGAAGACTTGATATCATTTATGTCCATGATCTATGAGATCAGATCATTAGTACACTCACACACTAGTTTTAATGTATTTATATGTCCCCACGTAAATACTTGACTAGGGATATTTTAGGAATAACTCTCATATGACCTATTACTCCAAGGATAAATAAAGGTTGTTAAACTATTTAACAAAAAATGACTTATTCAAAATGATACAAACCTATATAGGCTTTTAGTGCATATTTCCAACAAAATCAATGATCAGAAATCCTTTATTAAAGTCTCCCTTTTTATTCACATCAAAATTTGGAATTTATTGAAGAATGACGAGTGAAGTTCAGTCGGGAAAAAGAGTTAAGAATGAGTAACAGTTATCCGAGTGTACTACTCTCGCTCGAGCTCAGTAAACTTTCGCTTAAGCGTGAAACAACAGCAGCAGCTTCTTGCCTAAGCTACAAGTGCTTCGCCTGAGCGAAATGGAAGAATCAAGCTCGGACTCCCTTCTTCAAAACTTCACAAATTTTATTCAAACTTTATTCACTAAATTTTTAGTTTTCTTTTTATTAATTCCGACACAAAGCACAAAATAAAACACTCGGAATGTAGGGCTGCCTCCCTAGAGCGCTTCTTTAAGGTCACTAGCTTGACCTTGTGGCATCTAAGAGGATGCCTGCAGTAACAAGGAGGTTTTCTGCCTATCAAACTCTCCTCCAAAGTAGAGTTTGAGTCGCTGGCCATTTACCTTAAAAATCCGATCGGTGCTTGGGTCTTTCAGCTCAACTGCACCATGAGGAAAAACCTCATTTACAGTAAAAGGCCCCGACCACTTAGATCTAAGTTTTCCAGGGAAGAGTCTCAGTCGGGAATTGAATAACAAAACTTGATCACCCTTTTGAACCTCCTTCTTATTGATCCATTTATCGTGCCACCTCTTTGTTTTCTCCTTATAAATGGAGGCACTTTGATAAGCGTTGAGTCGGAACTCCTCCAGTTCATGGAGTTTCAAAACTCTTTCCTCCTGGGATTGGTCACAATCCATGTTTAATAGCTTTGTGGCCCACCACGCCTTGTGTTCCAACTCCACAGGGAGATGACAAGCCTTACCGTAAACTAATTGATACGGGGACATGCCAATCGGAGTTTTGAAGGCTGTTCTGTAGGCCCACAATGCATCATCTAATTTTACTGACCAATCTTTCCTAGATTTCCCGACCACTTTCTCTAAGATTCTCTTGATTTCTCTATTTGACAACTCAACTTGTCCACAAGTTTGTGGATGGTAAGGAGTGGATATCTTATGTAAAACCTCATAGTGACGCAGGGCTTTTTCCATTATTTTATTACAAAAATGTGAACCCCCATCACTAATGAGTACTCTTGGAACTCCAAACCTAGAGAAAATATTCTTCTTTATGAACCTAAGCACCACATGTGCATCATTGGTTCTGGTCGGGATTGCCTCCACCCATTTAGAGATATAATCTACAGCAACAAGTATATATTCGTTGGAGAACGACTTTAGAAATGGTCCCATAAAGTCGATACCCCAGACGTCAAATAATTCCACAATTAAAATATTTGTCAAAGGCATGCCAGCTTTAGCAGAGAGACCTCCGCTCCTTTGACATTTATCACACCTTTTGACATACACTTTAGCATCCTGAAAGATAGTCGGCCAATAAAAGCCACTCTGTAAAACCTTTGCTGCTGTACGGGAGGCACTATGATGACCTCCATAATAGGAGTCGTAGCAATGCCACAAGAGCCTTTCTTGCTCGGATTCAGGCACACATCGCCTGATCACTCCATCTACTCCTATTTTATATAGAAATGGATCATCCCAAAGAAAGGTTTTACTATCATGAAAGAATTTTTTCTTCATTTGGGATGTCCAGCCATCAAGTACCACCGAGGCACTTTTGAAGTTGGCCATATCAGCATACCATGGCCCGGTGATAATTGCCATCAACCTTTCGTCTGAAAATTCTTCTTTTATTAAAACAGAATCCGATTCACCTTCCAAACGAGACATTTGATTGGCAACTGAGTTCTCTACTCCCTTTTTGTCTCGTATTTCTAAGTCAAACTCCTGGAGTAACAGAACCCACCTGATCAGTCTCGGCTTAGATTCTTTCTTAGCTAGTAAGTACTTGATTGCCGAGTGATCTGTATATACAATGACCTTGGCCCCAATCAAGTAAGCACGAAATTTATCAAATGCATACACCACAGCAAGCATTTCTTTTTCAGTAGTGGTGTAATGTATTTGATTTTCGTTCAACACTTTACTAGCATAATAAATTACATGAGTTAATTTTCCTTTTTTCTGACCCAGCACAGCTCCGACTGCAAAGTCACTTGCATCACACATTAATTCAAACGGTAAAGACCAATCGGGTGCTGCAAGGATCGGAGCTAAAGTCAAACTTTGTTTCAATTTTTCAAAAACCTTGACACAGTTTTCATTAAACACAAACACATGATCTTTTACAAGCAAGTCGGTCAAAGGCTTAGCTATTTTTGAAAAATCTTTTATGAACCTTCTGTAGAAGCCAGCACATCCTAGAAAACTCCTCACTCCTTTCACATTGATCGGAGGAGGAAGTTTTTCAATGATTTCTATCTTGGCTCTATCCACTTGAATGCCCTCAGCAGAGATTTTGTGGCCAAGGACTATCCCTCCCTTAACCATAAAATGGCATTTTTCCCAGTTAAGGACGAGGTTAGCCTCCTGGCATCTCACCAGCACCTTAGATAGGTTGCTGAGGCATGTATCAAAACTACTACCAAAGACAGAGAAATCGTCCATGAATACTTCAATGAATTTCTCCACCATGTCCCTAAAGATTGCCAGCATACACCTTTGAAAGGTTGCTGGAGCGTTGCACAAACTGAATGGCATGCGCCTATAGGCAAAAATTCCGTATGGATAGGTGAATGTTGTCTTCTCTTGATCTTTTGGGTCAACCACAATTTGGTTATAACCCGAGTAACCATCAAGGAAGCAGTAGTATTCATGACCCGATAGTCTCTCAAGCATCTGGTTAACAAACGGCAAGGGAAAGTGGTCTTTTCGAGTGAAGTCATTCAACCTTCTATAGTCTATACACATTCTCCATCCTATGGTCGGTCTAGTAGCTATGACTTCACCTTTTTCATTTTTAACAGTTGTCATCCCTCCTTTCTTGGGCACCACTTAGACCGGACTGATCCAAGCGCTGTCCGAGATAGGATAGATGATTCCTGCATCAAGAAGCTTGACCACCTCTTTCCTGACAGCCTCTTTCATTATGGGGTTCAATCTGCATTATGGCTGAACTACAGGGGAATAATCATCCTCCATCAGAATTTTATGCATACAAAATGATGGACTGATTCCCTTCAAGTCAGAAATATTCCAGCCAATCGCAGATTCGTGTGTCTTTAAAACCCCTATTAATTTGTCAACATCCTCTTCTTTTAAGTCAGCATTAATAATGACAGGATGTGTTTCATCCTTTCTCAGGAAAACATATTTCAGATGAGAAGGTAAAGGTTTTAAATCACATTTTTCTTCAGAAACTTCCTTTCCTTTCTCAACTTCAGTAATTTTCAAATCATTTTTCTTTTCTTTTTCAAAATCACCTACTTCCAATACTTCCAGTAGGTTCAGCATTTCCGAGTGAGAGTCATTTAACTCCTCAGTCTCGGAGTCAAAGTCATCCTCCAAAAAGGTTCGTAAAGCCTCTTCCTCAGTTTTTAAAAGCATTGGAGTCTGGTAACTTTTAATTTCTTCAATCATTAAACAATCCATCCTTTCAGTCGGATGTTTCATGGAATTGAGGACATTAAAGGTTATCTGCTCCTCTTGAACTCTCAGCATGAGTTCACCCTTTTCTACATCAATCAATGCTCTGCCTGTAGCTAGAAAGGGTCTACCTAAGATTAAAGGAATCTCTCGATCAGCCTCCATATCCAACACTATAAAATCTGCTGGGAAGATAAATTTGTCTACCTTAACTAACAGGTCTTCCAGCATCCCCTGGGGATATTTAATGGACCTGTCAGCCAATTGCAAAGACATACGAGTCGGTTGTAGGTCATTAATTCCCAGTTTTTTCATTAAAGATAGAGGCATCAGATTTATACTAGCTCCTAGATCACAAAGAGCACTTCCTACATGAATATCCCCAATTGCACATGGTATTGTAAAAGATCCAGGATCTTCTAGCTTTTGAGGAAGTTTCTTTTGAATGATTGCACTGCACTCTTGAGTGAGAGCAATCATTTCATCCCCCTTAAGCTTCCTCTTCTTAGACAATAGCTCTTTCAAAAATTTTGCATAAGAAGGCATCTCCTACAATGCCTCGGCAAGAGGGATATTTATGTGAAGTTTCTTGAATACATCTAAGAACCTAGCAAACTTTTGCTCTTCTATTTGCTTTTTAAACCTGTGCGGAAATGGAGCATTCCTCAGTTTTTCAGGAGTCAGCTTAGAAGCTTTCTCCAGAATCAGATCAACCTTTTTCTTTTTCTTTTGATGGACTTTATTTTCTTTTTCTTTTTCTGTTTCATTTTCATTTTCAGCTTCATTATTAACCTGCTCAGTTTCTTGCAATATTTCTTTTTCTTTTTCTTTTTCTGAGCTTATTTCCTGACTCGGAGATGGAGAAATAATTTTTCCACTCCTAGTGATTATAGCCTTGCAATGTTCCCTTGGATTTACCTCGGTATCTCCAGGGAAATTGCCTGCTTGCCTCTCAGCTAATTGCTTAGAAAGCTGTCCGACTTGATTTTCTAGATTTCTTATGGACGTTTCCTGATTTTTGAAACTGGCCTGAGTGGCCTGGATGAACTGAGAAAGTACATTCTCAAGTTCTGCTTTTCTTTAACAGGAGGGTGAGAAGGTTGTTATGGTCTATTTGTGGGTTGATTTTGTGGGATGTTCTGATTCAAATGTGGACCTTTCTGCCAGGAAAAATTAGGGTGATTCCTGTAATTAGGATTAAAGGAATTAGAAGGATAATTCCTTTGATATTGTTGCTGCCCCATATAGTTCACTTGCTCGGAAGGCACATTTGGATCACACATTCCATTCTCATGGTCTCCACCACAAAAGTCATAACTTATCATAGAAACTTGACTCGGCTTTTGGAGTTCTGAAATCTGTATGCTTAGTTTCTCCAAAGCCTGAGTCATCAGCTCACTCTGAGCCAGATAAGCATCTTGTGCTTCTAGTTCTAATATCCCTTTCTTAGGGACTTGCTCCTCTCACTAATCAGACATTCATTAGAAGCCATAACGTCAATCAGCTCTATGGCTTCTTCTACAGTTTTAGTTGTTAATGAGCCTCCAGCTGAGGCATCAATCAGGACCCTGGTAGCTGGCCTGACACCATTATAGAAAATAGTCACCTGTTGCACATCAAAAATCTAATGATGAGGACATCTCCTCAAACTCTCTTTATACCGATCCCATGCTTCCATCAAAGATTCACCTTCTCTTTGTTGGAAACACGTGATTTTATTGCGCAACTTCGCATATTTAGAAGAAGGAAAGTATTTAATCAAAAATTTTCTTTGTAAGTCCTCCCAAGTGGAAATACTGCCTCTCGGTTGACTCTGCAACCAGGCTTTAGCTCGGTCCCTTAGAGAAAATGGAAACAATCTCAGTCGGATTGCCTCTTCAGGGACTCCGTTCATTTTTACTGTATCACAAATTTGGAGGAAGGTTGCTAGATGTAAATTTGGATCCTCAACCTCACTTCCTCCGAACTGTTCATTTCTTACCAACTGCAGTAAAGCTGGTTTAAGTTCAAAATTATTTGCTGAAATCGGTGGCCTAAGGATGCTAGATTGCGATCCTTCTACAGTCGGCCGAGAGTAGTCACCTAATGTAACTCTCCTCTGTTCCATTTCTTTTTGTTCTTTTTGCTTTTTCTCTTTTCTCAGTTTACGTTCTAACAAGTCGATATCAGGATCAAAGAAGAAATGCTCTCCTCTGCTTCTTGACTGCATACAACAAAATGTCAAACAAAAGAACAATTCACAGCTACGACTACAGCTACACGAAAACAACAAACTACTACTGATAAAAACAAAATTCAAACTACGTATTAAATGCAAACAAAAGTAAAACGGTTCAGTCTAGTACCGGTCCAAGAATTGCTGATATTACTCAATAATCCCCGGCAACGGCGCCATTAACTTGATGCCAAATCTCTGAGTCATTATTTTAATGTATATTTCTCAGAAGATTTACACTTTGGAAAGCGCACCAGTCGTTAAAATTGTATTATATTTGATCATCCTACAGGGATTGTGGTAAGTACCTCAATCTCAGACTAGTACAAGCTGAACCAACACAAGCATAGAAAGTTCATTCGGTTTTTGTTCTTTTAATGTTTTCTAGTTGTTTTTGTATTTCCAGAAACAGTGTTAAGATGAAATGTGAAAGGTGATTAATAGAAAACAGGTCAGGATTGCTTCGGTTCACAAATTCATCAAGAAACATGCAATTAAAGTATAATCAAACTTCATAATCCAGAGGACAATCCGCTTGTGGTTATTCCCTAATTCCTTAGGTGAAAAACACTAATCCTTAAGCATCGAACCTTAATTCCTTAAGTGCTCAATTAACCTAAGAATCTAATGTGAAATTGGAGGTTGAACTCTAACTATTCACCTAAATTGATTAGGCCTAAACTAGTTAGAAAGCTGGAAGTTACCTAAGCTTCGACCATGATTCCTCACTAGCGAAGTTCTTCATCAGTTCTGGATTTATCAATCCAGCAATTCAGATCCACTCCTCAGCTTGTTCGCCTCAGGATCTAGAAGTTGATTTCCTTGCTCACAGCTTCAAGATTCCATTGCTAACCTTCGCAATCCCAACCTTAGGGATTTAGAACTTCATTGACTTCGGTTCCATCGAAGGATTATGGAACGTCATGGAGGAGAGGATTTAGAGAGAGAAAATGAAGTAGTGAGATATTCAAAGTTTTGAATGAATTGTGTTCAATGTATTCTATGGGAATCTGTCTCTGTCTTTACAGAATATGTACAAACATATATATAGGCATCTACCTAACTAACTAACTTAACTAATAACTTAGAAAACTTAAGTTAATGACTAAACTAACTAATTACATAATTACAGAATAACTAACTAATTACAGCTCAGCTCTTAACAGATTCCAGTTCATCATTAGCTAATTTACAGCTCAACACTACTAATAACAGCTCACTACTTAAATTACTAAGGTGCAGAAGTAGGAGAGAAGGCAGCAGGAAACGACACTGGTGCCGAGTGTCTTCTGGAGGGAACAATCACTGTTTTAAATATCAATCTTTTCGCTTGAGCGAACTGGGTTCTCGCTTGGGCGAACTTGAAATATGTACTGCAGTATTGCTTTCTCGCTTAAGCGTGATGGAGAAGCTTGGGCGAGGGGTGAGATTTTGAGGTCACGCTTGAGCGTAAGCTTGCTTGAACGAATTTTGACCCTCGCTTGAGCGAATTTAACTCTCGCTTGAGCGAATGGATTATTCAATCAGTACTCTGAAATTGACGCTCGGGTTCTTCTTTTTATTTCAATCGGTTCCCTATTCTATTTTAGAGTCGATATCTTTTGGACTCTTTTCAGTCGGATTTGTGAAGTCTCAATCGGATTTTCCAAATCTCGCTCGGCTTTTTCCTTTCGGCTTGAGCGCTGTTTTTCCTGCACCAATAAACAACTAATTTGCCCAGCATTTGTTTACTGATTGTCCAGTATTTGCATGCTGGGTTAATGAAAACTCAATTTCTTAACTAATTAATGTTTTTAATCGGTTTTTTTACATAAATTAAGCACTTTTGAAATAATTAACTAAATTATAAATTATTAGCAATTAATTAAATAAAGAATTAAGTCAAATAAAAGGCAAAATTAATTAAGTCTTTTCAAGACTTATCAGTGGGTCATCTAGTTATGTATCACACTTCATCTTAACAATTGATCTAGGGTTCCTTTTCAATAATTCATAACTGTAATCCCAAATCATTCTAAATTGCTTCTTCTCATTCCCCTCAATGATTTCCTTTGATTTTTTCATTGATCTATATATTATCTTGTGGTTGAGTTGAACTTTATATTTCTCCTTAAACATATCATTAACCTCTATAGGCATCACATGATTCCTCCTTATGAAATTCACCAGTTTTCCTACCACCTAAGCTTGGTCACATGCTCTATTTCTTATAACTCTAATACACATGTCTTTCATGGAAGGTTTTGACTTTAAATGAATGTTTGATAGGATTCCTACCGCAAAATATTTCCCACCTACACTTTTTCACCTTGCATCTTGCTCTGGCCTTTTCCTTATCATTTTTTAGACAAACAATTTGCCTATCTACCTAAATTGTATAATCTTTCACAGTTTGCTTAAACACTTCAAGACTAGAAAATTTCATCTCACACTTTAGTCTCACAACACCAAGACTTGTATAGTTTCATCATATTATGGGTAAACATTTCTCGGCTTAACTTTTTCATCTAAAACCTCAGGTGTTTTAAATTCATTTGATACCCAAGTGTCCTCCTCCGCATCTTTCTTTATATCTCCCTCAATAAAAACAAATGTCCCCCCAACTTTATCAAATTCAGGGTTCTTATCATTACTCAATAAATGTTGGATTAACATACCTCTTCTTATCTTGTTTCTTCCCAGCCTTACCCTTTCTCACCTTGCTCAGCTTCTTCTTAAGTACCTTTTTTCTTACTACCACTGACTGCTACATCTTTAGCCCTAACATATCCTTCTCCAAGCTCAATTACACCATCCACCTCATCAAAAACAAAACCAAATTAAACTCCTTCACCACAATCCTTCTTATTAACTTTTTTCTTCAACAACATAACAACCTCTTCATCAACCCAATCTTGTTGTACTTAGGATATTTTCAATTGAGATTTTGTTCCAGGTCCCATATTCTTTCTAACTCTTTTAAGCATACAGTCTATCTCCTTAAATGGAACCAAATTCAACATTAGTCATATAGGGTGATTGTGGGGACCCTTCTTAGGTCATCATCTTCATTATATCATTACCCCCAACCATTCATTCCTCAACAACATTCACAATTATCCCATTTAATTCATTCAACTATTTAATCACATGCTTTGCCACATGAGCGCCACCATCTACATCTAGGTGTTGTACTTCATTAATTGGGTGTTGAAAATACACATCCACAAGTCCGTTGTTTTGTTTAGCATAGGCTACCATGTCAAAAATATCATTATCATATTTTAGATTCTTCAAACCATTATCAAGGTTGAACCTTGGGTCATGCCAATATAAGTTTACAATCCTAAAATACCCTTGTTGCTTAACAAACTTATTAACTACAAAGAAATCAATATAATCTAGATCAATACCTTCCCATTCAAGAACCTTACCCCACTTATATTGTGTACACATCACACAGGCATGTACAAAAAAATTAATTAAATAAATAAAATTATTTTAATGAACACTCAATAGTAAAAGCACATGTCACACATGGTAACTAGAGAAAAGAAAAATGCCATATAAAGTAACACTGAATAAAGGACCACAAGACTTTACTCAATATCAATCTAGACACAAGAAAAGGGAATCTCATGCAATAAGACATGCACTTACATCAAACAAAAGACAACAATCATTAACCCTAACCCTACACCCATGTATAAATACACCCAACCTTATCACATCGAACCCTAAACAGATTAACAAAAAACCCTGTGTCCATAACACCAAACCAAGTAGCTTTGATAATTAGAGGTTTCATGAACATCCTTAACGAAGTCGCCCATCTCAGCCACAACAATGAGAGTCGAAGCTTCTTCTTCTTCACTTAGATCAACATCGAAGCCTCAACCATATACAACGTCTCCTCAAAGACTAACGGGGGTATTTAAAAATCTAGAGGACTTAATTGTTCGATTTCCCTAAAGTCTAAGATCAGCAATGGGTATTTATTCTTTGTGAGACCTCTAAACAGAAGAAGAATTGGAGCCCATTCAAATTGCATCCAAAGAAATCAAGGAAGAAGCAATGGCGAAGAACGTAATGTTGAAGTTAAAATGTATGCGTTCATTTTAGAAGTTCATTCAAATTGCTCCTGACTTGATTTTCAGCATTCATTTAGGAGTTATGTTATATCCACATATTAATTTACTTCCCACTCTTTGTTTTGTGCATGTAGGTGGTGGTTGGTTTGATATTTAATAAATTGGGAATGTAAGGTTTGATTGATGTATAAATTTATTCGTGTATCTTCTTGTCACTTGAAATGATGTATCCAAGTATAAACAATGTTAAAGTGTAAGTTAACAATTTGGACTAATTGAATGACATTCGTTTGGTTGGATGATGTATTTTTCATTTTTTTGGGGTAGAAGAATAAATTGTAAAATGTTATCTGCCTCAAGGACCAAAACGATAGTTTACTCTATTTTTGAAATATTGTAATTTACCTCTTATCATCTTAAAATTTATTATTGTAGTAATTGTTATAATTAATGGATATATTTTTTAAAATTTATATTATAAAAAAATAAATTTTGATGTATAATAATAAATTTATTTATTTTTTGGAGTGTTTGGGAAAAAATATAATATCTATTATTGTTAAATTTAGTCGAATAAACATTTATGTCTTATAAAATTTTGATATAGATAAAATTTTATATAAAAAATTAGAAACATTTTAGTTCATTTATTTTTTTAATTTTAAATTTTATCCATAATAAAGATATTTTATTAGAAGTTTAACATTAAACAAAATTTAAATGGTTGTTTTTCAAAGAGTTTAGCTTTTGAAAATAAAATAAATAGTAAAAAATTAATAAGAATTATTATAATCATAACTCTGGGACAATTGAGAAAATCTAATAGCTGAAATATTGACATGCTACTTAAAGTATGGTTCTAAAAACACTACCTAATCAAACACATCATAGTTTCTATAAAATCACATTTCAATCAGTGAAATAAATTTTGGTTTATCAGTATACAATAAGTCTATAAAGCGACAGTTAAATATTATTTGTTATAAAACATAAAATTTGAACCTAAGAATTCAAATGCCTACTTAAACCTCTAACCATTATGCTGATCACTGTAACTGGTGTTGCTAAATTAATCTTAAGCAGAATCTACGGCCACTTAATTATATACACGTGCATGATCATATTTGAAAATTTATTTATAAATATCCTGGATTTTAATGAAGCCATGTTGTTAATTTTGTGGACATAACTTATGCACCCACTTGTAATTGAACAAACATCAAAATAAGAACCACAATCAAGTGATTAATTTCAGGGGATCAAACATATACACGTTTAATCAGAAGACAAGCAAAATACTTAAAAAATTCTTTGTAGAAAAATTCTCTGTTTACATGGGAAGAAACCAAACAAATTTATACATCACTCAAGCTATGGCTTCCCTCCTTTGTTATCCTAAATTTCAATACCACGACAAACATTTAGATTTATACCCACCTCTCTGTACACATATTTTGCCCTTTTTTTTTTTTATTTGCAGGCCAAAAGAAAGCCTTCATGAAAGCAAGACTCCCTAATATTCAGACTACAACATGACGCGTGCAATGTGTGTGTAACCCCTTTCTTCCCTTTGCCTTGCTTTGATTTCTTCGGCACACCTTAAGGTCTTCTCAATGTGGTACCCTCCTCCAATGCTGACTTCCCTCTCTAAATGGCAACAATAGCTCTCAAAAACACTCACATTTACATGCAATTTGAAACCCATTAAGAAAAGGAATTCTAACTCCAACTTGTTCAGTTCATTAGTTGTTAACCCACCAACTCTTCCAAAGTAGGAATTTCTATAGTTCCTGTCCAACAAAAAAACAAACCATTTTTATTAAGCACATCATGCCCTGACTTTCAATTCAATCCATGCTAATTGGATAGTCGAGAAAACGACGCATTATCAGACACGAACAACACGGACCAAAATCTTGGGTGCCTCAGAAAAAAATTGTCCCTTTCCTCAGTTGTTAGCAAGTAGTGTCACCAATTGAGATTGACATCGATTATTTATTTTAATCATCTAATTTAACAAACCCCCATTACAAAATTAGGATAAAAACGTCATTTTAGTTCTTAATAAAATTTGAGTAATTTGTTTGAAGAGAGTTTTGTTATGTATTACCGTCTTGTGGGACTCAAATCTGAATAGCAACAGAGTTGTTGTGCGACCCAAAAAAAATTACAACAGAAAGAAGAAGACGAAGAGGAAATAAACTCACATGTCTTCAACATACTTGGAAGCAACCATGATGGTTGTGATGAGAAGCCTATGCACATTTCTGGCATTGATTCTGAAACCAGAGTTGTTGTGGCAAAACCGGTCAATGTAGACATAGGCGACGACATACACAGAAGGTCCCGCACGAGTGTACCTGAAAATTCTCTCTAGATAGGATTGGATTGTCATGTCTGGGATCTCTCTGCAATCAAAGATGTTTGTGCTAATGGCCTTGGACAAAGCCCGAGAACCATTCTTCACGATCCTCTCTGTTCTGGCCATGCTCCTCTCAATAAGTGAAGCCAGGACATTTATCACCAATGGGGTGCTTGAATCTTCTTGGTAGGAAAAGGAATACAAATCAGAACGAAGCTTTCTTGGGGAAATTGTCAGAGAAGAAGAAGCCATGAATTAAAAGGAAAGTTGGGGGAGAAGGTTTTGAAAGGGATTGGTCTAAAGAGGGATTTGTTGTCGAGCACCAATTGATGCTGGGGTTTTGTTGGTGTAGGAAAGATTTAGAAGTGGCCTTTGCATATAAAGAGAGTCGGCAATAGAAGGGGTGAATAAAAAAGAGAGAGAAATGACATGGATTTTGCTCATTTGGAAGGTGAGTGGAAGCTTGAACTGAGAGATAATATAAAATGAAAACTCATTAGTTACGAGGAAGTCCAAGGTTAGGGCCATAAATGATATGCAGCACTTAATTAAATGATCAGGTATAGATTGTGTCATTTATTTAATGATTTCCGTGCCAGAAGTGGTGGGTTTAATTCAATTACTTAACTCAAAAAGAAAATCTATTTCATCAATTAAAAGTTACCTTAAATTTTGTAAGTTATACTTACAATGATGATATTTTTGTTTGATATGATGTTTGAACAGGTTTATCATTTGAATGGTTTAATTTTGATGTCATATTAAAAATAACCTACGTAACTCAACGAACTTACATAAAATAAAAGAATACAAAAGGAAATATTTTTAGTATATGGATATCTTTATAAATGCAATTCACTAGAGATATTATCTGAAGTGATAAGATGAAGTAGTGTTAAAAACAAAGATGAAAAATGATGATTTCTGTCAGTAACATATAAACCAGAAACTTTTGACATGTTTAAAAAAAAATTAATATTTAGTCCCCATAAGATTTAATAAAATATATAAACATCTCATTTTAAAAACTGCTTCTACAAGCAACTGCGACGCTCAACTTTCACATTTATTAAGGTAAAATTTCTCTAATATTCTCCCATTAAAGTTGCTCTTAATGTATATTTTATATTTTTTAAGACAATCTTGAAAAAAAAAGTCCTATATTGTATAAAGTTATACGAATTAACAAAATTATTCATTTAAGTGAGTAAAATTTAAGGATTGAACATAACTGGTTTAAAAAAATTAATTTTTATTAGTTAATTATTTATTTTTATTAAATGTTTCTTTTACTTTTATATGATTTCAAAACTCATAAGATGATATGCTTTTGTAATGTAGTATATAAAACTGCAAAAGAAAATTTAAACTTTAAATTTTAATTTTAATTAAATAAACAAATTTAATAATTTTAAGTAGTTAATAAAACCCAAATAGGCGGAAGTATAACCGAAATAGGCGGGTAAGGGGTGTGCCCCGCCGACAGTATGGTGAAGGGTAAGAATGGGAATTGATGGGTGCTAGGCTGGTAGTAGGACTGAGCAACGGTCGGTCCGGATCGGTTTCGGTTCAGAAATCTTTCATCCAAATTTATCCGGACAACTACCAATAGTACCCATTCTCGACCGTTTTAATTTTCGGACTAGTCGGGTGGCGGGCAAAACGGGTTACGGATTATGCGGGTGGTTCCAAACGGTTTGCAAAAAAAAAATCCTAAAATTTCAAATATCTATCCAAGACTAACATACAACCAGAATAACATAAGAGAGTTGAGATCTGAAATTTTACAGATCTGGAATTTTACAAGGAAAAATGGATTTGAAATTAAAAGAATGAAAAACTCTATCCAATAATACAATAATAAAACTAAAATATTAACCAAAAAATAAAGAACACAGATCCAAAATCAAGAGTAAGAGGAGAAGAAAGACTCTGGAAACAAACACAAGATGAACGTCATGTGCTCTACCGTCGCCATGTGCTCTACCGTCGTCGTTGTCACTGTGGCATCTACCTCTTTCGTTCTTGTCTCCTCCATTATTGATGACAACATTGCTACCGCTGCATCCTTCATTAGGGTCTTGTCTACCATGAAGGTTAAAGGTTTGGATAGGGAAAGAACTAAGAAGATGAACATCAAACATGAGAAAGAATAAGCGGAGAGTGGTAGAAAATAAAGAAGTTGGAGCAGAGTCAAGGGAAGGACGTTGTCATGACTCAAGAAGGAAGGATTGAAGGTAAGCAGCGCTACTGAGAGAATGGGGTCTGATGAAGTGCTTGAGTTTGACGGCTCCTGATGGCATTGCTTTTGCTTTAAAAAAATTAGGTTACCACTTCACACACTTGGGCCTTTCACAATTGGGCCATATCTGTTTTTTCTTAAGACCCTCGGTCAGTGGTGGGTACCGATGGGTCTAATTTTTTAGGCCCACCACCGACCAAACTTACCCATATCTAACTGAAAAATTAAATTTTTTCAACCGGTTTTCGTTAATATCCGATTTTTGTCGGTTTATATTTTCCGGTTCTTACGGGTTGGGCCGGTTATTATGCTTTTGCACGGCCCTAGCTGGTAGGTTATTTGAGTTGATGTGTGGACCCACAAATGTAGAGAGCATTTAAGCATTGACCCTTGCCTTCAAGATTTGTGCTGTTTGAGAGTCCCAATTTTGAGTAGGACTACACAAGTAAGTACTAGTACAGCTCTAGACTATAGTGAGCTTTGCTATCTCTCTGGATACTAACACACGTGCATGGGGCTTGACTCAACTTAGATCGTACAATCTTTTGTTTTCCCAACTTGCACCCGTACCACGTGCACCTTGTTGCCTTCTTCTTCCTTCTTTCCTTTCCTCTCAGCTTCAAGATTAAAAAAAAAAAAAACACAGATCACAGACAAATTAAGTTTATTAAAGCATAACATGTATCTTCAAAAAATAATTATAAAAATAACGTTGTTTTTAGACAATTTATGTGTTTAGGTTTTTTTTAATGCAGTACAATAATATTTGTGGTTGGAATTCTTAACCTAGATACAGTAGAGTCATTCATGACAACACCATTATTATTAGTAGTTAAAAATTCTAACAATAAATAATGCTTTCCCAAATTAATTTTCTTTAGTTCTATATTTGATTACAACTTAACTAAAATAATTAGATTGACTTAATATTTAACAAATATAAATTTAAATATCATGTATTACTAAATAATATATTAAAAAAATGTATATTTAAATAAATATAAGTAAAATGCAATATTTAATTTTGATTTTTTATTTGAATGCATGATATTTGAATATACACTAGTGCAAAAAGTAGCTATAAGGACGGGATATGAGCACGGTTCTAGCAAATCCGTGTTTGAAACCAGGCGGTGGCAATTTTGTAAATATGAGGAATTTCATAAAATTTATAAAACGCATATATAAGGACGGTTAGAGGAAAACCGTGTTTATAGGGATACTATAAACACGGGTATTACAGGTCCGTGGTTAAAGAATTTAATTTTTTTTAAAAAAAATTATTAAATTGAGAAACAAACACGGTTATCTTAGGTCCGTGCTTAAATCTTTTTATAATTTTTTTTAAAAATTATTTAAAACGGAGAAACAAAGACGGTTGGGTGGGTAACCGTGTTTATAGGCCATCTATAAACACGGTTAGTGGTGAACCGTGCTTAAATGTTAGGATATGAACACGGTTCTGAGTCACCCGTGCTTAAAGGTTGCGCACACTCTCCAATGAAACTTCACCTTTTGGCTTTTCGTTTTCCGCCTCTCCCTCCCTCCATTTCTATAACTCTTCTCTTCTCTTCTCTTCATCATTTGAATCTGCATTTCATTTCCCATGGCCAAGAAAATGAAGCTCCCTTCTCTCCTCAACAAACCTTCTTCTTCTTCCTCTTGGCCTTGGCCTTCTTGTCACCAACCAAGAACCCACTCTTTTAGAACCAACAACAACGACACCACTTTCAAAACCATCAACGCCGCTTTCTTAGATGCCACCTTCGAGAGCTCCGAATCCTTCTTCACCGACGACGTCTCCCCCGCCGTCGACGACTCCGCCAGCTTCTCAACCGCCTCCAAATAACATTCCAGAACACTCGACTCAATAGAAAATGTCATTCGTGGTTTGCGTTCCGACCGTTTGTTCTTCGAGCCTGAGGAAACAAGTTCCATATTCAACAACCTCAACAACATCAGCAGCAACATTGCCCATATTCAAGGACAATGTTGTCCTGTCCTTGGAATCCCAAGACATACGAAGCATGGAACTAACCTGAGAGAGAACAAGACAAGATCTGAATTTTGAAAATGTTGGATCTGAAAACGTTAGATCTGAACCCAGCAAACAGTGCCACTTTTCTGCATATTCAAATAAAAAAAGGCTAGATACGAGCACGGTTCAAAGGAACCGTGCTTAAAAGTGAGCTACGAAGACGGTTCAAAATCGTCCTTAAAAGTCCCTATTTACAAGCACGGTGGGAACAAGCACGGTTCTGGAACCGTGCTTAAAGGTCCAACAGAACCGTGCTTAAAACCCCTTTCTCCACTAGTGATATATTTTAATCTAAACTTTTTTTTATAAGTCACTGTGATATTATGTTATAATTTGTGTATCCTTTTTATATTACTAAAGGAGAGTATAACTCAATAAACTTAAACTCATACTCAAATCCTAATTGTCTTTTCCATCTCAATGTATAATGTGTTCATAGTAAGAATTGAATTTAAAACTCTTTTTCTAATAATTGACCTCTAACTCTTCAGTAATATAGTAACATATATGCTTAAAAGATTTAATTTTATTATTAGTTAAAGGGTATATATATATGTGACATCCTAAGTAATTAAATTAATTATTGGCAATATATAAAAATTAATAAATAAATTTATTTAGATTTAATTTGGATTTTTACAAATTACTATAAATTAATTTACAATTGTTTAGAGATGATAAATTAAATTAATTAATTTTGAGTGAGTAATAAGTAAAATTTTAAATTTAGAATAAAGAGATGATGGTAAGTTTATAATTTACCAAATGGTAAAAGTAAGGTTTTTATTTAAAAGGTCATAAAAGAAAATGGAGAAGAAAAAGGAAAAATGCAAAAAGACTAAATTTCCCTTATGGCTATTAAAAATTAAAAACTTCATCTCTTATCCTTTTCTTTTTCATGGGCGCGCGTGCGCGCACGAGAGAGAGAGAGAGAGAAAAAGAGAGAGAAAGACCAATTTTCACTCTTCCATAACCACAGTTTCTAAGCTCTAATTGGAGCTCTATTTTACGTCAGAAATTAAAATTGATTGTGTTTTTGAAACCGTAGAAACGAGGTGAGCTTATATGTAGGTTCAATTTCACATTCTTTTTTTTCTTCCTCTTTTGTCCAAATTGGGGTTTCTTGCTTGGGGTTTCCATTCTAGTTTTTTATGGCAATTTAGGACTTGCTTATGGTATCTAAAGCAATAGGGGTTACAAACGGCTAACGAGTGTTTGTTTTGATAACTGTAGGTAGTGGACCTAGCTATTTGGGAAGTCGTTAAGCAAAGTGGGAGTCAGAATCGGAACTAGAACGACAAGTTGTCTATTCATTGGGTGATGGGACACCTTGAAAATGGGGGTAAATTTTTTTCGTGATTTATAATATCATTAATTTATGAAAAACATAAGTGGTGAAGCTGTCAGTCAATACCCTGGATCTAAGAAGGACCTGTCTCATATATGAAGATATGAGAAGGTAAGTTATGGGAAACGATTAATGGAGAATTCTCAATTGAAAACAGTGGAATATTCATTTAAAATTGCTGCTATATAATTGGATGCAAGAGGTTAAGCATCATAAAGATTAATGAATTCAAAATATGCCCAAAGGGTTCATAAGTTAGTATAGAATAAAGGTTTAATATAAAGACAATGAAAAATAATCAAGCAATGCAGTTTGGAGAACCAGGGCATCTCTCGCTCAAGTGAGAACCACACTCACTTGAGCGAGTCCTAAGGGAGCGCTTGGGCGAGATATAAAGCGGGCTGAGTGAAAAGAGAGGGAGGAGTTTCAGGGGTTGTCTCGCTTAAGCGAGCCCCATCTTGCTTGAGCGAGGTCCACAGGATTCGCTTGGGCGAGACAAGCGAGCGTAAGCGAAATTCTTCCAGAACCAAACCTACGCTCATTCGCTTGAGCGAGTGCCACCTTTCAAAGGCCATTCGCTCAAGTGAAATTGGTCCAGTGGCAAATCCCTCACTCTCGCTCGGGTGAGACCCTACTCACCTGAGCGATTTTCTTCCAGTGGCCAACCCCTGATGCATAGGTAGTCTTGCTTGAGCGAGACCCACTCTCGCCTGAGCGAGATTTGGCCAGTAACCAAATATCATGCAGGGGGGATTCTCGCTTGAGCGAGAACCTATCTCGCTTGAGTGAGAATACCAGTAGAAATGCAGAAACGTTGGAAATCAAACAACACAACATGCCAAAACTCATTTCCAGCCAAATTGGTTAAATTCATCATATCATATTCATCATGTTATGCAATTAAAACTTGTTCCAAATAACATTACCCATAAATTTGCATTCCAACTCATTAATCACATTCTAACTTAGCTTACTACTTCGTATAAACCGTAAAATACAGTTTTTCATGTAAACCATCATTCATTCATAAATTTTAACTACATCATACTTCCTTTTCCTTTCTCCAACTAAGGTTAAGGTCACCAATGAAAATGAACCATAAACACTAGGGTCTCATTTTCCTACATGACCTCCCAAAATCATCATCCCACATTCATCATTTATACCAATTCATGGTTATACAAAATGTTCTTTATATCTATATACAATACAAAAGCCTATGTAAAAGCCAAAAATTCAAAACATTTACCGGCCAAGGCATTCTTTACCCAAAGTAGACTTCCTTCACACCATTCTTCCACATAAGTGCTCTATGGGCAATCCTACAACACAAGGGCTAAAAAGATATACCACTTGGAGAGTGAGTATAATTTCTCAATGATGAAAATCTAACAATTATGATAATATATATATATATATATATATATATATATAAATGCAAGATAAACATCTTTTCCTAAAAAGGGAGTTTAATCAACACAAAATAAACACACATGTCCATCAAAATTCAAAAAGTCACACCGACCAATATCACAATTATAGTTAGTGATCAAAAGAAGTTCCACCTACTCCTCACACAATCTCCTCAACAGGATATCACATTATGCCATGCTTCTATGGCTAATGCACATGCTGGTGTTTAAGGATGCATATGAACGGATCTGATTTCTTTTCATCAGGTGATCACAACCACCATAATCATTCATTCATTCTCATTGGTTTCTCGCCTCGTAAGGGGTACTCCCTCTAGCAGCCTCGCAAGGTGCTTTCTTGTGATTGCAACCACGTTCAACAATTTATAATGGTTTCCCGCCTCACAAGGGGTACTCCCGCCTCATGATCGTAACCACTGGCACTCAATCTCAATGGTCCCGCAGGGCCTTTCATTTCAAATACTAGGTGATCGCAACCACCGGTCTAATAATCATAGGAACTTGCAAGCCCTTTATATTCCAACATAAAGTGATCGCAACCACTTATCAACATCATCATGATATGCATGCCATGCTATGTATGCAAAAATGCTCATGCATGCCTCAACCTCATATGGATTATCTCACCCTCTCATATAGGGTACACTCATATTCAATTACAATGTTAATTCCACATAATCAAACATATATATATTCCAATCATAATATTCAAGAATCATTATAGCCAAAGATTTCAAGTATTCATCAAACCACACATGGAATCCATAACATGTCATCACACATTATACCACTCATAACCTCATTAAGGTCTTATTCTACAATCATTCATTATAAGGACCTTACTCAATTTCACATCACACACACATGATACTACATCCATTCAAGAAAACATGCCACATTACATTAACACATACATTATCATCATACAAGTTCTCTTGCATTTAGAAAATACACCCCTCTCCTACCTCAAGAGAAGTAGAATTCTGGGTTTGATGTTCCCGCCTCATAAGTGTTATCAAGTCCTACACCAATCAATTGTAGGACCACATCAATCATGCATTCAAACACCATTTCAACATACATCTACACATATATGTACACATGATTCTTATCATGTAGAGGCTATTTACAAGTTTTATTCATTTGCCTAATTAGGCTTCGGGAATTCCTTCCCTTAAATCACCATTCATTGTTACCAATACAACAACCCTATTTATTAGGTCACCACATACATTAATTTCCCACCAATACCTTGGTGAGTTTTCTATTTATGACTTCTAATCAACATTATAAATCATCATTAAATGCCACTACCTCATTATTTATAACACTTCTCTCATCAATAAATGTTAACCCCATCTATATTACATATTTCCCCCAAAATTATAAATTAGGGTTTCATTAAAACTCAATCATTTCATAAATGCACTTCAATATTCATCATTCCCCAACTCTATTTTTGTGCATCTCATTTATTGCTCATAAATGTTCATATTTATTTCACCCCACCTTAGGGTTTATATATTTAATGGTTTTTTTCACTACCCACAAGCATTTAATACTCTCCTAAGCCTTATAAATCCATATTCTAGGGTTCAACTACCATTAAAATGAGGAAGAACTTAATTCAATCCAGAAACAAAACTGGACACCAAGGGAGAGGATGGTGTACACGAAAATGGAAGAGAGAAAAGGGGGACTTCAAGCACCCAATGTTCCTCCTTGCTTCCTTAAGAACGAAAATGGAGAAGAGGAATGGATATCACCTTTACTTAAGCTCTTGAATGAGAAGAAGTGAAGAAGAGGAGTGGGAAAAGAAAAGAGAAGAAGAAGAATTATTTTCGCTTTGGAGATAGAAGCCAACGTGAAATTAAGAGTGAAAGAGGTGAGGATTTTTTTTAATTTTAATCTTTCATTAAACTCTTCTGTTTTTAAACAAATAGGCTCTCTATTCGGGCTCAATACTCATTCTAAAAATTATTTCGAATACACGTTCGGATTCCCAGTAATGTTATCTACAGCCTTGACCAACAGCATCTCAATCAGAGATACTTGGTCCGACACTCATATTTTATCCGGGTTAGTTTTCTGCTTATCTGGTCCCAATAAATCACTAACAGTCTCCTAAAATCTTAATTAATTTACTTCTAATATTTTGGGACATTAAATAATTCATATTCAATTATTCAATATTTATCTCCTTAAATTAATTCTCTATTTTTGAAATTTGGGGTGTTACAATCCAGCCCACCTAAAAGGAATTTCGTCCCCGAAATTTGACATACCGGATTCGAATGCGTGAGGGTACCACTTACGGATATCATCCTCGCATTCACAGGTAAGTGTCTTCACATTTCCATGCTTCCACGCTACCTTCACCAGAGGTACCATTTTATTCCGCAACCTCTTCATGGAATACTCAATGATACAAACCGAAACGGGAGGAACGAACAAGTCATCCCGCACATCAACATCATTAATAAAGATCACGTGCAAAGGATCGTGGACATACTTCTTTAATTGCGATACGTGGAACACATTATGTAGGTTTGCAAGATGTGGAGGGAGCGTAATTCGATAAGCAACATCTCCTATCCACTCCAAGATATCATAAGGTCCTATGAATTTAGGGCTTAATTTTCTACTCTTCAAAGCTCTTCCAATGCCCTTGTCACGCGAGACTCATAAGAACACATGATCGCCAACTTGAAATTCAAGTGGCTTCCTCCTCTTGTCATAATAGCTTTTCTACCGGTCTTGAGCGATCTTCATATTCTCTTGTATCCTTCTAATTTGCTCAGTAGTTTCTTGAACGATCTCCGACCCTAAGGCCAAGTTCTCACCAACTTCAAGCCAACATAAAAGGGTTCGATACTTCCTCCCATATAACGCCTCATATGGTGCCATGCCAATACTAGAGTGAAAACTGTTATTAATGGTGAATTCGATCAGAGGTAGATACTTCTCCCACAAACCGCCGTGCTCCAAAACACAAGCACGCAGTAAGTCCTCAAGACTCTGAATAGTCCTCTCAGATTATCCATCAGTCTGAGGATGATATGCCGAGCTTAGTTTCAATTTTGAACTCATTGCTTCAATGTAAGCTTCCCCAAAATCAGGAAGTAAATCGGGGGTCACGATCAGAGACAATACTTGATGGCACACCATGTAACCTCACAATCTCCTGAATGTATAACTGTGCCAAATCCTGCAAGGAACTCTTCATACTGATCGGTAGAAAATGTGCACTCTTTGTCAGACGATCCACAATCACCCAGATTCCATCACATCTGGACCTCGTTCTCGGCAAACCGGACACAAAGTCCATAGCAATTGCATCCCACTTCCAAACGGGGATATCAAGTGGTCTCAAAGTACCTGAAGGTCTCTGATGCTCTACCTTCGGCTTCTGACAAGTAATGCACGAAGCTACAAAATTGGCAATATCACGTTTCATTCCAGGCCACCAGAAATTCTTCTTTACATCTTGGTACATCTTGGTCGCACCAGGGTGAACGCTAAAAATGCTTTTGTGTGCTTCCTCAAGCACTGTGTGTCTCAAATCTCCAAATAAGGGCACATACACCCGACCTTTTACTCGCCATAAGCCATCAACATCCTCAACAAGGAATAAATTTTTCCCATCGCCTTGAGATCTCCTCATCTCCTATAAGTAATGATTATCCTCTTATTTCTTTTTCACAAGCTCTAAAAACTCATTGCATATCTTTAATGTAGCAAAACATAACTTATGGGAAGATTGAATTTCGGTCCCAACATTCAAATTCCAAAATTCCTTAATCAATTCGAATGCTTTGACCATCATGGCCGACACATGCAAGGACTTCCGACTAAGAGCATCGGCAACAACATTAGCTTTTCCCGGATGGTATCTTAATTCAAAATCATAATCTTTCAAGAATTCCATCCATCTCCTCTGGTGCATATTTAATTCTTTCTGATCGAAAAGGTATCTCAAGCTTTTGTGATCACTAAAGACCACAAATTGTTAACCAAGTGGCCTCAAGTACTCAAGAGGGGGGCTGAGGGTGAATTGAATATTTAAAATTTTACTTTGAATGCTTTTGAAGTTGATTCTTTAGTTACTATGTTTATTTAATGGCAAGTAGTAACAATTCATACACAAGACAAAATAATAAGTGCTTAAAAGGTCTAAGTAATATTCAAGAAATAGAATCAAATTAATCACAACACTATTTATGGTACTTAGAAAGGTTTCAAATCAATTCAAGAATATTACTTAAAGCCAATTTCAACAATGTTAATCGAAATAATTTATAACTTAATATAACATGCACTTAGTCCAAATTAATTAGCAATAATACAATAAATCAAGCAAGCAATTTAAGTACACAAATTGAATGAGTGTAGGGAAGAAAGATTTGAAAACCGATATATACGAGTTCCACCACACCGGTGTACGTCTCGCCTCTAAGCAACCCACTTAGAGGATTTCCACTATTGGAGATTAGAGATACAACTTTGAGCAATCGCGGCTTCCTAGTGTCCCACACTCAAGAACCCAATTCTCACAAGTACAAGGGCACCCCACCCAATCTCTCAATCTCATAATTTTACAAGGTTGAAACCCAACCCACAACTCATAGAAATTTTGATGTTTAGAATACAAGAGCAACTCTCCAATAGAGTGAATATACAAATTAAATCTCTCACAAAATAATAACTCTCAAAAAGAGGATATGCAAATTTTAGAACAAATATATTTTCCCCACAAACTAACTCTCAAAATAATAGCTTCAAGGAAATATGCCAATCAAAGAATAAAGAGAGAGTAAGTAGAAGAGAAAGAAGCAATGAGGAGGAAGAAAGCAAATAGAAATGCTTCAAATGCTTGGGACAATTTTTACCTTCAACTTCCCTTGCTATTTATAGGCTCCAACAGCATGGGTTTTTTTCATTTGTTAATTCCTTCAAGACTTTCAAGTGGAGCATGTTGTCTCAATTTGAAATTTATGCTGAAGCATGGCTTGGCAATTTCGATGAAGTACAGCAAGGAGTGATTCAGTGGAGCATGATATTAAATTACTTAAATTGCACCTTGGGAAGTAGAAGCTTGGAGAATGCAATCTTCTCAGAGAATGTTGGAACACTTTGTCTATGTTAATTCATAGTGTATTCTGATGTTTCATGGTGCCATGCTAGGTTGTCATATTCAGTTTTTAGGCTTAAATAAATTTCTCTAACACATGCTATAATTTTCCACGCGTAACTTTGCTTCAGGCGTGTTCCTGTAGTATCCTTCACTCAAGCGAGTTCAATTACGCTTAAGCTTGAAGCCATATTTACCTTGATTTTTCTTCCACACTTGCTCACGCTCGAATCCATGATCAAGCTCACTATCATGCTCAAGCGAGCCTAGCTCACGCTCAAGCGAGACTTGTAGTTTTGAACTACTGATGCATTACGCTTGGCTCCATGCTTATGCTTCATAGCTTCACGCTTAAGCGAGCTTGTCCAGCGCTCAAGCGAGGTGGTCCAGCGCTCAAGCAAGCTTCAATTTGTAGCCCCTGATTCATTTTGTTTAAGCCCATACTTCCACGCTGACTCACGCTTAGATCCACGCTTAAGTGAGCCTTTAATTTTGGGATCCTGATGCTTCCTCGCTCAAGCTTGTACTGTTCACACTTAAGCTTGCACTGTTCACGCTTAAGCTTCTATTGTTCACGCTTAAGCTTGCACTATTCACGCTTAAGCTTGCACTATTCACGCTTAAGCTTGTACTGTTCACGCTTAAGCTTGCACTATTCACGCTTAAGCTTGCATTATTCACGTTTAAGCTTATAGACCCCCTGATGCTCATGATTCACGCTTAAAGTGTGCAAGTCCCTGATTCATCATTCTTTTGCTTAAGCTTCCTTCATTTCATTGCATACTTGTAATGGCTTTTCCAGGATGATTTAATAACCATGTTTCTTCAAGATTCATTTTGACTATTTTGGCAATCATTTGTTTATCTTATCAACCATTATTGATTTGTGTATTTGAACTTAAATCTTCATTTATTGTTTATTGTCAAAACCTGTGTAAACATATAAATGCACAAATCTCGAACCATAGAGATAATGACGCCAAATCTTCAAGGCGAACACAACTGCCGCCAACTCCAAGTCCTGAGTCAGGTAGTTAACCTCATGGGGTCTCAACTGGCGTGAAGCATAAGCTATAACACGTTCCTTCTGCATCAAAACACATCCAAGTCCATGCTTGGAAGCATCATAGTACACCATAAAGTCTTCTTGTAAATCAGGCAATGCCAAGATAGGCGCAGAAGTCTGCCTCATCTTTAACTCTTCAAAGCATCTCTCACACTCAACCGTCCATACAAAAGGTTGGTTCTTCCTTGTCAAGTTTGTCAAAGGTTTATCAAGACGAGAAAAACCTTTGATAAACCTCCGATAATATCCGGCAAATCCAAGAAAACTCTGAATTTCAATAACCGATATAGGTCTAGGCCACTCCATAACGGCCTCAACCTTAGATGGATCCATCGAAACACCTTCTTCGGATATCACATGTCCAAGAAACTGGATGCTCGCCAACTAGAATTCACTTTTAGAGAGCTTAGCATACAACCGGTTCTCTCTAAGAATATTCAACACAAGCTTCAGATGTTCTTCATGTTCCTCACGGCTCTTGGAATACACCAGGATATCGTCAATGAATACCACAATGAAGCGATCCAGGTATTCATGGAAGATGCGGTTCATGTAGCTCATGAACACCGCTGGAGCATTAGTCACTCCGAATGGCATTACAACATACTCATAATGGCCATATCGCATCCGAAAAGCAGTCTTTGGAATGTCTTCAGTTCTCACCCGAATTTGATGGTAACCAAAGCGCAAGTCAATTTTTGAAAACACCACAACACCTTTTAATTGATCCAACAGATCATCAATACGAGGTAAAGGATATCTATTCTTTATTGTCATCTTGTTCAACTGACGGTAGTCAACACACAACCGCATGGTTCCATCCTTCTTCTTGACCAATAAAATAAGAGCCCCCCAGGGTGACACACTGGGTCGAACAAACTCCTTCTCAAGTAGCTCCTCAACTTGCTTTTTAAGTTCAGCTAACTCCATAGAAGACATCCTATAAGGAGCGATGGACACCGGTTCCGCACCGGGTACAAGATCGATAGTAAATTCAACCTCCCGTGGAGGTGGTAAACCAAGTATCTCCTCGGGAAACACATCTAAAAATTCTGACACCACAGGGATACAAAGGGGATCGGGATTATTTGTCCCATTTGCAAGAGATAATAATATGCAAAGTTGAGCTATACCTTGCACATCGAATTTCCCCACATCAGAAGAAGGGAAAATGACAGTCCGCTGTTGACAGTCAACCAAAACTTTATTGGCGGAGAGCCAATCCATACCAGGTATGATCTCCAATCCCTTCATAGGCAAGCAAATGAATGACACAATAAATCTTCTCCCTTCTAGGAGCATGTCAACATTATCACACCGGTTAACTGATCTGAGACAAGTACCGGTTGGGGTGGTAACCACTAGGGCATTTTTCATTAAACACACTGACAATCTCAATCGCCAAATACACTCCTCGGATATAAAAGAATGAGTCGCACCTGAATCATAAATAACATGAACTGAATGTCCGAGTATTCCACTCTTACTTTCAACTAAATTATCTACTTGTGCTGCTTCCTCCCTGGTCACAGCGAACACCCTTCTGGCATTTGGTTGAAGATTTCCACCATTCCCATTTCTATCACGAGCACCATTGTCGTTACCTCGGCCATTGCCATGCGTTCCATCATTATAGCCACCTCGGCCATCATTTCGGCCTCTATTGTTTCCATTACCACAGCCCCGACCACCATTGTGGCCTCTACGGTTCACATGAGCGGGTGCATTAGCACGGTTGGGAGTGTTAGCTTGCATTGGAGTCGGTCTTCTAAGCATAGGGCATGTAGGACGGATATGTCCCACCTGATCATAATTAAAACACACCACGTCCTCTCGGTGTACACACTCACGTACATAGTATGGACCACCACACCTATAGCATCTCGGCCCATTGGCATTTGCATTGCCCCAGCCAAAGGTGTCCACCGCCTCTACCTTGGACATTAGAATGAACACCCCTCTGAAAACGTCCCCTTCTAAAATTTCCTTGCCTCTTAAAAATGGAAGATTGACCCTTTAACTTAGAGTCAAATTTAGAATGATGAGGGGGAGCATGTTCTTCATAAATGCGGCACTTATTCACAAGTACCGTGAAGCTTCGGATTTCTTGATGACAAATGCCCTTTGAATATCAGGGCGTAGACCGTTCTCAAACTTTACACACTTAGAGGCTTCAGTTCCCTCTTGTTGATAAGGAAGGTAGAATTCACAGAGTTCTTCGAATTTAGAAGCATACTCTTCCACCATCATGGTACCTTGCTTGAGTTCCATGAACTCAAGTTCCTTCTTACTTTTATAGATCTCAGGCACATACTTCCTTATAAGTTCAAGCTTAAAATTTTCCCAAGTCAAGGGAATAGTAGCAGCAATCATTCTACTCTTGGTAATTCTCCACCAAGTTTCAGCTTCATCCCTCATCATAAAAATAACATACTCTACTTTCTAGAGCTCAGTACGTTCGAAACTATCAAAGATCCGCTCAACATCTCGGATCCAAACATAGGCTTGTTCGGGTCTAAATCCACCATGAAACTCGGATGGTTTTCGCTTCAAAAACATATCAAGGCCTTGAGTATCTTGAACAACAGGAGCGGATTGCCTTTCCGCTTCTTGTCTATCACGGTTTTGTGACTCAAGAAGATTCGCAAAGCGATTCAGAGCTCTAGCTAGAGCGTCATCGTGATCTTGACGACGACGATCCATGACAATATCTATAACCATAACATTAAATTCAACTAACATCAGTAAACTAGCTTATAGGTCTCTCTATAGTCTCATACTATAGTAATTCATCATAAATCAAGCTATGGCCCTCCATCATGGAGTCCAACATCGTTTATCCCACATTAAAGCTCATAAAAAGCACATTATTATATCTTAGTGTCACATGCATTCACATAATCATAAGTACTCATCATTGAGGAAGAATAGTGTGAAGAAAGCTTGGCCGGACTTATAGCAATCACATTTAATCCACAGTCAATCCATACAAAGTCAAGCAACAATGGCAATCATTCATTAAATACATGTCATACTCTAATAATAATAATTAATCACAGCAGTAAAGAGCAAATAACGCTCTGATACCAGGTTGGGACACACTGAAAATGGGGGTAAATTTTTTTTCATGATTTATAATATCATTAGTTTATGAAAAACATAAGTGGTGAAGTTGTCAATTAATACCCTGGATCTATGAAGAACCTGTCTTATATATGCAGATATAAGAAGGTAGGTTACGGGAAACAATTAATGGAGAATTCTCAATTGAAAATAGTGAAAGATTCATTTAAAATCGCTGCTATATAATTGGATGCAAGAGGTTAAGCATCATAAAGATTAATGAATTCAAAATATGTCTAAAGGGTTCATAACTTAGTATAGAATAAAGGTTTAATGTAAAGAAAATGAAAAATAATCAAGCAATGCAGTTTGGAGAACCAGGGCATCTCTTACTCAAGCAAGAACCACACTCGCTTGAGCGAGTCCCAAGGGAGCGCTTGGGCGAGATACAAAGCGAGCTGAGTGAAAAGAGAGGGAGGAGTTTCAAGGGTCGTCTTGCTTGAGCGAGCCCCATCTCGCTTGAGCAAGGTCCACAGGATTCACTTGGGCGAGACAAGCGAGCGTAAGCGAAATTCTTCTAGAACCAAACCTACGCTCACTCACTTAAGCGAGTGCCACCTTCCAAAGGCCATTCGCTCAAGCGAAATTGGTCTAGTGGCAAATCCCTCACTCTCACTCAGGTGAGACCCTACTCGCCTGAGCGATTTTCTTCCAGTAGCCAACCCCTAATGCATGGCTAGTCTCGCTTGAGCGAGACCCACTCTTGCCTGAGCGAGATTTGGCCAGTAACCAAATATCATGCAGGGGGGATTCTCGCTTGAGCGAGAACCCATCTCGCTTGAGCGAGAATACCAGTAGAAATGCAGAAACGTTGGAAATCAAATAACACAACATGCCAAAACTCATTTCCAGCCAAATTGGTTAAATTTATCATATCATATTCATCATGTTATGCAATTAAAACTTATTCCAAATAACATTACCCATAAATTTACATTCCAACTCATTAATCACATTCTAACTTAGCTTACTACTTTGTATAAACCGTAAAATGCAGTTTTTCATGTAAACCATCATTCATTCATAAATTTTAACTACATCATACTTCCTTTTCCTTTCTCCAACTAAGGTTAAAGTCACTCATGAAAATGAACCATAAACACTAGGGTCTCATTTTCCTACATGACCTCCCAAAATCATCATCCCACATTCATCATTTATACCAATTCATGGCTATACAAAATGTTCTTTATACCTATATACAATACAAAAGACTATGTAAAAGCCACAAATTCAAAACATTTGTCGGCCAAGGCATTCTTTACCCAAAGTAGACTTCCTTCACACCATTCTTTCATATAAGTGCTCAATGGGCAATCCTACAACATAAGGGCTTAAAAGATATACCACTTGGAGAGTGAGTATAATTTCTCAATGATGAAAATCTAACAATCGTGATAATATATATATAAATGCAAGATAAACATCTTTTCCTAAAAAGGGAGTTCAATCAATACAAAATCAACCATTCATCAAATCGTTAAACACATATGTCCATCAAAATTCACAAAGTCACACCGACCAATATCATAATTACAGTTAATGATCAAAAGAAGTTCCACCTACTCCTCACACAATCTCCTCAACAGGATATCACACTATGCCATGCTTCTATGGCTAATGCACATGCTGGTATTTAAGGATGCATATACACGGATCCAATTTCTTTTCATCAGGTGATCGCAACCACCATAATTATTCATTTATTCTTATTGGTTTCCCGCCTCGCAAGGGGTACTCCCTCTAGCAGCCTCGCAAGGTGCTTTCTCATGATCGCAACCACGTTCAACAATTTATAATGGTTTCCCGCCTCGTAAGGGGTACTCCCGCCTCATGATCGCAACCACGAGCACTCAATCTCAATGGTCCCACAGGGTCTTTCATTTCAAATACCAGGTGATCGCAACCACTGGTCCAATAATCACAGGAACTCGCAAGCCCTTTATATTCCAACATCAAGTGATCGCAACCACTTATCAACATCATCATGATATGTATGTCATGCTATGTATGCAAAAATGCTCATGCATGCCTCAACCTCATATGGATTATCTCACCCTCTCATCTAGGGTACACTCATATTTAATTACAATGTTAATTCCACATAATCAAACATATATATATTCCAATCGTAATATTCAAGAACCATTATAGCCAAAGATTTCAAGTATTCATCAAACCACACATGGAATCCATAACATGTCATCACACATTATACCACTCATAACCTCATTAAGGTCTTATTCCACAATCATTCATTATAAGGACCTTACTCAATTTCATATCACATACACATGATACTACATCCATTCAAGAAAACATGCCACATTACATCAACACATACATTATCATCATACAAGTTCTCATGCATTTAGAAAATACACCCCTCTCCTACCTCAAGAGAAGTAGACTTCCGAGTTTGATGTTCCAACCTCACAAGTGTTATCAAGTCCTACACCAATCAATTGTAGGACCACATCAATCATTCATTCAAACACCATTTCAACATACATCTACACATATACGTACACATGATTCTCATCATGTAGAGGCTATTTATAAGTTTTATTCATTTGCCTAATTAGGCTTTGGTAATTCCTTCCCTTAAATCACCATTCATTGTTACCAATACAATAACCCCATTTATTAGGTCACCACGTACATTAATTTCCCACCAACACTTTGGTGAGTTTTCCATTTATGACTTCTAATCAATATTATAAATCATCATTAAATGTCACTACCTCATCATTTATAACACTTCTCCCATCAATAAATGTTAACGCCATCTATATTACACATTTCCCCTAAAATTATAAATTATGGTTTCATTAAAACTCAATTATTTCATAAATGCACTTCAATATTCATCATTCCCCAACTCTATTTTTGTGCCTCTCATTTATTGCTCATAAATGTTCATATTTATTTCACCCTACCTTAGGGTTTATATATTTAATGGTTCCTGTCACTACCCACAAGCATTTAATACTCTCCCAAGCCTTAGAAATCCATATTCTAGGGTTCAACTACCATTAAAATGAGGAAGAACTTACCTCAATCCAGAAACAAAACTGGACACCAAGGGAGAGGATGGTGTACACGAAAATGGAAGAGAGGAAAGGGGGACTTCAGGCACCCAATGTTCCTCCTTGCTTCCTTAAGAACGAAAATGGAGAAAAGGAATGAATATCACCTTTACTTAAGCTCTTGAATGAGAAGAAGTGTAGAAGAGGAGTGGGAAAAGAAAAGAGAAGAAGAAAAATTATTTTCCCTTTGGAGATAGAAGCCAACGTGAAATTAAGAGTGAAAGAGGTGAGGATTTTGTTTTAATTTTAATCTTTCATTAAACTTTTCCATTTTTAAAGAAACAAGCTCTCTATTCGGGCTTAATACTCATTCTAAAAATTATTCTGAATACACGTTCAGATTCCCAATAATGTTATCTACAGCCCTGACCGACGGCAGCTCAATCAGAGATACTTGGTCTGACACTCATATTTTATCCGGGTCAGTTTTCCGCTTATCCGGTCCCAATAAATCACTAACAGTCTCCTAAAATCTTAATTAATTTACTTCCAATATTTTAGGACATTAAATAATTCACATTCAATTATTCAATATTTATCTCCTTAAATTAATTCTCTATTTTTGAAATTTGGGGTGTTATAGGCGAGACCGACACCAACAACTAATCGAAGTGTGAAATTGAGATAAGGGGGTGTTCAGAGTTATAATTAATTAGAAACGGGTATTGATCCTAGTCGGGGTTCAAAAAGAATGTAGTGTAATCGATAGAAATTAGGAATTTATTTTTGTTTGTGCAATATAAGATAATTTAAGGATGGGGGTGAACTAGTAAGTAAGAGTATGATATGAGAGAGTGAAAATCTATTTGTATTAGTGAAATATGGTAATGATGTGATTTATAATTATGAGAATAGTGGTATTAAAGTCTTTGACTTATGCTAGTTAATGTGTATGTGTCGCGACCGGGATCGCGGCGGCGCGGCCGACCCTCGAAACGGATTTAAAATGATAAACAGGGAGTCGCCACCAATATTTTTTTAGGATAAAATAGTGGAAAAACCTTTTGTTAAAGCACTGGTTATAAAAATGAGATTCCATGATTCGGGAGTCTGATTACAGGTGAGGAAGGTATTAGCACCTCACAACTGTCCGTTAAAAACGGTTACCTCAATTTGATAGCGCGCATTATAATTAACCCAATAATTATTTTAACTTCTTCATAAAAAGAAAAATGTACGGAAGGACAAAATAAACAAAAATATAAACAAAGATCAACACAAAATATTTACATGAGATTGACAGGACGTCTCGTCCAAATTAATCTCGCTCCGCCTTTTTTAAAGAGATATTAAGAAAATGAGATTAACAGGACGTCTCGTCCAAATTAATCTCGCTCCGCCTTTTTAAAGAGATATTAAAAAAATGAGATTAACAGGATGTCTCGTCCAAATTAATCTCGCTCCGCCCTTTTAAAGAGATATTAAAAAAATGAGATTAACAGGACGTCTCGTCCAAATTAATCTCGCTCCGCCTTTTTAAAGAGATATTAAAAAAATGAGATTAACAGGACGTCTCGTCCAAATTAATCTCGCTCCGCCTTTTTTTAAAGAGATATTTAAAAAATAAGATTAACAGGACGTCTCGTCCAAATTAATCTCGCTCCTCCTTTTGATGGCAAGACAAAAAAAGAAACTCTAAAAATGAAATAAAGAAAGGTGGGCCCGACAGGAACTGTTTCCCGCTCCTACGTATTCTCGAACTTTCGAGAAATCAGGGTCACGTAGTTCTTTAAGTGTTTGTTTTTTTTTTAGGAAAAGATTAGGAAGATATTGATGGGGATCATTTTTATGAAGAATCCATACAAGGCGAAGTGCTTCGCACGTGCACGGATCCTAAAAGGGTTGTGTAGACGGGAGTGCTCCCGTACGACACTATTTTTTTTTTTTACAAAATCACTTATTTTATTAGATGTACTTGTTAGGGAAAAGGATAAAATAACAAAAAAATGACACATAGACAATCATAACCAACAAATAGCAAACTCACAGGAAAGTAAAAGACTAAAAGTAAAGGATAAAGAACAGAGTGGAACCGGTGTGAAGGGCACGGAACCGGTGTGGGGGAGTCAAGCACAGTGACGATGTCTGGCCGGTTTCAGACTTGCACGCTGACAGGAACAATGGACCGGGGTTAGATCCAAATCTTGAAAAACTGAAGGACGCAACCGGTGTCGTGGGAAGGTGATCCGAGGTGAGTTGCTGGGTACGGTGCAAAGACGATGTGTAATAGCAATGAAGACAGTAATAGGGCAAGGCAGCGAAGAACAAGAACGGGGTGGATTCTGTGTAGAGACGGTGTGAGTACGGGGTAGGGGCGATGGACAGGGCAACAACTTTGAGTACTCAGAATTCCCAAGCTTCCCAAAGCTGAGGGGTTTATATTAGTGATTATGACAGGTTATAGGCTTCCAGCGGAGGAGGATCTTCAGAAGGTCTTAAAGAAATTAGAGAGAATTTTGAGGGAAAAAGAAGCTTCTTTGCGAATTCAGTCTCTCCCCCAAAACGTCCGCCCCCGTAGCTTCTTTGTCTGGGTCATTTATAGGGCCTTAAGGCCATGGGCTGAGGGTTTGGGACAGCCAGAATTCCCACTCACCCATACGCGTAGTGGTGTGCAAACCTGGCCATTAACTGTTCGTGGGGAGCAGGATTTCGGCATGGCATTTTTTAATTGTCCACTTCCGCCCCCCTGTCTGCCACTTTTGGGGAGTGCGATTCCAGATCATCGTGCATAATCTTCCGACCTCATCCATCCGTTGTCAGATCTGTGACATCGGTTAGTGAAGATATCGGTTGGACGGAGTCTCCTTTGATCCGATGTGGCATCTCAGGAACCTTTTCCAATGTCCAACACCGGTTGAGCCTTTCGAAGTAATCACAGGGGCGGTATCCTCTTTCCGTCCGGGTCCACCACCAGCCGGTGTGCCTATTTTGTTCTGATCCCTTTCCTTGGGGCCGGAGTGGCCTGTTACTCCTCACGACATCGGTCCGGTGTTAACTTAGGTCTTGTCCGGTGTTGCCAGTTTCTTTAAGGCCGGATCTAGTGTTATAACAATTTAGGCCGGACCGAAAGAGGTGTTCACAGATGCCCCTCTTTACTCTCTTTCACCAGAGAAATGTAAATTTCCGAGGTGAAAAGGGAGTAAAGATATGAACACCGATGTAGGACCTAAATCTGGTGTGGGGCTCAATGATGTGGCCATTTAAACAGCCGACGTGTCCTACACGTGGTCCACGTCATGAGGTGACTAAACATCCCACGTGTCGTCAGCTAACTGGCCGTTTTCAAAATTCAAAATTCACGCCATTGGGCCGGAATACCAAAAGTCGGCCCTTTTTAATGGGCCTTGGGCCGGAATGCGGAAGGTTCTGGATCCTCCCCCCTCCCCCTATAAAAGAAACTTCGGGGATCCATCACTTTCACTCCTTTCTTGATACTGAAGTGCTGTCTCTCCGACGTTCAACCTCTCCGTTGTTCAGAGTTTTCCTCCGGTGTTAAAGCTTTGCTCCGGTGTTACGTCCTGGCTCGTACGAAGAGAACTGCACGAATCGCCTCAGCAGGTAGCCATTATCTCCTTCATTTTAATTCGTAGATAAGTCATGGGGGACACCGGTTCGAGTAGCGACTCCATTGAGGTCCTATCTGGTCCTCCTTCAATTACATCCCGGCGTCAGCCGGGTGGAGTTTTGAGCCGAGGTCTGAGTCACCAAAGTGGGGCAACCTCAGGGGCTTCACATCGGTTCGCCTCATTGGGACATCGTTTCTCCACATTGCCTTTGTGGGAAACAGAGGGGTTTGACACATCGTCAGACTCTTCGTTTAACTTTGGCACTGCTAGTGAAAGGGGAAGCAGTGCCGATCTATATCTTACTGATGATGTGGACTTTTACAGCTGTATTCCTTTCCTTCGTCATACCGTCCGAATGGCTTCCGAAAATTCCTCTACCGGCGTTGCTGTGATCACTGATCCCGTTGAGACCAATGTCTTGGCACACCGGATCAACTGGCTAGCAGAGAAAGCCAGGGACCCTTATTTCTGGGTTCATGAGGACCCAAAGACAATTGTTTCCCGGTATGCTGAAGATGCTGCCGACGTCACCATCGAAGATGTCGTTGTTCATGCCGATACTGAGCATGAAAACGAATTTACAGTATTCTGCCCCCAAACCTTGGACAGGATTTGCCATCAACCGGGGTCAAGGAATCTCTATGTATGAGATGGTCTTCTCCAAGATCGGCGTCCGTTTCCCATTGACGGAGTTTGAGATGGGGGTACTCCGGTTTCTTGACTGTTCTCCCAGCCAACTTCATCCCAATGGCTGGGGCTTGGTAAGGGCTTTGGAGGTACTTGGGGAGTACTTCCACTTCGTCCCCACAGTGGCCCTCTTTTTCACTTATTGCAGGGTGATGTGCCGGGGTAACTCTGGAGGGGGTCTAGGCTTCATCAACCTCCGTTGCGACTCAAAGGTGGTTAACTTCGAAAGTTACACTGAATCGGCCAAGACGGACGGGGTCAGTTTCAAACACTCCTACGTCAAAGTCGAGGTCAATGCTGGTAGGCCGGTGTTCTAGGAGAATTCTGATTATTCCAGAAAGTTTTACACCGGTTGGACTCATGAACACTTTCTCCTGACAAGCAACGCCTACATCGTCAGTGAGAGTAACTTGTCAACTGAGTCCAAGAAAGTCCTGGACGCTCTGAAGGGTTATTCGGTCATTGCCAAGTTCTCCTGCAAGAGGCTTTTAGGGACGGAGTCAGGCCGGGATACTTACCTTGGTAGACATTGTTTACTTTCCTCCTTTTTATTATCTATTTATTTCTGATACATTCACACTGGTACTGACATCGTTTTTCTCTTTGTAGGCAAGATGGCTCGGATAGACATCCTCAGGAAACTGAGGGAGGCTGTTGAAGCTCGGAACGCCGCCGCTGCTGAACAGGAGAACAGGGTGACTCCTAGACGCACGCCGGCCAAGATGGTGAGCATACCGGCAGAAAATATTGAGGCAATGACTTTGGGACCAGCTGAAAGGGTCCCAGCTAAAAGGAAGTCCAACCTCGGCTCAACCTCCAAGCCGAAAAAACAGAAGGCTCCAAAGGTTGTGGCCGAGGTAGAGGTGCCAACGGAGGAGGAGGCTGGTCCTGTAAATATTTCCCCAGTCCGGTCTTAACCTGAGGACATCGTTGTCAACTCCCGCCTCTCGGACTTTCTGGAATATGTTGGAGGGACACCGGCTCGGGTCCACATCCCCTTCAAGCTCAAAGCCGATCTTCCTACTCCTGAGGCTCAATCTGTTGCCGAAGCAGCCATTTTCAATTTGGTTGAGGCGGCCGGGGTCCTCAGCTCTTTGGGCCGCTCTTACTATTCCGGTGTCGAGGCTAAGGAATGCCTAGATCGGATGAAGAAGGCTGAGGCTTTGAGAGTTGAGGCTCAGACTGCTTTGACCCAGAAGGAGCAGGAACTGGTCAAAAGCAAGGAGGACCTGTCCGAACTCACTGCTGCCTACACATCGGCTGCTAAGAGGGCAGATGCTGCTGAAGCTAAGGCTAAGGCTTCAGAGGACGCTCTTCAAGCTCTCCGGACCGAACTAGAGGAGGCCAAGGCTGCGAAAGCCGAAGTTGACAAGAAAAACAAGGAGCTATCCGAGAAGCTCGCCGATGTGAAAGAGGAGCAGGCAAGGGAACGGACAGAAGCCGAAGAACAGATGGCTGAATTTTCGGTATTGGCCGATGTCGCGTTTAGTTCTGCTGTTCGTCAGGTTGTACACCGGAATTCCGCTGTGCAACTTAACCTGAATGGCATAGGTGTCTACTATGAATTTCATGGTGGCCACTTATATGCTATGGACCGAGGTCAAGCTTCGAAACCTGAGGATGTTCCTTATGAGCCGATGCCCCTCCCCGAAGGCCAAAGCATGGAACTAAGGACGGTGTCGGAAGAATCTGAGAGGACAGCTTCTGCTAGACCGGACTCTCCTGCATCTAACTCTTAGTATTTTTCTCTTCCCTTTTTTCCTTAGCCTTGTTCCGGGATGGGCTCCAGAGTTTTAACTTTGTAATGGCCTCAGTGCCCTCATCAATGCAATACAATTTTCCACATCTGCTTGTCTTATTCTTTAAGTATCTCCAAGTATTTCTCTCGTGTGACCGGTGTAGGGTAACAACTTGAAGTAACACCGTCTGATTAACAATTTGTACTTGGAATTAGGACTTCATTTCTTTTGCCAATTCAATTCGAACATCGTCTATTACAAAGCATGACACCTCGAATGAAAACCACCCCGTCCATAACCTCAATTACCTTTCGAATCTCCGGTGTAATGGGTGTGACCTGAGCCTTGGTAATTTCATCCCCGAAACCAATTCGGTCCGAGGTAGATTTCCAGATACCGTTCGTTGCTTCCCAAAAGTAGTAACCGGTGTGGCCATAGGGACATCATCTCTTATAACCATAGGGCTTACTTCATTTGACTTTGAGAGCCATGACACCAGCTTTGGGATCACCATATTCCGTGATAGGGTGAATCCTTACCAGTGCCCATATCGGATCAACACCGTTTTTTTTTTTTTTTTTTGAAAATTCTTTTTATTTGCTGGTGAGCTGAAATAGGTGTTCACAGATGTGAATACCTTTGTCAAAGTATCAGATGTAGGGGAAAAACCCAGGGATTGACACTTGAGCCTTTCAGTTAACATGAGGTGAGAAGATCGGGGTTGACTTCTGGTAGAACGGGAAGTAAAGGGTGCTTTGATAGGCGGCTGGAAAGTAAAAGGGATGCCTTGATAGGCGGCTGAAAAATAAAGGATGCCTTGATAGGCGGCTGGAAAGTAAAAGGATGCCTTGATAGGCGGCGGGAAAGATAAAGGATGCCTTGATAGGCGGCTGGAATAATAAAGGATGCCTTGATAGGCGACTGGAAGATAAAGGATGCCTTGATAGGCGGCTGGTAAGTAGAAGGATGCCTTGATAGGCGGCTGGAAAGATAAAGGATGCCTTGATAGGCGGCTGGAAAGATAAAGGATGCCTTGATAGGCGGCTGGAAGATAAAGGATGCCTTGATAGGCGGATGGAAAATAAAGGATGCCTTGATAGGCGACGGGAAAATAAAGGATGCCTTGATAGGCGGCTGGAAAGTAAAAGGACGCCTTGATAGGCGGATGGAAAATAAAGGATGCCTTGATAGGCGGCTGGAAAGATAAAGGATGCCTTGATAGGCGGCTGGAAGATAAAGGATGCCTTGATAGGCGGCTGGTAAGTAGAAGGATGCCTTGATAGGCGGCTGGAAAGATAAAGGATGCCTTGATAGGCGGCAGGAAAATAAAGGATGCCTCGATAGGCGACTGGAAAGGTAAAGGATGCCTTGATAGGCGGCATGGAAAGTAAAAGGTGGAGTCAACTGGGGATGCATGATGGGTTTTCTAAAGGAAAGAAATCTGGGGATGATTCAATTTAAGCTATCTTGGATGATTCGGGGAACTGCTTTTTGAAAATAGAGAAAAGGTCTGGGACCAATACTCCAATTTTGGAAAGATTAGAAGGCTTAGGGGTACTTCCTCAAGGCCGGGAGAAAAATCTGGGATGATGCCCCAGTTAGAGTGGTTGGAGAGGCTTGGGGTGCATTTCCTTTTGCCGGAGTGAGACCCGAGGTAATGTCCCATTTCACTTCCCAGGAGCATGGGGTACCATCCTTGGGTTGACCAAAGATAAAAACCTGGGGAAGATCCCCCAGTTTGACATGATCTAAAGAGTTTTGGGGGAATCTAGGGAGATGCCTCATGACTGGGAAGGAAGAAATCTGGGGAGATACCCCAGTTTGACATGATTGAAGGATTCTTGGAGAATGGTTATAACAAAAGGAGTTTGGGAAGATATCCCAGTTGAGCTTATTTGGGAGGCGTAGTTTCACTGGGGAAGAATTTGGTGGTTCAGGTATTGCCTCTTGATGGAAAGTTTAGGATTCATTGGAGAGAGAGATCCAGAGAAGTGCCATCTTTGGCAAATGATTTCACTGGGGAGGATATTTCAAAAGGCACGGACTTTAGTAATTGAGGATGAGAGTTTGTAGGTGCCTGATGAAAGAGTAAAACATTGAAAGGTGCCAACCTTGGCGTTTTAAGGAGGGAATTTTGAGAGGTGCCAACTCGGGCGATTCAAGGAAAAGATTTGAAGGGCTTGATTGGGGTGTTAGTGCCTGGCATGACTATCTGTGAGATAACCTGTAGAAAAATGGTAAGTAACGCAAAGATAAGTTTCAAAATCGGGTGAGTCCTATGAAACCGCGACTCTTACGAGAACTCATGGACGAAGTAGAACGAATGAGGCGACCCTAGCTTCAGAGCGCGTGCCTGGCCAAGTCCCTCCAATGATTACCTAAGATGAGGTTGAGTAGAAGGAGCATCTTGTCCCTTGCGACTTTAAATGTTTACCAATCTTCCATTTTACTTTGTTAAAATACATGTTTTTATCAGATCAACCAAATTCATAACACGTATCGAAGAGGGTGAACTTTATTCATGCACGTTAAACAAGTACAGAGAAAGAAAAAAAAAATAAAGAAGGTAAATGAAATGAATGAGGTCACATAAGTCCAGAACAAATGAAAACGGGGAAGATTCATGGATCCTCCAGTGAATCTCTGAGACTGATGAGAGCCTTAACCCCCCAACACGACTTCATGTTCACCCTTCGACCTTGCTTTTGGAAAGGTAAGTTCGACAGTGATTCACGTGCACGAGCTTGGACTCGTACTTCTTTGAGCCAGAGGATCATTTGCATTGCCAGAAATTCGACCCTAACTTTTGCCTGAGCCGCCCTTTTTAGGTTTTCGACTCACCGGGTCACTCTAACTTTTGCCTAAACTGCCTTTTCAGGTTTTCAGCTTAGCGAGCATTAATTTTCTTTTCTTCCTCTTTTTTTTTTGTTTTTTTTGTTTGTTTGTTTTTTTTTTGTTTTTGTTTTTGTTTTTGTTTTTTTTTTGTTTTGCTCTGACATCTCCTCCCTAAGCATAGTATTTTTTCACTGCATCTGTGTTTACAGGCATTGACAAATCCTGGCCATCCATATTAGTGAGTATTAAGGCCCCTCCAGAAAAAGCCCTCTTCACAACATATGGTCCTTCATAATTAGGAGTCCATTTGCCTCGATTGTCCTTTTGAATTGGTAAAATTTTCTTAAGCACCAGGTCTCCTTCTTGAAACTGTCGAGGCCGTACTTTCTTCTCGAATGCTCGTTTCATACGCCTCTGATACAATTGACCATGACAAAGGGCAGTCAATCTTTTTCCATCAATCAAGTTTAATTGGTCATGTCGAGTTTGAACCCACTCAGCCTCTTTTAATTTTGCTTCCATCATTACCCGAAGGGACGGGATTTCTACTTCAAAAGGCAAAACTGCTTCCATTCCATATACAAGGGAGAACGGGGTTGCCCCTGTCGAGGTTCGAACCGAGGTGCGATACCCATGCAGAGCGAAAGGGAGCATCTCGCTCCAATCTCTGTAGGTGACTACCATTTTCTGCACTATTTTCTTGATGTTCTTATTGGCTGCCTCAACCGCCCCATTCATTTTAGGTCGACAAGGAGAGGAATTGTAATGGTGAATCTTGAAGCTTTCGCAGAGTTCCTTCATCATTTTGTTATTCAAATTCGTACCATTGTCAGTAATGATCTGACTTGGTAGGCCATATCGGCATATCAATTCTTGCTTGATGAATTTGACCACAATACTCCTTGTTACACTGGTATATGAAGCTGCTTCTACCCATTTGGTGAAATAGTCGATGGAGACCAAGATGAAACGATGACCGTTTGAAGCTTTTGGCTCGATGGGTCCAATGACATCCATGCCCCACATTGAGAAGGGCCATGGAGCCGTCAAGACATTTAGGGATAACGGGGGTACATGAATATGGTCAGCGTATATCTGACATTTATGACATTTTCGGACATACTTGAAGCAATCCGCTTCCATGGTCATCTAGTAATAACCAGCCCTCAAAATCTTTCTAGACATGGCATGTCCATTAGCGTGAGTCCCGAAAGATCCTTCATGAACATCCTTCATGATTTCGTTTGCCTCATCAGCATCAACACAACGAAGAAGGACAGAGTCATAGTTTCTTTTGTAAAGCACATCCCTATTTAAGAAGAAACCCATGGCGAGTCGCCTTAGAGTCTTCTTATCATTTTCTGTAGCACCCTCAGGGTATTCTTGACTCTGGATATATCTCTTAACATCATGGTACCAAGGTTTCCCATCAGACTCCTTTTCCATCATTTGACAGTATGCAGGCTCACAGTGCTTCTTTACTTCGATGAGAGGCATATCGTAGTCACTACTCACTTTGAACATTGAGGCAAGGGTAGCTAAAGCATCAGCCATTTGATTGTCATCCCGGAGAACGTGATGAAAAGAGATCTCGTCAAACTCCTTGATCATTTCCTTGATGTGATCATAATAAGGAATCAATTTACTGTCCCTAGTCTCCCACTCGCCTTTCAATTGGTGAATAACCAAAGCAGAGTCCCCATAAACTTCTAACAACTTTACTTTTGCATCCAACGCTGCTTAGATTCCTAATGAGCATGCCTCATATTCAGCAATATTATTGGTACAGTCAAAACACAATCTGGCGCAGATAGGGATAAATTCCTTATCGGGTGAAATCAAGATAGCACCAATTCCGTGCCCTAATGCATTAGAAGCTCCGTCAAATCTCAGGGTCCATTTCTCCTTTTGACCACCTTCTTCATTGAATAATGCCATGATATCTTCATCCGGAAAGTTAAATTGCATCGGCTGATAATCATTGATGGGTTGGTGTGCCAAGTAATCAGCCAGGGCACTTCCTCTTATAGCTTTTTGAGTGACATATATTATGTCGTACTCAGTTAACAACACTTGCCAGCGAGCGATCCTTCCAGTCAGAGCAGGTTTTTCAAAAATGTACTTGACGGGGTCCATCTTGGAAATTAGCCAAGTGGTGTGACTCAACATGTACTGCCTTAGGCGCTTAGCGGCCCATGCTAACGCACAACAAGTCCGCTCTAAAGCGGAGTACCTCATTTCACAACCAGTGAACTTCTTGCTCAAGTAGTAGATAGCATGTTCCTTCTTTCCAGTTTCATCGCGTTGTCCCAACACGCAGCCCATGGATTCGTTCAATACAGTCAGATACAATATAAGTGGCCTTCCTGGGGCTGGGGGCACCAAAATTGGTGGTTCTTGTAGGTACTGCTTAATCTTTTCGAAAGCTGCTTGGCAATTCTCATCCCATCGCCCTGGTTGATTCTTGCGGAGTAACTTGAAGATGGGTTCACAAGTTGCCGTCAATTGTGAAATAAATCTGGCGATATAATTGAGCCTTCCCAAAAATCCTCGAACCTCTCTTTCTGTACGGGGAGGAGGCATCTCAAGAATCGCCTTAACTTTGTCGGGATCAACCTCTATTCCCCTTTCACTTACTATAAATCCTAGCAGCTTGCCCGACCTTGCACCGAAAGTGCACTTGGCGGGGTTCAATCTTAGCTTGAACTTTCTCAATCGTTCAAAAAGCTTCCTTAGATCGCTAATGTGCTCTTCATCTGTTCTAGACTTGGCAATGATGTCATCCACGTAGACTTCTATTTCCTTGTGCATCATATCATGGAAAAGAGTCACCATTGCTCTCTGATAAGTTGCCCCAGCATTTTTCAACCCAAAGGACATCACCTTATAACAAAATGTACCCCATAGAGTAATAAACGTGGTCTTCTCCATGTCTTCAGATGCCATCTTAATTTGATTATACCCCGAGAAACCATCCATGAAGGAGAAAATGGAATGCTGAGCTGTATTATCAACCAAAACATCGATCTGTGGTAGGGGAAAATCATCCTTGGGACTAGCCCTATTCAAATCTCGGTAATCCACACACATCCGTACTTTTCCATCCTTTTTAGGGACAGGGACAATGTTGGCTACCCACTGAGGGTATTTTGCCACAGCTAGGAATCCAGCATCAAATTGCTTCTTAACCTCCTCTTTGATCTTTAAAAGCATTTCTGGCTTCATTCGGCGTAATTTCTGCTTTATTGGTGGGCATTCAGGTTTCAAGGGTAGTCTATGCTCGACAATGCTAGCATCGAGCCCAGGCATATCTTGATAAGACCAGGCAAAGACATCACAAAATTCCATTAACAACTTGATTAAATCTTCTCTTTGTTCTCTGCTTAGGGTAGTGCCGATCTTGACTTCCCTCTTATTTTCTTCATTCCCCAAATTAATGACCTCAACTATGTCTAGGTAGGGTTGAATCCCTTCATCCTCTTGCTCTAACAACCTTGTCATTTCAGGCGGTGGTTCACAATCTTCCCCACCTTCCTCATCAGCGTAATCAACTGGGTGATCGAAGTCGGGAAACGGGATTGCGACCTCACTCTCCTCAAGGGAGTCACTTTCGGATCTGCAATTTAGTGTGATATGGCAAATAAAAAGAAAGAACAAGCGAGTAAAAAGAAGGGTTTAAAACAAGGATAAGGGATACACGAAGAGCTTTTTTTTGAATTACGATACGCGTTTATTGATGAAAATGATAAAAACAAGTTTTTTCGCCTTTATTACATGGAAGGGTCCCAAAGCTTTAGGCAGAGCAGAGGGACGAATAAATACTTAAAGCATAAACAAATTACTTTGGCAAAACATTCAAAGTCGTGGGGAACTCGATGGCCTCCCAGTTATGAAGCTCTTGGCCTGGTGGACAAGCAATCACAAAATCAACGCTATCACAAGGGTCTTCTTCAATGACAGCGACTTGGTCTGGAGGCATAAGTCCGGCGCTCCGAAAGCTCTGATAGAGATCACAGATGGGGATCCTTGCAGTACGAGGATCTCTGCCAGTAAGACGAGCAGCCCTTTTTTCTCTCTTCGCTTCCTCTACCCTTTTTCTATCGGCAGCCGTGGGCCGGTATCCTAACCCAAAACCATTTCTGTTATCAAGCAGGCGTATTGGTTCTATTTCTCCATTCAAAGCACGTCCTAGCCCTCTTCCAGGTTCATACCCTCCACGCAGCATAACCTTTGCCATCATTAAAGATGCACTTGGCATGCAAACTTTTGTCATTGTGGCTCCTTCCCCCACATAGGTAGCGTTTGCTATCTCTAATTTTTGGAAAGAAGTTTCAAGGGCCTCTTCTGCTGCCTCGACGTAAGGGGTTGACAGAGGCTTGCTGACCAGAAGGTCTTCCTCACCAGAAACAATTATCAGTTTGTTGTCAACTATGAATTTTAATTTTTGGTGCAGTGTAGAGGGTACCACTCCAGCAGAATGGATCCACGGCCTGCCTAATAAACAACTATAGGCAGGCGAGATATCCATGACTTGAAAAAGGACCTGGAACGTGCACGGTCCAACCTGTATGGGCAGCTCAATCTCACCCATAACCTCCCTCCGAGTTCCATCAAAAGCTCGTACTATTGTGGCACTTGGCTTCATAAAAGTCCCATCAAATGGTAATTTGGCCAATGTAGACTTTGGCATGACATTGAGGGATGACCCATTGTCAATAAGTACTTTTGCCAAGATGTAATCTCGGCATTTTACGGAGATATGGAGAGCCTTGTTGTGCCCAATCCCCTCTGTTGGTATTTCGTCATCAGTGAAGGTCAAATAGTTATCCGCAACAATGTGCCCCACTATTCCCTGAAACTTATCAACGGGAATGTCATGACTGACATGAGCCTCATTCAGGACCTTCATCAACATCTTCCGATGTGGCTCAGAGTTCATCAGCAATGACAACAAGGAGATTTTTGCAGGAGTATGGGTCAGTTGGTCAAGCACTTGATATTCACTCTGGCGAATAAACCTTAAGAATTCATGGGCTTCTTCATCAGTCACGGCCCTTTTGATTTCGCCATTGGCCCCTTCTTTGTTTACCTTGGCATTTCCGGTAACCTGATCCCTCTTCGGCTCTGGAGGGGTGTATACTCTTCCACTTCGGGTTATACCTCCTACCCCAACAATATTTGTGACGGACGAAGGAGACGGGTCACCTGCTGTCGGGCTTGTAACGATCACATCTGCGTTGTACTTCCAAGGGACAGCCCGAGAATCTTTAAACGCAAACGGGGTGGGTGCTTGAATAGTGATGGCTGGTTGTACAAAAACAGGAGCTGCTTGGGGGTTCCTGGTGTAAAAAATTGTCAAGGGCTTAGGGACCCGTGCCCCTGTTTGTTCCTCGATCATGTCAACCTCATCTCCATGACGTTTACATACCTGCACAACATAGCTGTCCATAAGGCTTTGAAGGACCTCACAGAAACCTTGATGTTCGGCAGTCTGTTCACAATCATGTTTCGCACCCCAAGCTCCTTCAATTAACCCCCTTTCAAGCAAAAGGGAATGAACTACCCTCAATGGCATTCTTATGTCAGCAACATTCTTAACGCACTCCTCATCATTTTCCAAGGCGTCGACCTCTGAATTTCCATGGTTGGGCAGGGGATTTGTGGCAACATTTGGGCTACCTTCCTTAAAGTTAATCCAGTCAGCTTTGATCAAATCCCTTACCTTATACTTCAAAGCCAGGCAATTTTCTGTGGAATGTCCTGGTGCCCCAGCATGGTAATCACAATGAGCGTTTGGGTCATATCCCCTTGGGTAAGGAGGTTGCAACGGCCTCATAGGGGATGGAGCTACCAGACCTTTCTGAACGAGGATTGGAAAAAGTTCGGTGTATGTTATAGGAATTGGATCGAACTGCACAGGGGAGCGTTCATTGTTGGAATTTCTTGTGTTTTGATTATGATTGGGTGGTCGAGTCACTTGTTGCGGGTGATGGTATGGCACGGGTTGCGGTACTGGCGCTCTTACCATGGGTGGACGGAAGTGGGGAGTATAAGCTGTCGGGCCCTGAGTGGTAACGGCCACATAAGGATTGGGAGCTTGAATCATAGTAGGAAAGAATGGTCTTGGCGAAGGCGTCTTTTGATTAGAAGAGATGGAATTAGTTTCTCCATCCTTTTTCCCAGGCGCCGGCCTTCTTGTCATGCTTGCCCCAGATGAGCCCTGAATGATCTTTCCTGTTCGTATTCCGCTTTCCACTCTTTCCCCGATAGTCACAATGTCAGAGAAGTTGGATGAAACACTACCAATCATCTTGCCGTAGAAAGGTGATGGGAGCGTATCAATAAACATCGCGACTATTTCTTTTTCCGACAATGGGGGATCCACTTGTGCCGCTCTCTCTCTCCATCGTTGGGCATATTCCTTGAATGTTTCACTGTCCTTTTTCATCATGTTTTGTAAATGAACCCTGTTGGGTGCCATATCCATGTTATACTTGTATTGTCTAAGGAAGGCATCTGCCAGGTCCTTCCAACAACGGATATAGTTCCGATCAAGGTGAGCATACCATGTAAGAGCGGCCCCTGCCAGACTATCCTGGAAGCAGTGGAGCAAGAGTTGGTCATTAGAAGAGTAAGACGCCATCTTTCGACAGTACATCGTGAGATGGTTCTTAGGACAAGTCATTCCCCGATACTTATCAAAGTCTGGCATCTTGAATTTGGGTGGGAGGACAACATCTGTGACTAAACATAGCTCCGAGGCATCTATTAGTCCAAAACCTCCAGAGCCTTCCATCATCCTCAAACGCTCTTCTAAGATTTCTATCTTTTCCTTTCGAGGAGCTGTGACCATACGGGTTGCATCTTGGAAATTGGTCCCATAGGGGGTTCCGTATCCATATGGATAACCGAGTGGCTGGTTGAACGGAGGCAAAGCATGGGACTGGTTTGTTAGGCCTGTATTTGGTGAAGGACCTTGGGGTTGGGCCATAGCCTGTGCAACATAACTCGGTTGGGTCACCTGAGCCCGTGTATTTTGGGCTTGTGCGTTGTAGGTCAGCTGGGTCATCGGGGCTTGCATATTCTGAGTTTGGTGATTTTGTGGGTCGGGAGCTTGTGTGCTTTGGGTTTGGTGGAGTGATGGTATATTTGGCTGGGTAAGGTATGAAGTGTGAGGATTCATGGCTTGCTGGTCATGGGCGTCTTGGTTAGCGAGCGGGGGATAGTATCCTGGTGGGAGGCCATAAAGTGGAAAAGGTACTGGGTTGCCGTCAGGGCCGACAAATGTATGCTGTGCATAAGACTGGCCATAAGGTGACTGGGTCTCAATGACAGGGTTAGGTCTTCCAACATGAATGGTGACAGGGGGTGTTGTTGTGTTTGGTACTTGGGTTCTTGCTGGGTCAGAACCAGGGGGGAGTGGTACAGTGGCAGGCTGCTGCTGGTTGTTCTCAATACCTGCAGAGGAAACCCCTTCTGTGATCCTTTTTTCCAGAAGCTTGGTTAATTCGGCTACTTGTTCTTTTAGCTGATTGAACTCGTTTCTGAAATCTTCATCCCTGATTTTTGCTTCGGCCATGAGTCTCGTTTGGAGTCGAGTCGAATAAGGATGTTTACCCGTAATGTCTATTGTAAGTGAAAACACGAAATTGTTAAAAAAAGAAAGCATTAAGTAAAAATGGTAAACGAAGAAAATAAACAGTATGGTGCACAAAGTTATCGCGGAACTCGGCCAGTAACCTCCAACCATTCCTCAGAACGTCACATTCAAGAGTAACAAGTATGTGATAAATGGAAATTAACATGAGACGATTGTGGAGACAAAAGAATCCTTCTTTCTGAATTTCAAAGTACATTATTGCTGCCAATTTTTATGCAAGAAAAGTAAATCAGCCATTCCTAGCCCGGGCAATCATGTCCCTCATTTTACAAATCCTTTCCTTACAGTAATCAAGGAAATTTACAATTTCTTTTGGGGTACTAAGAGGGTTAACCATCCCCTCAGCTTGCTTTAGTAGGAGTGGGAGGTCTTCGAGGACTCCATTAGCCAAATGTGCCAAGTGGGCAAAGCGATTCATCCATGAATGAATAACTTCATCTTGTTGTGTCATTTCAGCTTTCAAAACACGGATAGCTTCACGACATTCTTGCTCAGTATCCATCGCGTGCTGTCGCTCGCCGTTTATCTCTCGCTGGCAAGCTTCTACCACCTCATTAAGCTGATGCTCTAATTGACCAACTTGCAATTGTAGGAGCTCCTTTTGTACCAAGGCAATTTGCTCATTCTCTTTGGCTTTTTCCAACATATCCCTCAAGAGTTGCTTGTCAGCCAACATAGTATCCCTTTGTTTGCTCTTCATCCTCAGTTGGGTATTAGCTGTTCGGAGGCATTGACTTTGCTTCCTCAAGTAATCTCTTTCAACTTTCCGCTTCTTCCCAATCTCCTTGATGGTCCGTTTACTTTCTGAGTTCTCCCTTTTTTGGAGGGCACATTCTTGTTGAGATTTTAGCAAGTCTTCCTCTAGCTTCTTATTTTTTACAATTAACTCCTCTATCTTGGCTTTCAAGGCCTCCTCTTCAAGAGTAGGTGAGGGACCAGGTATTCTTGTCAGGAGATGGGAGGAACTTTTGAAAGGCATCTTGACAATGGAAACTCTATTCAGGATCCATCGGTAGTATTCATCCTTCACGGCATGGCTTCGAGCTCCCAGTTCTTTTCCTTGCCTGTGGACCATCTTCCACGCATTTGCTATATCCCGAATAGCAGAGGTATAATCTCCTTTTGAGTAGTGAAGGACAAAAGGAATGAGTGATTCTTTATCAGGGGGCCCAAGCAATGGATAAGCTAACTGCCGTTTGGCTATGACAGGGTTGTAGTTAATGCATCCTTGTGTACCCATAAGAGGAACATTCGGGTAGCTTCCACAATGATGAATAATGGTGTCAACCTTCAACCATTGTGGATACCACCTTACTTTGTCAGCTGTGAGCCCCGTCAAGTGATTGGCCCATTCACGCTCGTTTTTTGTTACTAACTGGCATAATTTCAGATCAGAAATAGGACATTCAACTTTGCCGACTTGGTGGAAGACATGTGACGTGAGCCACACATATAGAGCAGGTAGACAACAAATGATTCTTTTTCCACCTTGTGTAGAACAGAAGTCCATGGTGTAATATATATTTGCCAAGATAGCAGTGACGGGATTTTCAGACTTGAATTTACGGGCAAGGAAAATGCCAATGGCATCATAGTCTATGTAATTGTCAATGTTTGGGAACAAGATTACACCATAAATGGTTAAAGCCAAAGTATCCATGAAGGCTTCCCAATCTCCCTTCTCAGCCAGCAAGTGCATGTGCCTCTCAAAATATTCCCGATCAAACCCCAGGACTTGATTTCTATTTAGCTGCTTACTTCTTAAGACTTCCGGATTAATCCTTAGGATATCAGCGATGGTAAGAACGTTCGCATGGCGTCCAAGGTGGCGGTAAGGCATTTGTCCCTCTAGTGGCATACCCAGAATCTGTTCGAACTCCTCAACAGACGGAGCTAATTGAAAGTCTTGGAAAGTGAAACAACGGAGAGGTGGGTCATAAAACTGAATCAAAGCAGTAATTGCTTCGACTTGTACTTCCACTTCTAGCAACTTTAGGATCCTCCCATATTTCCTTGAAAAAAACATTTTCTGATTCATATCCAATTTCTTGCCTAATGCTTGCAGACTGGTTGTATCGACCTTCCTAGCCCTGACATGCAGTAATTTTTTCAACTCAGGTATATTTGTACCACAATTATCTGATCTTATGTTAATTTCCATACTTTCACTCAGAGGTGTTGGCTAAGCTCTTAATAACTTCCTGCGAGAACATGAGAAATGAGAAAATCAGTCACTAGAACTGACGTGTTTTGCAAATTGATACTCCCCTAGTAACTTTGAAAATATTTTTGTGTTCAGGGAAGTTTCAATTTGACAAAACTTATGACAAATCAAAGGTCACGAGAGCTACGGATTTTCTGATCATTGTCAATAAAAATTTGACTTTTTTTTTGATTTTTTTTTTGATTTTTTTTTGATTTTTTTTTTTGATTTTTTTTTGACTCAAAACGTCCGTAACTCAAATCCCAAAGACTTGTGCACAAGGAGAGAACTATTTGCCCCTTAAAGAATCACTAGTTAAAAGTGTCATTTTTTTTTGAAAAAAAAGTAATTCACTAATCGGGCAAGTAATCCTCTATTTTGGATTAGAAGGAAAAGTGAGAATGAGAAAAGGTAGAAGTAAAGTTTGCCCCTTCGTGCCTTAAGGTGAGTTTTTCTGGAGGTCTCGTAATGGTTCTAAGGTTCATCTATCAGTGATACCTCGCATTAGGTGGCTTGTTCTAAAACTTCTAAAGGTCACTAGAGCCAAGATCCTATTCATGATGTTGATCACAAATAGTAAGAAGTATACTAAGTGTGAGCACCATGAATAAGTCGAACTCTAGCTGAGATTCTCACGGTAACCAGACAGGAAGTACATCCCAAATGGCTCCGCTATCAACCTCCCCTAATCTTAAGTTTTATTTGGGCCCGGGTATAGGGTCCCACTCAAAAGTGTGTGCAAATTGTGAGTGTAGTGTGTGAAAGAGGCATTCAATACCCGTACCTTACTCACCCTGCACATAGAACGAACACAGAGCAACAAAATAAAGTCGACTTCCCTAGGGTTCAATGATCAGACAGATATTTACAGAACATAAATAATTAAATACAAACAAAATAGAAACTAAACATTGACAAGGGAATAAAATAAAGGAAGAAGTTAAATAATTAATATGCAAATTAAAACACGCGCTATCAAATTGACTGGCTTGACTCTCTAACTCCCCAGTGGAGTCGCCATCTGTCGCGACCGGGATCGCGGCGGCGCGGCCGACCCTCGAAACGGATTTAAAATGATAAACAGGGAGTCGCCACCAATATTTTTTTAGGATAAAATAGTGGAAAAACCTTTTGTTAAAGCACTGGTTATAAAAATGAGATTCCATGATTCGGGAGTCTGATTACAGGTGAGGAAGGTATTAGCACCTCACAACTGTCCGTTAAAAACGGTTACCTCAATTTGATAGCGCGCATTATAATTAACCCAATAATTATTTTAACTTCTTCATAAAAAGAAAAATGTACGGAAGGACAAAATAAACAAAAATATAAACAAAGATCAACACAAAATATTTACATGAGATTGACAGGACGTCTCGTCCAAATTAATCTCGCTCCGCCTTTTTTAAAGAGATATTAAGAAAATGAGATTAACAGGACGTCTCGTCCAAATTAATCTCGCTCCGCCTTTTTAAAGAGATATTAAAAAAATGAGATTAACAGGACGTCTCGTCCAAATTAATCTCGCTCCGCCCTTTTAAAGAGATATTAAAAAAATGAGATTAACAGGACGTCTCGTCCAAATTAATCTCGCTCCGCCTTTTTAAAGAGATATTAAAAAAATGAGATTAACAGGACGTCTCGTCCAAATTAATCTCGCTCCGCCTTTTTTTAAAGAGATATTTAAAAAATGAGATTAACAGGACGTCTCGTCCAAATTAATCTCGCTCCTCCTTTTGATGGCAAGACAAAAAAAGAAACTCTAAAAATGAAATAAAGAAAGGTGGGCCCGACAGGAACTGTTTCCCGCTCCTACGTATTCTCGAACTTTCGAGAAATCAGGGTCACGTAGTTCTTTAAGTGTTTGTTTTTTTTTTAGGAAAAGATTAGGAAGATATTGATGGGGATCATTTTTATGAAGAATCCATACAAGGCGAAGTGCTTCGCACGTGCACGGATCCTAAAAGGGTTGTGTAGACGGGAGTGCTCCCGTACGACACTATTTTTTTTTTTTACAAAATCACTTATTTTATTAGATGTACTTGTTAGGGAAAAGGATAAAATAACAAAAAAATGACACACAGACAATCATAACCAACAAATAGCAAACTCACGGGAAAGTAAAAGACTAAAAGTAAAGGATAAAGAACATAGTGGAACCGGTGTGAAGGGCACGGAACCGGTGTGGGGGAGTCAAGCACAGTGACGATGTCTGGCCGGTTTTAGACTTGCACGCTGACAGGAACAATGGACCGGGGTTAGATCAAAATCTTGAAAAACTGAAGGACGCAACCGGTGTCGTGGGAAGGTAATCCGAGGTGAGTTGCTGGGTACGGTGCAAAGACGATGTGTAATAGCAATGAAGACAGTAATAGGGCAAGGCAGCGAAGAACAAGAACGGGGTGGATTCTGTGTGGAGACGGTGTGAGTACGGGGTAGGGGCGATGGACAGGGCAACAACTTTGAGTACTCAGAATTCCCAAGCTTCCCAAAGCTGAGGGGTTTATATTAGTGATTATGACAGGTTATAGGCTTCCAGCGGAGGAGGATCTTCAGAAGGTCTTAAAGAAATTAGAGAGAATTTTGAGGGAAAAAGAAGCTTCTTTGCGAATTCAGTCTCTCCCCCAAAACGTCCGCCCCCGTAGCTTCTTTGTCTGGGTCATTTATAGGGCCTTAAGGCCATGGGCTGAGGGTTTGGGACAGCCAGAATTCCCACTCACCCATACGCGTAGTGGTGTGCAAACCTGGCCATTAACTGTTCGTGGGGAGCAGGATTTCGGCATGGCATTTTTTAATTGTCCACTTCCGCCCCCCTGTCTGCCACTTTTGGGGAGTGCGATTCCAGATCATCGTGCATAATCTTCCGACCTCGTCCATCCGTTGTCAGATTTGTGACATCGGTTAGCGAAGATATCGGTTGGACGGAGTCTCCTTTGATCCGATGTGGCATCTCGGGAACCTTTTCCAATGTCCAACACCGATTGAGCCTTTCGAAGTAATCACAGGGGCGGTATCCTCTTTCCGTCCGGGTCCACCACCAGCCGGTGTGCCTATTTTGTTCTGATCCCTTTCCTTGGGGCCGGAGTGGCCTGTTACTCCTCACGACATCGGTCCGGTGTTAACTTAGGTCTTGTCCGGTGTTGCCAGTTTCTTTAAGGCCGGATCTAGTGTTATAACAATTTAGGCCGGACCGAAAGAGGTGTTCACAGTATGGTACATGAAATTGAATTTCTATGATGATTATGATGATGGTGTTTATTGTGCCTTAGTAGGTGTGTGAATTTGATTAATTATATATGATATGAGTTTGGTTTGTGTGGTCGCCCCTTATTTGAAATTAATGTTTTAATGACTATTTAATGATAGATGATTGTATGATTGGGGCAGGTTTATGTAGCCGTCCTGTGTAATTAAAATGAGTCCTTGTGTTAATTAATAAAGAGAAAGAATTTAAAATGAACTTATATGGTTTATGTGGTTAGGGACGGTCGATAGTATATTTCACCCTTTATTTTTGGCTCTCATAGGTCAAGTAGGATCCAATTGAGCTACCTAGTAGTCAAGTAGAACCCAATGGTTGAGGTGGAGAGCCAAGTAAGGCTCGGTGGACCAAGTCAGGTTCATAGGGTGTCAAGTAGGACCCCTAGCTGTCGATCCTTTTAGTATCCGGATACTAGTGAGTTGTTATACCTTGTTTGGGAGTTAGTTGTGCTTTGTATAATTTGAACGCATGTTGATTGTAATACCCTCGGTTAACTAGGACAATCCCTTCCACTAGATTACCCTGGTCATCTGAGAGGTTATGAGTTTTTGAAAAATATGGAAGTTTTTTTTTGTGCAAGGAAACTTGGTGGAACAGATACACCTTATATATGACATAATCATATATAATACATGGTCATAACAGCAACTGTACATACTGAAAGTAAAGGGGCACGCAAGCTCCCATAAATGAAAATAAAATAATCTATCCTAATCTTCCCGTCTTCGGTCCAAGAAGAGCTCGTGTGATCCTTAATGCGAAATTTATGTCAATTCCCGTGATGTCTGGAAAAATTTAGCGTAAGGGTGAGTCTTCACCTCCACAATAATCGGAAAGGTGTCTCATCAACACCTGCCTACATACAATACAAACAATCTGGGATCGAGTCTCACCCATTCTCTTTGGGGTTCCTAAGATACATTCTATGTTATCTCACCACTTTTGATCTCAGCTAATCATCCCCATTTTCCCATTCATCTCTTAAGGTTACTAAGTTCTACAAAGTCATACTTAAGTAATAAGCAATCACAATCACAGTATAATGATGCAATGCATGAGTTCATTTCGTTATTTACATTCTCTTTATTAGTCATCATGATGCATGTGGGCCCATCTCCTCCTCAACAATCTCATATACCAATAATTATGTGCACAGCTAGCCACCTTTATCTCCCCTGCCCAACTAGAGCGACTGGAGCTCTCCTTGTTTTGGTTTTCACAAATGGGTAAGGTCTCACAATCCAATCATCAAAATGGCCAATCATACATCACCACAGAACGGGCACTCCACAATCATAGAAAATCCCGCCTCTTGTCGAAGTACACTAGAGTTTGCTATGGGCTGTCCGGCGACGGGCACGAATCTGATGCCACTTGGAATTTCCAGCTCTGGTTATACTCCCTAGACTGCCCTCAGGTATCGAGGCATTGACAGATTCTTTAGTGTACCCATCACTATATGCTCTAGGGGATTATTCTAACATCTCTTCTTAACTTCCATATATGATGCATACAATACATAATTTTCTTTTCACTAGTCGTGGTAGGGTTCTTTTGATGGCTCCATTTCATTTCTATCGTCAGACTTCTTCTTTTCATGAAATTTCAATTTATTCTTTTCCTTGTTTTCTCAAAATCCCTTAATTCATAATGGTCTAATCCGACGCTTAGAAATGAAACGAGATCTAATATTTTCCAAAAATCATGGGTACATTGGGGTTACAACGTCCATCATCATATCAGATCCGATCCAATCTCATCACATTATTTTCACAATTTATCCATCTCAAGATACCTATCGAGACATTTCTTCATTCATTCTTTTCTTATTTATTTCAACATATTCATTTAATGCATCATACAAATTCCATTCATTCATCACTCAATTTATTTCATCAACTGATGATATTCTTTAAGTATTTCTACCACGTCACATTTGATACGCATGTCATCGTATCACACTCATCACATACTTCATCACATATACTCATCACAAATAATTAACACATTCATTCATGCATACAGTTACATAGCAATTGCCAAACACAACATTTCATTATTATGATATACTTATGAGGTAATTTACTCAATTCACATAATTACAACCATATTACACCAATATTCATTCAGTAGCATTACACATTCAAGAGAACAACAAACTTTTCTAATTCAATTCAGCGTTAATTATAAAAAATCAAATGTAATTGTTGGCATTAAACTTGTTATACTAACTTGTTCATTAATTTGCCACTAATTTAGACATCAGATCGTACGCGTTTATTCAAAGTACTTTATGAAATAGTTTGGATTCTCTTACTCCTTTTAAGTTATTTATTCCTCTATTATCATTATTGCACTAATTATTTTATTACATGATTTTAACTCCTCATGTCCAATCATGAAGTCTAACTTACTATTGAGTGGCTTCTGCTGCTTAATATCAACTTAGGTACTTAGATCTTATACTTTAACTAACAATGTTTTATGGAGTAGCTTAGCTTTTCTTATGTCCTCCAATCATTCATTGGTACATTCCTTTTTATTACCTAATTCTAATTCTTAGTAATTAGGGAGTTCAAATTGCTCTTAAATTAAGGAATTTAAGTCACCTATAATGGTCTTGCCATCCATTATTTTCTTTTGTCAATAAACTTTTCTAATTGAATAATTTATTTCCTAGGTTACTAATTCCCTATGCACATAAGTTTACAATTAGTGATATCCTCTCTAAATTCCCAATCGTTATCCTTTAGTACTATTTCTCTATTTCCGTTATTACCAATTATACTAACTAGTTTAGTTTATTTAGTTACCTTCATTTGATCAACTAAGATTGATTATCTCTAAGATGACAGTTTGTTACTTAATACTTAATTAAGATATTTGCTCCCTAAAAGTCATCATTTAACTTATAAGTTACTCTTTTTTATTATTAGTCTAAAGTTTAAATTCAAAAATCTCCCCCATGTCCTTTACTATCATTAGTTACCAATGTTCTAAAATTCTAATGCTTATTTCTTACTTAAACTTCTAAATTCGTTCTTATGTTATTTAGTCATTTATACCTTTCACTTCAAAATTCCTAAGCCACTTTTTTCTTATACTTTTACTCTAAGTGGTCCTTAAAATTGGTCATTAATTTTTCTAAAATCGAGTATCCATTTCTTTACTACGCATCAAAATTTCTTTTATCTCTCTTTTTCTTTTCTTAGCTTATAAATGTAACGTCCTCTGTTACATCTTAATAAAAATATGATTGTTAAGAAGAAACTATCGGAATAAATTACATAGAACATTTCTGAAATACCTCATAAATATTATTAAAACTTTATAAAGTAATTTTTTATTCATCCGAAGAAAATAAATATTAAACATTATAAGAAAGAGAGGAAACCCCATGGCCCAGAAGCAGTTCCTTAATAAAATTATTTATTCATTGGACCACGGTATTCATACCGAGCTCCCTTTCTAGAACGTGTTATATTTACTGCCGAGATTCTTCGATTCTTCCCCCTAAACCATCAATTTAAAACATATGAAACAAAAACATGGAGAAAGAAGTGAGAAACAGAATATAATATTCCCAAATAGGGCATAAGCAATAAAGGGTTTTCACAAACTAATATATAATAAAATCAATCACAATCAGATACACAATCAATTATGAATGCATGAATGTTATGCAATATCTTCATCATTACTTACTTATATATATGGGCCCTTAAATTTTAATTTGCATTGGTCCAACCAGGAGTTTACACTATTCCACAGTTCTGGATAATAATAACATGAACAGTTCAACTGGCATGGAAACACTTAGAGACTAGTCAGATTGAGAAGGTTTTTATTATGAAAGTACCCGACACTAGGGAGCTACCCCAGGTCCCCTGAAGCACCCTTTCACACCCTCTCATCCCAAGGCTCGCAATTAAGCCTCCTCTAATGTACCCTCGGTTTCTATAATTTATCCCCAGACAATATCATTTTCATGATGCATGAACTACTCACGTATTTAGTTGGTTAAGGCTTTTAGAAACACAATTATTAAATACTTTAAAGGTTTACAACATCATCTTAATAAATTGTACATTTTCTCAATTCACTGAATTTTTGTCCCATAGAAATAAATTTGGTACAGTTTTCAAATCTCACTGACATTGAGTTTCCAAGCCTTAAATATCTCAAAATTTTCTTATAGAAAACTTTACATATTCTTTCTCAAATTGAATCTTAACAATTTTGAATTTAGAAATCTCAATTATTTCCAAATATCTTTAGTTATTAGGTTAGAAAAATGAAATAATTTACTTTTTGAAAATTTTATTTTACTAAAAGAGAATAATTCTTAATTCATTAACTAAAAATACTTAAAACTATAAAGTTTTTCTTTAATTCAAAAATTAATTATTTCAACCTTTTTATAAATTAATTTTCATAAAAATGTCTTCTTTCTAAAATAAATACTAGATTTTTTTAAATATTAAAAGTAAAGTTAATGAAAATAATTTCTAAGAATAAATAAAAGATTAAAATACTTTTCTCTTAAAAGTTTAAAGAGTAAGGTAAGAAAATTCTTACTGAGTTTTAGTTTTCCGTCATGCTTGCTATATGCTCAACTCTACATCACAAGATCATCAATCACAATCAAGTATTATCAATCATAATTACATATCATCAATCACAGTCTAATATTATAAATCACAATATCGTTAAACAAAATCAAATATTATTAATTATAATCAAATCAAATCAACTAAATATCACTCATAAATATAATTCAAATTTTAATGGTTATTTAAATTAGTAGAGTTGATTTTGAGTCCTTATAGTCCATTCCTTGCACAGGTCTATATAAGTCCATATATATAATCCAATCTTCGCATAGGTACAGTTTAGTCCATATAGGTCATAATAGTCTAAGTCCTTGCATAGGTTTAGTCCAGTTCGTATAGGTTATCTAGGTCTTTACATAGGTATTTCAGATCAAGATACACAATCTAAAATTTATTATAAATTTTAAGTTAAATAGTTATTATCTTAAAATAATAATATTATTATTAAATTTAAAAGGAGTAGGGGACTCCTCCCATTATTCTTATGTCTTTTCATATTATATTCATATCCCACTCCCCCTTACCTCTTGTATCTTGGTTCGTTATGGAAGGTCCGTGCGCGCCTTGTCTTTAAGTTCTAAAATATGCCAATTTCATTTTAATATAGTTATAAGATAAAAATTTAAATTATTATTTGAAACAAAAAAGGGTAAATAGTAATTATGTATAGTAACGGTAAATAGTAAATTTTAAATAGTTATCATGAATAGTAACAATAAATAGTAAAACGTGAATATTAAAATGTGAATAGTAACAGTAAATAGTAAAATGTGAATAGTAACGGTAAATAGTAAACATGAATAGTAATAGTAAATAGTAACCGTAAATAGTAATTTACTGTTGACACAATAATTTACTATTCGGAATAGTAACTTAAAATAATAGTATATCCAGTATAATAATAGATTTCTAAAATGATATGAAAATAACCCTAAAAAATATAAAAGAGAGGTATTCTTACCTTATTATTTTAGCAGAACCTCCTTCCAAAAAAAAATATTTCTCTTACTTCCACCACTATCTATCTAGCACTACTATATTAAGAAAATTTAATAATAAACAGTGATTTTCCTTCGTTCCTTCGCTCGGTATTTATAGGAAGGAAAATTACTATGCATTCTATTATTTTATTATAAAAATACTATGCAAGAATTGAAAATTTTATATAGATTACTGTGCAAAGTTTGAAAATTTTAGAAATGCACAGTGTTTTTCACGTGAAGGAATCTAACGCATTATGAGGGGTGGTGCGAATAGCAATTTGGGGGATGCGAATAGCAATTTGGTTTTTTTAGTAATCTTTTTAACTTTTTTAATAAATTCTAAAAAATTATACTAATCAAAAACTTCTAAGGTCTATGGTTAAATTCCATCAAGATTTTAATGTAAAATTTTTTGTAATAAAATAAATAAAAATAAGGGTGTTACAATAAAACTTATTAAAATCGTATTTTAAAATTCTTCTTAGTTAGTCACTAAATTTAGTCACTAAAATTAGTTACATTTATTTTCTAAGTTCTACCGTTCCTTATTTTCCAAAAACTTTCGCTTATTCTTAATTTACAAAGCCTATTGGGCCTAACTTTGTCATTCGTCAATAAACCTCTTTTACGTAAGAATTTTCACTTCTCAAAATTGATTTATTTATCTAATCATCTTTCATAGAACTTATAAAATATTAAAAACAATTCCACGTTTTTAAAACTTAGTGAGATAAAACGTCAGAACCGTCCAATCGGTAAATTTTCTTAAAATAGCGTAGCGTTGTCCAAGTATTCCCGGTGATACGTGGCGATAATTTAGTTCCTAATAGCGGGGCTTAACAGAAATAAATTACAAATTACATATCATTATCGTAGAATTTAAATAATAATAATACAACCAAATCGAATAAAATCGAGCCCGCCTAAACGCTAAAGTTCCTAAATTTTTTGGTTACAACTCCGATCGTGATAAAACTTTCTTCTGAGTACACCATTATCAAGATACGCTTATTTAATTTGTTAAAAAGACTTTTAGCAACATATTCCATTAAAGGTGACTGCCGTCGATGAAAAAGCATATAACTTGGAATCCAACCGTTAGATCACGACAAAATTTAAAATGGAGATACCCGAACACTAAAGCAATATTATGGGGCACTTAAAAGTGAGATTAAATGAGGTGAGACCCCCTTACCACACGGAACATCTGCTGTCCGTAGGTAGAAAAATAGTACGCTCGCCGAAAACCGCTAAACATTCAAAACTTCCACCGATCGTTCTAGGATCTGCTAAAATCAACATGCAAGAAATTTTAAAACCATTAAAGGTCATGGACAACAATAGGAAGTCATAAAACAGCCACGAGATCATTCTAAATCAAGAGGTCGGTTACCAAAAATTCATCGTTTTACTCCCTACTTTCCATCGTTCTTCGTCGATCACCGCCGATCGTCCTCGATCTTAAGGAAAAGTGACATGCACAAAATTTTTAGTAGTGGGCCACGGTTTTAGGATTCCCAAACAGCAAAGAAAAGCTTACAATGCATGCATGAAAAATGGAAAACTTAGAGGAAAATGGGAGCAAGGGTTTCAAGGGCCAAAAATTTCAAAACTTTACGTTGTTTGCCAAAGGAAACTCACGGCCAAGGGTAGCTCAAGCAAGGAGGTTCAGTTGAGATTTGATGCTTTTATATAGAAGAAAAATGAAGATGTGGAAGGTGGTTTTGGTGAGGTGAAACCGTGGCTGTTTGGAAGAGAAAAGAGGTTGTGATGGTTGGTGATGATGGTGGTATGTTGAGCCGTGAAAAGGAGGGGAATGGTGGAGCTTGTGGTGGCTTTATGTGAGGAAGTGGCTGGAATAGAAGGGAGGTGGTTGTTGGAATTTAGAGGAAAGAATAGAAAAAAAGGGGTAAGTGTTTTAGAAGAGGAATGAATGACTTTATCATGATGGTATGGTGTAGCATGATATGGTGCATGGTGGCATAGCATTTTGGAGATGATAAAAATTTACACATGGTGATGAATGAGAAATAAGATAAAGTTTGCAATTAGGTGTAAGAAGGGTAACATGAATGGAGAGATGGGCTGATTATGATTTGTGGATGTATGGCATGGTTAAGGCATGATGTATGGTAACATATTATCTTGGTGGATAATTCTCAAGAAGACAAGTGGTGTGATGCATGAGAGGATAAGAATTGGTCAAGACACATGTGAGGGGTGTGGCAATCTACATAGGCAGAGTGAACTTGTCAAGCAAGGAGTTCAAGAAGGTGAGACAAGTGTCTAGTGGGTGGGAGAAAGTGATTGGCTCATGTTGCATGAAGGGGTGATGTGTCAAGTTCTGGGGCGTCAACCTGCTTGTAGTTTTAAGGGCCTTTATAGGCTAAATTTTAAAATGGGCCAAACACAAAACGTCTAGATCTTTTTGTTATATTTAATTTGATATATGTCACACAAATATCCGTTAAGAATTGAGAGAGTTATGGCCCAAATACAAAAGGGGTGTAGGGTTGTGATAAGATTTTTATTCCTTGCCTAGATTAGTTTTCTAGGATAAATTGGTTGGGATTTGGGCTTTGTGTTCTTCATAAAAGTTGTAGAGGATCGAGTTAATAAAAATTTTATGAAAGAATCACTCAATTTCATGGTCATATGAGCGATATCTGTGAAGAATACTACACCTATTGCAAGCTGTTGCTGGAAAAACGTGAATTAATATGGTATTTTAAATTTTGCCATTTATAGAGTAAGAATTGGCTTTTGAGACCTGCATGAAGTTTGTAGATCTTCCTTTCCTCTTTAATTTGATATATCATTTGTGATGATCAAAGCTTGGTAGCCCGAGATATAACCTGAACTGGTCTAGTCCGGGGTCAAGGATCCGAACTGGGAACCAGCCATAAAAGTTGGTGATTTAAGTGTTTATTGTAAGATCCCGAATTTTATAAAAGGAATAATTGACGAGAATAAATAATAAATGATTGAATGTGAGTTGATTTGTGTCCCAAAAATATTGGAATGATGAAATTGAGATTTATTGAGGATATTTATAAACTATTGAGATTTAAGGAGTTAAAATTATACCCGGTTAGAATATGGGTGTCGAACCAAGTATCTCCGATTGAGTTGCTGTTGGTCAGGGCTGTTAAGAATATTATGGGGAATTCGAATGTGTCTTCGGAATAATTTTGGATATAGTATTGAGCCCGAATGAAGGTCCTGTTTATTATAAAACGGAAAGCTTTTAATGAATAAGGGGTGCATTTTAATTTCTCCTCTCTCCTCCCTTCCTTATTTCTTCGTTGGTTTCCTCTCCACTTCTACTCTCCCTTCATTTTTCATTTTCTCTTCCTCTTTCACACCCATGACCGTTCACCTCCTCCCCTCCACTTTTCTTACAAAAATCAACTTCCAACCCAAGATTCATGAAGGATTAATGGACATAGAAGCAAGCTTGGCTCTTTTCTTCTTCCTTTTCCCTTATTTTCGTTTTGGAACTTAAGCTTGGAGAAAGAGGCAAGATCTTGAACACCCATGGCTCTTGTTTATGGTTTTGAGTCTATTTAAGTATTATGATGGATGATTGGGTGTTATTTTGATGGAAAATGGCTTGAGGAACCAAACCCTAGGTTGATTAACCCTTGGAGATTTAGTGTTATTGTTGATGATGAGTGGGATGCATTGTTGTTAACCTATGAATGTATATAAATGGTTGAAATAGATGATTGTTGATTGTTGATGGGAAATTTTAGGGGAAACCCTAAGTATGGTAAATTGGGGGTGTTGGCTAAATAGGTGATTTTGATGATTTTGATGTCTTAGAACGATTTTATATGAGGAGATGAATGTTTGAAAGATTGGTGTTGATTCTTGAGGATTGGGTGATGAGTGCATGTGAGTGTGTATGTGATTAGAGAAGTTGAACCCCTTGAGTATTGGCAACTATGATGATGATAATGATGATGATGGTGATGGATAACCATTGATGATGAATAGATAAGTTAAGATGAGGATTTAATGAGGCCTTAGACCATAAGGTGTGTCACTTGAATTTTGTGAATTGTTGATGGCTTTGAGTGAAGCTAAGAGGGCTTATAATGAATTTGAGTGACAATGATGGCAAATAGATGATTTATATGATGATAGGATGTATTATGGATAAGGGAGGTGATGTTGATGTTGTTGGGTATAGTTAGCCCTTTGAGATTTAGAGAATCTTGGTTTTGGGAAAGGAATTCCCGAAGCCTAACACAATGGTATGAATTGGTGTTTTGGCAAGTCTAGGACTTGATGTTGGGCTTTATGATAAGCTAGCAAATGTTTAGAATTATAAGGAATGCCTTGAGATGGCTTATTAATTGTATGAATGCATATGTATGATTGTGTTCCGGACTATGTGGCGGAGCTTTCAGAGCATGCATTCGGATTTCGGCTCTTCCCTCGAGGTAGGAGAGGAGTTTACATTCAAATTGTATGAGTTGTATAATTGATGATTATTGTATGGCTTGATACTCATGCTTGCCTTGCCATGTTTATAGTGAAATGATATGAATAGCAAATTGTTGGCTATTGATGATAATGTATGTGTATATATGATGATGAATAACCCATGAGGGGTTGAAATATGTACATGTTAATGAACCATCCTTGAGGGGATGAGGTATATGTTTTGTGAACTGAGAATTTATGTAGATGATTGGCATAGAAGGTGATAGCCATTGTGATGGTATTGGTGATAAGTTTGAGGTTTATGCATAATTGAGGAACTCATAGAGTCAAATAGAGATTTATGTGATTTTGATGGCTTGGGTTAGTCCCAATAGCTTCTATGTGTAGTTTATGACTTGTAGAAATTGGAATGGGCCAATTCCATTGAGAATTGACTCTTGAGGTCCCCAAAAACATTTTAAATCGGGTAAAACACAATTATGTGCATAAGTCCCTCAATTTTGAGAATTTCTGAGTGAGGCCGATGGCCACACGTCATAAATAATATATTTTAGCTTGTGACAAATTTTGAAGGTCATTGGATTTGAATTGAATGAGATTGGGTGATTGGAAGTTGAGATTTTGGTGTTGTTCTGCATAAAAACAGCAGCAGGGCTGTCTTGAATCGATTCAAGACCCTTTGAATCGATTCAAGAGGTGCTGTTTTCATTGTTTTGGGCTCCAGCGGTGTTTGAATCGATTCATGCGAGTTTGAATCGATTCAAGGCCCTCTGTCTGTCAAATTTTGAGATTTTAGGACGCTTGAATTGATTCACACGAGTCTGAATCGATTCAGAGCCCTGTTATGGCCACTGTTGTGCTGTTTTTCCAACTGGTCTGTTTTCTTTGCTGTTTTTGGCCCGTTTGGGCACCTTAATGACATTTTTAGCCTCCGAGTTCTTCATGAAAGTTGTAGATAATTGTGTTACGGAGGTGTGAGAATTGGTCTCACATTAATTGGAGTTTCTAACTCTCATTAGGCGAAAAATACCGAACCTATTACGTTGAAAAATTCAAGTTTAAGGGGGTTTTGAACCTAACTTTTTATGGTGGCCAAATTGGGACTAATAGGTGATATTTGTGACATGTCCCACTATTTTTAAGACTAAAAATGAGATTTCCTCATGCCTTAGTGCTAAAATTTATCATGGGCTTATTGTTGCCTAAAACCCCTTTTATTATGTAACAACAAGCGATTTCATTAGGGGTCCATGTGTGGCGTGTCTTAGTGGTGATTGAGGAATGGCTTAAGGCCTTGGAGAGGTACGTGTATGCCTATACTATGTTATGAATACATGTGTGCCTCACCACTATTGATGTATTATGAATCATAATAAAAAGTAAATGATGTGGTTATATGACACACCTTGTGTGATAATAAAACCAATGAGAGGAAAATTGAATGGCCACGAGTGTATAAATCAATGGATTTGAAATGGTGGCAATGATGATTTTCTAAACATATACTTTTGAAATACCTTGTTGTTTTCCATGCGTGGATAAATGCCATGATGCTTGATTTGATTTTAATTACCATGCGTGGTTTGATGTGGTTATGAATGTTGTGCCTTGAGGGGCCTTATGATTTCTTATGTGCCAATGATAAAAAGATTAAATATACGATTTATCCCTAATTGAGAGGGTGAGATATCCTTGCGAGGTTGTTGGGCACATGCATTATTGCATTGTAGCATTCATGGCATAGCATGGCACTGGTATGCATTATTATTGGATAAATCACCTTGCGGGGTGCCACGAAGGGTAAATCCCTGAGTGAAGAGGACGTGGTCCTATTGTTATCGAATAATATGGAATATATCACCTTGCGGGGTGCCATGAAGGGTATATCCCTGAGTGATGACGGTATTATGTTATTTATTATGAAATGAAATACCTTGCGGGGTGCCACAAAGGGCGCAGCCCTGAGTGATGATGACATGGATATATATATGGAAATAATTCACCTTGCGGGGTGCCACAAAGGGTATATCCTTGAGTGAAGAGGACGTTGTCCTATTGTTATTGAATAATGTTGAAATATACCACCTTGCGGGGTGCCACGAAGGGTATATCCCAGAGTGAAGAGGACGTGATCCTATTGTTATTGAATTGTTGTGAATTGAATCACCTTGTGGGGTGCCACGAAGGGCATAGCCCTGAGTGATGATGATATGATATTGTGCCGGTGGTTGCGATCACCTGGATTGTGAAATGTGAAAGGCCCTGCGGGGACCATTATATGATGATGAACCAGTGGTTGCGATCACTTGTTATTTGATATGATAAAGGGCTTGCGAGCACTTATGATGCCCATGGTTGCGATCATGAGGCGGGAGTACCCCTTGTGAGGCGGGAAACCTATGTGAATTGTTGAACGTGGTTGCGATCACGAGAAAGCTCCTTGCGAGGCTGCTTTAGGGAGTACCCCTTGCGAGGCGGGAAACCAATGATTATGAATGTTTGATTATGGTGGTTGCGATCACCTATTATGATTATAAAAGATTGATTATGGTGGTTGCGATCACCCATTATGGTTATGAATGTTCGATTATGGTGGTTGCGATCACCCATTGATATGGAATTAAATTTATTGTATATTTGAAATAGGATGACCACGAGTATTGAGAAACCCCTTGCGAGGAGGTACTGAATAAAAGATAAAATGAATAGATGATGTTAATGATTGAGAATGCCCTTGTTGATAAGTGGCAACGTGATAGTGTTCATGAGTGTGCATATGTTGTGTCTATTTATAATATAAATTGTGATTCATGAGGCTAGTATGCCTATTGTGATAATGAGATAATGAATGAATGATAATTTAAGGTTTTGATAGCAAAGTACACATGATGTTTGTATGCTTATACACTTGATCACCATATTTGTTATTCGTCATTTTGAATGTATAACTCACTCTCCCATGTGGTCTCCTTTTTAGAATTGTGATACAGGTTGCCTTGGGATGAGTTTGGATTTAAAGATCAAGCTTTGGTGAAGGTAAATAGTGGTAGAGGAAATGCCTTGGCCGGCAGCATTTATGAATTATTATGTATTAAAATTATGAAATGTATAATTTGTTTATGAAGATATAGATGTTTTAATGAATTTGAATATGTATAGGATATCCCCTTTTGAAACTGTGAATTGGGGACGCAAATATAGTATGTACTAGACGATTAAGTGTGTATTAGAAAAATTGGAACTGATCGATGTAAGCTGATGATTGAGATAGTCGGGGGTATATTCCCGAATGTACATAAAGTTAGTTATATCTTAGGCTTTGCATGCTCATGTAATTATGTAAGATGATGATGGTTGTCTATTAGGCTTGTAATATGCCATTGCATGCTTGCCTAGCCTTTTCTCATATCTCCATATATGGGACTAGGCGTGTGCCCGGTATACATATTCTTCCGCTGTAAACTTTATTATTTTCGTATACCATTATGGGCCATTATTCTATCGATCCAGTTTTAGTTTATTTAATTGTACGCTTCGGTTTTATGTGATTCGAGTTTCGGTGTGAATCCGGTATTATTTGAAACGCGAAAAATTTATTCACAATTTTATTAATTATGACGGTCACATCGGGATTCAAGTCTGGGAAATCGGGGTGTTACAAAGGTGGTATCAGAGCATATTTTGCTCTGAATTAGAGTTATTGGTTATTACCAGAGCATGGCTGCTCTGTGAGGAATTGATATTATGGATGATTGGAGCATAATTGCTCAATAGTGAGATATTTATGGTAATCCTTGGAGCGGGATGCTCATTATTGGAATATGGTTGTTTTGTGTAGAGTAAGGATGATAATTATCTAGAGGATAATGGCTTGTTGAGGTGTTGATTGCCCTATACGGATTTATGAATGATTAATTGTCTAAGGATTTTGAATCGAGTTATGAGGGCATAATTACATATTGAGAATGATTGTGAACCATTAGAGTTGAGATGGGATAGATGCCCAAAGAGGACTTTTATGAAATTATGATTCATAAGATGTGGTTATTGACTATGGGAAGTATACCCTTTATCATTAGAGTTATATGGTGAACTTGTGGAGCCTAGTTGCTCATTGATAATTATGAATGAATTATGGGATCAAATATGAATGAATGAAATTCCTTGACATATGATGGATGTATGTATTGTGTAAGACCGGCCAAGTTCCTTACCCTATTACCTTTAAATGACGAATGTATTTTTATTGTGCATTGATGTTGATATATAAAATGCAAATTGATTTGATGATGAATCCATGATTGAATGTTAATCATGGAAATGAAATATTGGAATTGATGAATATAAGACATGAAAGATGAGTTAATGAATATGAAATATGAGATACGACTTGGATTGATGATGATTTCTATGCCATGTGTTGATCATGGATAGAGAATATTGAGAAAGAAATTGATATGGTAATAGATCATATATGTTGAGACCTTGATGTGCATATGCACTTTGAATATGAATTGTGGTTAGGTCTCTTATGTATTATGCTTGTGGTGTTTAGCCAAGGAATGCTTGTTAAATGAAATGTAACTCACAAGGTTGATTTGGTTGAATGAATGATATTGAAGAAATTCCCTAGTGTGGGTATCTTCAAATTTAAATGTTTGGTGGTGCCATTGTGTGGGATGGATTTTATATCCTTTGGCACAAGAACCCTATGTGTTATATGATATAAGTGATTCGTTGTATTTCCCTAGATTGTGAATTTGAATATGTGATAAATGATTAAATGTGAAATCGAATACATGTAAGATTGGGATTTTGTCTCGGTTTTTGATGTGTGAGAACCGAGTGAATAATTTATTTAATTATGATTCACTAGGTGTGATGACCTAGATTGACTTGGTATGATCTTGTATGATCAATCGCTGTGGAGAATTCCTAATGTGAAAGCTCATTAATTGATTATGTAGCCTACTTGATAAGAGTGTGGTGAGCCTTCTAAGACTTGAATTGATTTATAGCCAACAAATATGTAAGTGAGATAAGAATTTTGGACTATTTGAACATGTATTTTAGATGCATGAAACCCAAGGATGGGGTATTTATTTTGTGATGAGTGAGAATTTATGGTTGGTACACCGATTAATGGTGAAGTTGATTAAGATTTGATGGTTGATATGGCATGATGGATGCTAAATTAGCTATATAGTGACGATGAGATATGAACATGTTAGTTGTGGACTGGTGAGGATTGTCACCAAGTCTTATATGGTCTAATAATGTTTGAATAGGTGTGACCGATATGAGCAATGGGAATACGAAGTACTGGTCCTGATATGGTCTTACATGCCATGGGCATTGTGACAGCATGCACTTATGCGCCGACTTTATGTGTTTGTGGTAACCACTACAGGATTGGGACGCCTTCCTGTATGTCAGATGCAACAACACATAGGCCGGGCAGGTGTAGGGATTGTAGCTGCTTGTGGTGAATGTATTGACCCTATCTGGTCATACCGAGTATGAACATGTGAGCTCTATTGGGTGAGTTGTAATTGATAATATATGACATACTTGATGTGAAAATTTTATATTAAGAATGATGACGTGATGATGATTGTGGCTTGATGGACTTTGGTAAGTCCAATGTTATTCTATGATGTTGTTGAACCTTGTTGAGCTGCGGCCTGAAATATGGCCTTATGGTGTTTATATCGATGCTGAATTTCGAGGACGAAATTCTTTTTAGGTGGGGTGAATTGTAACATCCCGAATTTTATAAAAGGAATAATTGACAAGAATAAATAATAAATGATTGAATGTGAGTTGATTTGTGTCCCAAAAATATTGGAATGATGAAATTGAGATTTATTGAGGATATTTATAAATTATTGAGATTTAAGGAGTTAAAATTATACCCGGTTAGAATATGGGTGTCGAACCAAGTATCTCCGATTGAGATGCCGTTGGTCAGGGCTGTTAAGAATATTATGGGGAATCCGAATATGTCTTCGGAATAATTTTGGATATAGTATTGAGCCCGAATGAAGGTCCTGTTTATTATAAAACGGAAAGCTTTTAATGAATAAGGGGTTCATTTTAATTTCTCCTCTCTCCTCCCTTCCTTATTTCTTCGTTGGTTTCCTCTCCACTTCTACTCTCCCTTCATTTTTCATTTTCTCTTCCTCTTTCACACCCATGACCGTTCACCTCCTCCCCTCCACTTTTCTTACAAAAATCAACTTCCAACCCAAGATTCATGAAGGATTAATGGACATAGAAGCAAGCTTTGCTCTTTTCTTCTTCCTTTTCCCTTATTTTCATTTTGGAACTTAAGCTTGGAGAAAGAGGTAAGATCTTGAACACCTATGGCTCTTGTTTATGGTTTTGAGTCTATTTAAGTATTATGATGGATGATTGGGTGTTATTTTGATGGAAAATGGCTTGAGGAACCAAACCCTAGGTTGATTAACCCTTGGAGATTTAGTGTTATTGTTGATGATGAGTGGGATGCATTGTTGTTAACCTATGAATGTATATAAATGGTTGAAATAGATGATTGTTGATTGTTGATGGGAAATTTTAGGGGAAACCCTAAGTATGGTAAATTGGGGGTGTTGGCTAAATAGGTGATTTTGATGATTTTGATGTCTTAGAACGATTTTATATGAGGAGATGAATGTTTGAAAGATTGGTGTTGATTCTTGAGGATTGGGTGATGAGTGCATGTGAGTGTGTATGTGATTAGAGGAGTTGAACCCCTTGAGTATTGGCAACTATGATGATGATAATGATGATGATGGTGGTGGATAACCATTGATGATGAATAGATAAGTTAAGATGAGGATTTAATGAGGCCTTAGACCATAAGGTGTGTCACTTGAATTTTGTGAATTGTTGATGGCTTTGAGTGAAGCTAAGAGGGCTTATAATGAATTTGAGTGACAATGATGGCAAATAGATGATTTATATGATGATAGGATGTATTATGGATAAGGGAGGTGATGTTGATGTTGTTGGGTATAGTTAGCCCTTTGAGATTTAGAGAATCTTGGTTTTGGGAAAGGAATTCCCGAAGCCTAACACAATGATAATGATGATGATGGTGGTGGATAACCATTGATGATGAATAGATAAGTTAAGATGAGGATTTAATGAGGCCTTAGACCATAAGGTGTGTCACTTGAATTTTGTGAATTGTTGATGGCTTTGAGTGAAGCTAAGAGGGCTTATAATGAATTTGAGTGACAATGATGGAAAATGGATGATTTATATGATGATAGGATGTATTATGGATAAGGGAGGTGATGTTGATGTTGTTGCGTATAGTTAGCCCTTTGAGATTTAGAGAATCTTGGTTTTGGGAAAGGAATTCCTGAAGCCTAACACAATGGTATGAATTGGTGTTTTGGCAAGTCTAGGACTTGATGTTGGGCTTTATGATAAGCTAGCAAATGTTTAGAATTATAAGGAATGCCTTGAGATGGCTTATTAATTGTATGAATGCATATGTATGTTGTGTAGATTGTGTTCCAGACTATGTGGCGGAGCTTTCGGAGCATGCATTCGGATTTCGGCTCTTCCCTCGAGGTAGGAGAGGAGTTTACATTCAAATTGCATGAGTTATATAATTGATGATTATTGTATGGCTTGATACTCATGCTTGCCTTGCCATGTTTATAGTGAAATGATATGAATAGCAAATTGTTGGCTATTGATGATAATGTATGTGTATATATGATGATGAATAACCCATGAGGGGTTGAAATATGTACATGTTAATGAACCATCCTTGAGGGGATGAGGTATATGTTTTGTGAACTGAGAATTTATGTAGATGATTGGCATAGAAGGTGATAGCCATTGTGATGGTATTGGTGATAAGTTTGAGGTTTATGCATAATTGAGGAACTCATAGAGTCAAATAGAGATTTATGTGATTTTGATGGCTTGGGTTAGTCCCAATAGCTTCTATGTGTAGTTTATGACTTGTAGAAATTGGAATGGGCCAATTCCATTGAGAATTGACTCTTGAGGTCCCCAAAAACATTTTAAATCGGGTAAAACACAATTATGTGCATAAGTCCCTCAATTTTGAGAATTTCTGAGTGAGGCCGATGGCCACACGTCATAAATAATATATTTTAGCTTGTGACAAATTTTGAAGGTCATTGGATTTGAATTGAATGAGATTGGGTGATTGGAAGTTGAGATTTTGGTGTTGTTCTGCATAAAAACAGCAGCAGGGCTGTCTTGAATCGATTCAAGACCCTTTGAATCGATTCAAGAGGTGCTGTTTTCATTGTTTTGGGCTCCAGCGGTGTTTGAATCGATTCATGCGAGTTTGAATCGATTCAAGGCCCTCTGTCTGTCAAATTTTGAGATTTTAGGACGCTTGAATTGATTCACACGAGTCTGAATCGATTCAGAGCCCTGTTATGGCCACTGTTGTGCTGTTTTTCCAACTGGTCTGTTTTCTTTGCTGTTTTTGGCCCGTTTGGGCACCTTAATGACATTTTTAGCCTCCGAGTTCTTCATGAAAGTTGTAGATAATTGTGTTACGGAGGTGTGAGAATTGGTCTCACATTAATTGGAGTTTCTAACTCTCATTAGGCGAAAAATACCGAACCTATTACGTTGAAAAATTCAAGTTTAAGGGGGTTTTGAACCCAACTTTTTATGGTGGCCAAATTGGGACTAATAGGTGATATTTGTGACATGTCCCACTATTTTTAAGACTAAAAATGAGATTTCCTCATGCCTTAGTGCTAAAATTTATCATGGGCTTATTGTTGCCTAAAACCCCTTTTATTATGTAACAACAAGCGATTTCATTAGGGGTCCATGTGTGGCGTGTCTTAGTGGTGATTGAGGAATGGCTTAAGGCCTTGGAGAGGTACGTGTATGCCTATACTATGTTATGAATACATGTGTGCCTCACCACTATTGATGTATTATGAATCATAATAAAAAGTAAATGATGTGGTTATATGACACACCTTGTGTGATAATAAAACCAATGAGAGGAAAATTGAATGGCCACGAGTGTATAAATCAATGGATTTGAAATGGTGGCAATGATGATTTTCTAAACATATACTTTTGAAATACCTTGTTGTTTTCCATGCGTGGATAAATGCCATGATGCTTGATTTGATTTTAATTACCATGCGTGGTTTGATGTGGTTATGAATGTTGTGCCTTGAGGGGCCTTATGATTTCTTATGTGCCAATGATAAAAAGATTAAATATACGATTTATCCCTAATTGAGAGGGTAAGATATCCTTGCGAGGTTGTTGGGCACATGCATTATTGGATTATAGCATTCATGGCATAGCATGGTACTGGTATGCATTATTATTGGATAAATCACCTTGCGGGGTGCCATGAAGGGTAAATCCCTGAGTGAAGAGGACGTGGTCCTATTGTTATCGAATAATATGGAATATATCACCTTGCGGGGTGCCACGAAGGGTATATCCCTGAGTGATGGCGGTATTATGTTATTTATTATGAAATGAAACACCTTGCGGGGTGCCACAAAGGGTGCAGCCCTGAGTGATGATGACATGGATATATATATGGAAATAATTCACCTTACGGGGTGCCACAACGGGTATGACCCGAAGTGATGATGATGGTTTGATTGATAAATAATTCACCTTGCGGGGTGCCACAAAGGGTATATCGTTGAGTGAAGAGGACGTTATCCTATTGTTATTGAATAATGTTGAAATATACCACCTTGCCGGGTGCCATGAAGGGTAAATCCCTGAGTGAAGAGGACGTTGTCCTGTTGTTGTTGAATAATGTGAATATATCACCTTGCGGGGTGCCACGACAGGTAAACCCTGGAGTGAAGATGATGTTGATCATAATGTTGAGTATATCACCTTGCGGGGTGCCACCAGGGGTGTATCCCTGAGTGATGATGGTATTGTGATAATTATTGTGAAGAATATCACCTTGCGGGGTGCCACGAAGGGTGAAGAGGACGTTGTCCTATTGTTATTGAATAATGTTGAAATATACCACCTTGCGGGGTGCCACGAAGGGTATATCCCAGAGTGAAGAGGACGTGATCCTATTGTTATTGAATTATTGTGAATTGAATCACCTTGCGGGGTGCCACGAAGGGCATAGCCCTGAGTGATGATGATATGATATTGTGCCGGTGGTTGCGATCACCTGGATTGTGAAATGTGAAAGGCCCTGCAGGGACCATTATATGATGATGAACCAGTGGTTGCGATCACTTGGTATTTGATATGATAAAGGGCTTGCGAGCACTTATGATGCCCATGGTTGCGATCATGAGGCGGGAGTACCCCTTGCGAGGCGGGAAACCTATGTGAATTGTTGAACGTGGTTGCGATCACGAGAAAGCTCCTTGCGAGGCTGCTTTAGGGAGTACCCCTTGCGAGGCGGGAAACCAATGATTATGAATGTTTGATTATGGTGGTTGCGATCACCTATTATGATTATAAAAGATTGATTATGGTGGTTGCGATCACCCATTATGGTTATGAATGTTCGATTATGGTGGTTGCGACCACCCATTGATATGGAATTAAATTTATTGTATATTTGAAATAGGATGACCACGAGTATTGAGAAACCCCTTGCGAGGAGGTACTGAATAAAAGATAAAATGAATAGATGATGTTAATGATTGAGAATGCCCTTGTTGATAAGTGGCAACGTGATAGTGTTCATGAGTGTGCATATGTTGTGTCTATTTATAATATAAATTGTGATTCATGAGGCTAGTATGCCTATTGTGATAATGAGATAATGAATGAATGATAATTTGAGGTTTTGATAGCAAAGTACACATGATGTTTGTATGCTTATACACTTGATCACCATATTTGTTATTCGTCATTTTGAATGTATAACTCACTCTCCCATATGGTCTCCTTTTTAGAATTGTGATGCAGGTTGCCTTGGGATGAGTTTGGATTTAAAGATCAAGCTTTGGTGAAGGTAAATAGTGGTAGAGGAAATGCCTTGGCCGGCAGCATTTATGAATTATTATGTATTAAAATTATGAAATGTATAATTTGTTTATGAAGATATAGATGTTTTAATGAATTTGAATATGTATAGGATATCCCCTTTTGAAACTGTGAATTGGGGACGCAAATATAGTATGTACTAGACGATTAAGTGTGTATTAGAAAAATTGGAACTGATCGATGTAAGCTGATGATTGAGATAGTCGGGGGTATATTCCCGAATGTACATAAAGTTAGTTATATCTTAGGCTTTGCATGCTCATGTAATTATGTAAGATGATGATGGTTGTCTATTAGGCTTGTAATATGCCATTGCATGCTTGCCTAGCCTTTTCTCATATCTTCATATATGGGACTAGGCGTGTGCCCGGTATACATATTCTTCCGCTGTAAACTTTATTATTTTCGTATACCATTATGGGCCATTATTCTATCGATCCAGTTTTAGTTTATTTAATTGTACGCTTCGATTTTATGTGATTCGAGTTTTGGTGTGAATCCGGTATTATTTGAAACGCGAAAAATTTATTCACAATTTTATTAATTATGACGGTCACATCGGGATTCGAGTCTGGGAAACCGGGGTGTTACATTTATACACTGGTACAGTGGGTATCCGATATTATAATCTGACCTCTTAGTGGGAAAGGCCAGTCTTGTTGTGCTGGAGATCCTTCTCACCAGACTTTCACGTTGGTGGGGGTGAAAGGTGGTGTCACCTGCGAAGATTCTCCGACGCTCAAGTTAGTAAGGATACTAAGAACACAAAGAACTTGAACGATGCAATAGTAAGTTATTAGTGAGAACAATGTCACCTTGCATGTGTATCAGAATATGCTATTTATAGTTGAACGTGAAAAATGAATCGTTGGGTGCAAGTGGGCCAGGAGGCTCTGATGCCGTGTGCAGCGTATCATTGAGAGTAGTTCAATACTCAGTGTACGATCGAGGGTAGGTCAATGATCAGTGTACGATTCTAACACAGGAATGGGGAAGATCCACCTTTTCCGTATATCGCTCCTGTAGCTGTACTTTGCACCTTTCGACAGGTGACATAGTCATCTTCCACTGTGCAGGGTATCAATTGTGATAAGTAGTTTAACCACTTATCCTGTCGTAGTATAAGCGAACGGTTATATGTAACAGAAAAATGAGAACGGATCAGGTGCCTTAGATGCTATCTCGGATAACCAGTGAAGGGAGAGCTCCTAGCACGGTATTTTTCAATCCAGATACTGACTTGTGATACCGGTTAACCTTCCAGAATAGTCAAGATGACGTCATAGTCTGGAGACTGGTATCCAGACTGGATCATCTATCCCCTAGCTTGTGTGAGGGACTGTTAAGTTGCTCATATAAGCTACATTATCAGCAAGAGGTCTGGATGCCGGTATAGCATGCTGAAAATACTTACCAAGATGTGTGTCAGTTCCGCTAATTCTCTACCTGTGTGGCCGTTCTGCAAGCGAAGGAACCGCTCTCATAATGTCCCTACAGCGGATTTGGACAAAGATTTGTAATGAGGAGAATCCCAAGAGTTTTTGGAACTTGTAACTCTTGGTATTCGAGTGACTGCTAGAGTGTATTAATGCTCCGAATGATTGGACAATAAATGCTTTTTAACACGTGAGTCATTATTGCTCTAAATGTATAACCGTCGTTGGGCTATCATGGGCCTAAAATTTGAATTTTTGGCCCATTTCGAAAGGTACTTTTTCATGAATCGTCGCCGTTTTCACATGCTTGGGCTTGAAACGACTACGTCGTTTAACTTGGTGATGTTGCGTTTTACTACAAACCACACACCCTCTGACTGACGGCTGAACACCCTTGTTACCTATAAAAGGGGGACTTGGCAAGTTTTAGAAATACATCTTCCTTCAAGCTTTAGCGAAACTCTACAGAAATTTCTGAAGAAACTGTTGCTGCCATTTTTTGAAGCTTTCCTCCTCTTCCAACCTTAACTTCTCTTTAGGTAACCTCACTTCTCCTTCTTTCCAACTTTTTACCTTCTATTTCCTCTATATTTCAACCATGCACCCTAGACTGAACCACGCTGGTCCTTTGAATAGGAGGGGAAGTAACCCTTACAGGCCCTCCGATTATCGTGGTGGAAGGATTTCTGTGGGTCCTTCCAGAGTGGGGCTTCGTGGTTCAGGGAGAAGTGAAGCCTCCTTCCCGAGGCGGCCAGTGGTTAGGCTTGACCCTGAACCCTCCTCTCGTTCTGAGGCCACTGGTTCACAAGGGAGTTCTTCCAGTTCAGGCTGGTTTCTTACTGATGACGTAGCGTTCTACCACTGCACAGACATTTTTGCTCACGCCGCAGACGAAATGGAGATTGAGGGGCGTGGAAAAGTCCCAGTTCTTCACACTCAGGAGGGGTGTGTAAACGTCGTGGCACATTGGCTAGATTGGGAAGCCTTAAATAGGACCCACCCCTACTGCTAAGTAGAAGAAGAGTTCAAGGAGATTGCCTCCCAGCATGCTCGTGAAGATGGTGGGCCGGTGTCCTCACGCTTCAGAGTCTTTACTGAAGAAGAACAATGTGAGAGGTTTTTGGTCTTGGCACCCCGGCCAATGGAACGGATCTGCCACAAAGTGCTAGATAAGCGCTTTGTATACATGTAAGATTACGTCTTCCAGTATCTCAGAGTGCGCTTCCAGCTGAACAATTTTTAAGTGGGAGTCTTGAGGTTCCTGGAGTGTGCCCCCTCCCAAGTGCATCCCAACGGATGGAGCCTCATCCGTTCTCTCAAAGTCCTCGGGGCACATTTTAATTTTAAACCCACCGTGGCTATGCTATTCTACTACTGCCAGGTGGTCCGCCGTGCTAACAGGAAGGGCGATCTGGGATTCGTAACTCTTCGTTGTGACACGAAGGTCATTAACTTTAAATCCTTCACGGAATCAGCAAAGATCGATGGGTGATCCTTCAAACAATATTATACAAGGATTCATGTAAAGCCCAATGAGCCGGTGTTCTGGCTCAGCGAGGACGGCGTCCCCAAGTTCCCTTTAAACTGGACTTATGAGCACTTCTTGCTCGCCAACCGGGCTTACTTCACGGATGAGAGTGAACTCTCTTCTTATTCAATTGAAGTTTTGAGCGCTTTGCAGGCATTTATCGCCGCTCATAAGAAATTCTCATACAACCGACTTCTGGAGTCTGCATCCAGCAGAAACATATATCTAAGTAATAACTTGGCTTTAAATCTGTATATGTTAATCCGATGTCTTCTTGAAACTTATGTTTTTCTTTTTACTTTTGTAGATTGGATAGAAAGGAATAGCTCAGAGATGCTTGCCTTGAAGTCTCTGTTGGTTGACGATGGCTCCTCCTCTAAAGATGAAGAGAACAATGTTCAGCCTAAGAGAAACACTGTCAAGGCGAAAACTAATTTTATTCCTCTGACTTCCAAGGTGGGTGATGACGTCCCTCTCTTAGACTCTCAGGCCAATGAGGAGGAGGCCTCTCAAGAGGAGCCACAAGAGGGGAAGAAGAAGAGAGGTAGACTCGTTAAGGCTACAGATAAGAAGACCTCTACTGCTGTGCCAGAAAAAAGGCAAAAAATTGTTCATGATACCAGTGTAGAGAAAGGAACAACGTCTTCTGGGGTGACCCTACAGCCCTCTGACCGTCCTAATCCTCTGACATTCCCACGGGTGAGGATGGATCCTCCCACCTATTCTTTCCTCTCTCCTTTTCTAGTCTATGAGAGGCCCTCACCTGTTACTCTTCCTCCTCTGCTCTACAAACTTCATCCTACTCTAAAGGTGGATGAGATGAAAGAAGCCATTGCAGCTGGTAAGTGGCAACTGGGTAAGTTGACCGGCTTCTAGAATTCCCTCAGCAACACCGTCGACAACGTGAAGGAGGCGGATGAACTAGCTTCTAAGCTTGAGCATCTGAATGTCTCTGCTGTGAAGGATAGGGCTCAGCTGAAGATGGCAGAGGAGAAGCTGAAGAAGGTTCAGGAGCTGGAGCTGGAGCGATCGGCAGAAGCAGCCTCCCTGAGAAATTCAGTCAAATCTCTTGAAGGGGGGGTTTTTGAACTTCAAGAGGATCTCAGGATGGAAAAGAAAAAAAGCTCCCAGCTTTTTGACCACCTGAAGGCATCAGAGGCCGGAAAACTCAAAAAATAAGAGGAATTTGCTGCCAAGGAGAGGGAATTACTCAAGCAAATAGAAGAGTTGAAGGTGGGGAGTGTCCCAGCTGGGTCATTGGAGAAGGAAAATGCCAAGCTGGGGAAAGACCTGGCTGAAGAAAAAACCAGGGAAACCAAAGTTGTGGAGGCCTGCACTGCTGTGGCCCATGAATCATTTGGCCTGGCTGTCCATCAAGTTTTCTACCGTAACCCTGGAGTGAAATTCAATCTGTACGGTATGAGTCCTTTCTATGAATTTCATGACGGGAAACTAGTTGCAGTAGTGGATGGTCGACATGAGGATTCCCCTTCTTCTTTATTTGAAATGCCCCCTCTCCCAGAAGGTCAGAGCTTGGGTCCCTTTTTCCCCACTCTGGTCCTAGTGGATTCTCAAGAAAAAGATCAAGCTTAAGAAAGGGAGCCCGAGGGTGATAAAAAGGGAGAGCAACCCTCCAAAGAGAACGGTGAAGAAGATGGCAAAGGTCAATAGGTGTACACGACTAAAGATCCTAAGCCTTCCTCTTAGTCTTGTACTTATCTTCTCCTACTGCTGTGTACTGGGATCAGCTCCAGTTTTATTTTAACTTGCATAAAATTTTATCATGAATGAATAGAATTTCCTTCAATCTTCTGTCTTTAATACTTGCAAGAGAAGAACTGCTATGATATAGCTTCAGATGTTCTCAATGCACTCATTTGTTATATTTTTTCCTTTGCAAAACTAATTACACCGTTCTGTAAAAATAACTTAATATCGGGTAGCCGTAGGTACCCCAGAAAAAATTAGTTCAAATTTAAAATGAACAGATTATAGAACGAAGAATCATACGTGCGAATATTGTCCCTAAGTATGAGTGTGTTGGGAGATGGGTATCCGTTGTAGGATGCTTCCGTTAACTCTTTAGGGATAAGGGATTTAGTTTGCTTTGATAGTAGACAAAGCTATTGAATCACTCATAGAGTTACATCATTTGAGATAGAAATATCTAACTGCAAGAAGCTACCTCAATCATAAGAATGATGATTGGGCCCTCAATCACAAGAGTGGTGATTGGAATTGTCCACGCCAGGAGTTACATAATCAATTCACAGAATAAGTGATTGAGATCATCCGTCCTGGGGAAAGTACCTCAATCATAAGGATGATGATTGAGTCTTCACCGACGTTCGGCCAAACCTACTAGTCGTACTCGGAGTTCGGTTTAATCCTACAATCCGAGCCTTCATGTGGGGTTCGGTACAACCTTGAAAAAGGTTTGATCCTACAACCCATTTCTTGAGGTTCGGTTTAATCCTACAACTCAAGTCTTCAACGGTGTCCGGCCAAACCTACTGACCGTACTCAAAGTTTGGTTCAATCCTACAATCTGAGCCTTCGAGAGGGGTTCGGTACAGCCTTGAAGAAGGTCTGATCCTACATCCCATTATTCCACACGAGGAGTTACATCACCAATCACAGAATAGGTGATTGGGATCATTTGTCCTGAGGGTCTTCATATACACCAGCGTAATGCTATAAATCATGACATAGAAAGAGAGTGAAGACATCATGTTCATAAATTGCATTCTCATTAAATTGAATAAGGATTACAAAGAGAGTGTAGCTGGGGTCATGCCTCGTTAAAACCTTCTTGAGAAAAACCCATTGGGAAAAAGCTCAAGTAAGGAAAAAGAGTACATGCCGTCTTACCAACTAGCTGTAATAAATACATAAATTTTGAGTGTTCCACTTGTTGCAGATTAGTGTGCCATCGAGTTCTTCTAAACGGTATGATCCTTTGCCAGTCACCTCAGACACTCTGTAAGGGCCTTCCCACATCGGTGCTAACTTTCCTTGGTGAGCAAACTTATTTCCCACACTTGCCTTCCTTAAAACAAGCTCTCCTATGTTGAATGCTTTGTGTTAAACGCGCTTGTTGTATCGGAGGGTGGCCTTGGCTTTAATCGCTTGATCCCTAACAAAAGTTTCTTCTCAAAGTTCCTAAAGAACATCCAACTCCGATGCCAAATTGGCACTATTGCTCTCCTCAGAAAAGTATTCCACCCTTGTCGATCTGGTCTGGAGCTCCACTGGAATCATCGCCTCGACTCCATAAGTAAGACGATATGGAGACTCATTAGTGGAAGTATGGGGTATGGTGCGGTATGCCCACAAAACGTGGCACAGCTGGCAGTCCATCCGCCCTTTGCTTCACTAAGACGCTTCTTAAGTCCCTTCAACACTTCTCTATATGCTACCTCCGCTTGGCCATTCGTTTACGGGTGTTCAATAGACAAGAAGATTTGGACTATCCCCAGTCCTTCAAGCAACTCTGTGAACTTCTTTCCAGTAAACTGAGTGCCGTTATCTATGATAATCCGTCCTGGCACTCCGAATCGTGCTATAATGTTCTCATATACGAAGCGTCATGTCTGACCTGACGTGATGTGCACTACAAGCTCTACTTCGATCCACTTGGTAAAGTAATCCACCCCAACTATTAGATACTTAATTCCACCAGGAGCTGTTGGGAATGGACCCAGGATATCAAGGCCCCATTGATGAAAAGGCCATGGCACGGCTGATGAAGAAAGTTCTTGGGCCGGTGTATGATGAAGATTGGCAAATCTCTGACACAGATCATACTTCTTTACAAACTCGATGGAGTCTTTCTTCATTGTGGGCCACTAGAAGCCTGCCTGAAGAACCTTCATCATCAAACTTCTTCCTTCGGCGTGGTGTCCACATTGTCCCTCATGCACTTCTTCCAGCACACCTTTTACCTCGTTCTCATTCAAGCACTTGAGTTATGGCATAGAGAATCCCCTCCATATGAGCATGCCATCCATCATCATAAAATAAGGTAGCTCCCTTTTTAGCTTCTTTCTCTCCAGGTCATCAGTGGGCAGCTGTTCCTCCATGAAGTATCGAATATAGGGAACCACCCATGAACTCTCATCAAAGGCTCGATACGATATTGTATTTAACGATGGTGCCAAAGGTATACTGGGTGATGATAAAGTGCTCTGCACCACTGTAGTTGTACTACCAAGCTGTTTTATGCTCACAAGCCTTGAGAGAATATCCACCCTAGTGTTTTCTTCTCTTGACACATGCTTAAAATCTAACACAGAGAATCTTCCCTTCAACTCATTCACACAATTCAAGTATAGCTGAAGCTGGGGCTCACGGACTTGGTACTCACCTTGAATCTGCGATATCGCCAGCTGTGAATCGCTGCATAAGGTTACTTATGTTGCTCCGATATCAATTGCTGCTCGGAGCCCGGCAAGACATGCTTTGTATTCGGCCTGGTTATTGGAGGTTTTAAAATTGAATCGAAGAGAAATCTCCAAATGCACACCATCATCACTCTCCACAATGACGCCAGCTCCATATCCTTTATTATTTGATGACCCATCTACATAAATGGTCCAGTGAGCACGAGGTGTGGCTGGATCTGCCCCTGTCATCTCTACGACAAAATCAGCTAGGACTTGGGCTTTGATAGCTCCTCGTGGTTCATAGAAAACTTTGAATTCAGAAATTTTGATAGACCACTTAATCATCCTCCCCGCGAGGTCCAGCTTGCTTTGTATGGAACGGAGTGGAAAATCCATTCTCACCAATATTGGGTGTGCATGGAAGTACGACCTCAATCGTTGTGAAGCCCAAACAACTGTGAGAGTGACCTTCTCAATCTTCTGGTACCGGCCCTCTGCTCCTTGCAGCGTTTTGCTGGTGAAATATACTGGCCTTTGCCCCTCTGGGGTTTCTTTGACCAATGCTACTCCCAAAGCTTCATCTGAAATAGCCAAATACAAAATGAGGGTCTCACCGGGGTCTAACTTTACCAATATCGGGGACTCGACAACACCTCCTTGAGCTCTTGGAGTGCCTGCTCTTGTTCCTGTCCCCACTCAAACTTCTTGAACTTCTTTAACACCTTGTATAGGGGAAGGGATCTATGCGCTATCTTGGGCATGAACCGAGCCAAAGTTTCCATCTTTCCATTCAGAGATTGCACCTCCCTCAAGTTTTTTGGACTCTGCATGCCCAGTATTGCTTGGCACTTCCCTGGGTTAGCCTCAATACCACGCTGAGTTAACATGAAACCCAGAAACTTCCCAGTTGGGATAGCAAAAGTACACTCTAATGGGTTTAGTCTCATGTTATATTGCCTCAAGCGTGTGAATACCTGGCGTAAGTCTTCAATATGATCACCCCCAGCTGGGGTCTTGGCAATGATATCGTCAATGTACACCTCCACCAGCTTGGTGTACATGCCTTCAAACACTTTGTTAATCATACGCTGGTAAGTGGCCCCAGCATTCTTCAAACAGAAAGGCATGACGGTGTAATAAAAGACACCGCGATCATTAACGAAAGCCATTTTCTCCTGATCTTCCTCCCACATTTCTGGGGAATCCCCTAGGACGACGTCCTTAGAACCTCCATCCGGCATGGGCTTTGAAGGGTTAAGCGGATCGATCTTCAACTCTGCTCTGGGATCAATATCAATCAAACTGATAGACCCAGCCGCTGTTCCTCCATCGTTCAACTTCCTCTTCTTGTTAAACGCCTCCAGCTTCACCATATTCAGGCTCAGGTTGTAACAATACCTAGCCATCTCTTGATCACCTCGGAGGGAAGACACACCGTTGTCTGTATCAATGAACTTGATAAAGAGATATGGAGTGGATACAATTGCTTCCATGGCATTCAGCGTAGGACGACCTATAATCCCGTTGTAGGGCGACTCCACATCAATCACCAAAATCCTAGATTTCACTGTTCTTGCTCTAGGCTCGCCTTTAAAAGACACAGTGTCAAGGTACCCCTTGGTTGATTGCTTTACTCCGTTGAAGGCCATTAGTTCCTATGTGTAAGGCTATAAATCTGAGTCATTGAAGCCCATTCTTTTAAAGCAATTGTAAAAAATAACATCACAGGAACTTCCCTGGTCAACGAGAATTCTCTTTACGTCTTTGTTGGCTATTACAGCGATAATAACCACTGCGTCATCACCTCTTAGGATGGTTGGGCCAAAGTCATCGTCTGTAAATGACACCACCGATGCTACCACGCCGTCTCTGAAAGGGCGGTTATCCCTAGGCTTCCCTTGTACAGATAGAATCATTCTATAATGATTCTTGCAAGCTGCGATCGACGCTCGTCCCCCAGGAAACCCTCCAGCGATCATATCGATTACCTTGCGCCGGCCTTGCCTCTGCTGTTAGGGCATACCGTCCTGCTGAGCACCCTCACTGATAATGACTCCTTTTATTTTCTGAGTGGCTGAGAACCTCCTGACTGGATTACGACTGTTGTCACCCTCATCTTCGCAATCTCCTCCTCTCTTCTCAATCCAGTCTGGCTTATCCAAGGATTTCTCCTTGAATAGTATTGTTTCAACTTTCCCTCCCTGATGAGGGTTTCCACTGCGTTCTTCAAAGCCTTGCATTCATCTGTGGTGTGGCCCACCTGCTCATGAAAACCATAATACTTCCGTGGATTGTCGGGCCGTTTCATTGGAGCAGGCTTCCTTATACCATACACACTGAGTGTGCACCATCCAACCTCCCTTAAAATTTAGGAATGCCTGGAGTTTAATGGGGCATAGTTGCTGAACGAGGCTACACGCCTGTTCTATTGTTGAGGTTGAGGGCTTCTAAAATCATCTCTTTGAACATGCCTCTCTGGTCTCACTCTCTTCTTATCTCTCTGTGGCTGAGGGGGAGGCACTAGTGGTTTAAGCCTAGCTGTTGTGGCTTCCAAATGCATCTCTATGCCCACATACTTTGAGGCCTTCCTTTGGAATTCCTCAAACGTCGTCGGATGGCTCTTTACTAAAGACAGGGCAAAGGTTGATCTAGGATGTAGAGCCTCGACAACAATATGGAGCTGAATGGCCTTTGTAAGATTAGGCACCATCACTGCCTCCTTGTAGAACCTCTTCAGGAACTCTTGAAGAGTTTCATTCTCCCCTTGCCTAATTTGGGCCAATGTATGAGAAGTCCTGGGGATGTCTCTTGAAATAACGAAATGACTCTCGAACGCAGCTGCCATTTCCTCCCAGGAGTTTATCGAACCTGAAGGTAGACTTTTGAACCAGCTAAAAGCCTCTCCCGTCAGTGTTCGTGGGAACATCCTGAACATTACGTCTTCATCTGCTCCCAGATACATGGCTTCGTACACGTAAGCATCAAGGTGCTTAGTGGGATCTGTCTCTCCATTATACTTTCCGATCGAAGTGGTTAGGTTGTTTGCAAATGCTTGGGGATAGGCACACTCATGAGCCTCCTTGAGAAATGAACATTGAGCCTATATGTCCCAAAAGTCATCACCACCCGCTCCTTCCTTCTTCCATTGACTCTGTCCCCAGAGTCTTGAGTTTGCTCCCGCTCCTCGAAGGTGGGGATCTTTGAATATTGGAGAGTAGTGGACTTCTCTCTCCAAGATGTGTGGTGTGTCTCCTCAGCCTAAGATGTTGCTTTGTTCTCCATCGCCCTTTTATCTCTTCTCAACTCTATCAACTTCTCCCTGAGTTGCCTTATGACTTCATCTCGAGGATCCGAAGCAGCGATAGGTATCATCCTCCTCGAGTTAGTTCCGGGAGAGTCGAAAACAAGTCTCCTGCTAGTATGCTGATGGGTCATATCCTCTATGTGACCATCGACGAACTCACGTCCATCTCCTTCCATGGCTAGCTACTGAACTTTTACGAAAAGTGGGAATAACTCTATCACGTCCCACTGGGCGTGCCAATGAACTGGTCTAGTTTGGGGTCAAGGATCCGGACTGGGAACCAACCACAAAAGTTGGTGATTTAAGTGTTTATACACTGGTATAATGGGTATCCGGTATTATAATCCGACCTCTCAGTGGGAAAGGCTGGTCTAGTTGTCCTAGAGATCCTTCTCACCAGACTTTCACGTTGGTGGGGGCGAAAGGTGGTGTCACCTGTGAAGATTCTTTGACGCTCAAGTTAGTGAGGATACTAAGAACATAAAGAACTTGAATGATGCAATAGTAAGTTATGAGTGAGAACAACGTCACCTTGCATGTGTATCAGAATATGCTATTTATAGTTAAATATAGAAAATGAATCATTGGGTGCAAGTGGGCCAGGAGGCTCTGATGCCGTGTGCAGCGTATCATTAAGAGTAGTTCAATACTCAGTGTACGATCGAGGGTAGGTCAATGATCAGTGTACGATTCTGACACAAGAATGGGGAAGATCCATCTTTTTCGTATATCGCTCCTGTAGCTGTACTTTACACCTTTCGACAGGTGACATAGACATCTTCTGCTGTGTAGGGTATCAATTGTGATAAGTAGTTTAACCACTTATCCTATCGTAGTATAAGCGAACAGTTATACGTAATAGAAAAATGAGAACGGATCAGGTGCCTTAGATGCTATCTTGAATAACCAGTGAAGGGAGAGCTCCTAGCACGGTATTTTACAGTCCGGATATTGACCTGTGATACCGGTTAAGCTTCTAGAACAATCAAAAGGATGTCATAGTCTGGAGGCCAGTATCCAGACCGGATCATACCCGATTTGTGACAGGATGCTCTAGAAGCTTCCTGAATCAACTACGGCTTTAGAAATAAATTCACCATTAATTCTCCCTTAGGAATTTGATTTCATGCTCTGCATGAAAATTGTAGAGGTCTACGATAAGGATCCATAGCAAAAAAAATGGAGTGATTCAGGCATGGGACAAAGGAGATACATGAATTTTATCAAAGGCTGCCAGCATTGAAATGAATCAGCCAAGAGGTCACAAAGATTTATTAAATGGTGATTACTAAATTAAATGACATGTTGAAATTGAATGAATCTAGATTGGTGTATATGAGATTTTTGATAGCCCGATAGACTTGTAATGATGATAATATGATGACATGTGTTAATGATAGTTAATTTAGATGAAGTATTTGAAAGTAAATAAAACTATATTGGCGTGTATGAAATTATGAATGGCCCAAAGGGCTTGTGATGATTTTGATATGATTAAATGTTATTGATGTTGAATTATGTCTATGATTGAGTTATTATGGTAGACGAAATAATGAGAAATTAAGGGAATGGGTGTGAGTGAATAAAGTTAAGGTTTAGCCTTTTCACTATATTGTGAGTCCTATATTAATTATGATTTCTAGCACTCATCCTTGTTGTTTATTTCTTTTTAGTAACCAATGAAAAGCAGATCACGCATGCCCCAAAGGGAAGTGCTAAGTGAAGAGTAGGTGCCAAGGAAAGGAGTGGAATTGATCTAATTGATAATGCTTCCAAATGAATTTGGTTATGTATGATGATTAAACTTTGGTGATTATGATGTTATGTTTAAATCCTAGAATTAGATCATATCATGATGAACAATGTTTAATACTTGTGTTTGATGAATTGGCTATGTGAAATTAGTACATTGTTTTGATGTATGCATGTTATGTGTTGGAAATTATATAAGAATGGTATTGACACATTGCTTGCTAGTATAGAATGATGATTGGAAGGTGATTGTGATTGTGTAATATGAATATAGGTGTGGGTGTTCGGTGATTGAAACAACATGATGATGTTATAGTTAGCTTTGTTAAATTAGGTTGAATTTGAGAAATAAGTGAGTTTTTGGAAACTGAGTAGGTCTTTTTATGATTCGGGAGGAATTTGAATCCTCAGAGAGTACCAATAGGTTTCCAAAGTCATTTGGGACTTGTGTGTGTGACCATTGCTTGATTTCGAGGTTTAGAGCATGGTGTTGGTCATAATCTGTTTAAATTGCATTTTGTGCATATATTGTTCATATGAAGGAATTTTTTAGTATGGATTGCGCCAGCAGGTTCGGAATGAGGGGAATATAGTGCCCATGGAGCACTAACACATTTTGTAGTTTAAGCCATAACTAAAATCCACGGTCTAAAGTGAAAAAGCTATGGCCTTTAGTTTAGGCCACGGTTTGGCCATACTTTCTGTGGTGTGGTCTAAAACAAAAGGCCATGGTTTTTTACTTTCAATCACATTGTTTTGAAAATCATGGCCTTGGGCATTAGAATAGGCTATGATTTTTTGCATTAGTTTTAAGCCACGTTTTTTTGCATTAATTTTAGGCCACAATTTCTCAAATATGGCCACATATTAAAGGCCACAGTTTGTTGATCTAGTCTTTAGGCCACGTTTTTTTGTAATGGTTAAGACCATGGTTTTACAAATGTGGCCATGATTTTTTAAACTTATCTTTAGACCACATTTTTTTGTTATAGTTTAAATCATAGTTTTACAAGTGTGGCAATATGTTTAAACCACATTTGAGTCATTACACAACAAAAAGTTTGCTAAATATCTTACACAACAAACAGTTTGCTAAAAATCTCAAGACCAATAATATCTTACACAACAATTTATAATTTGAGTCATTACATAACAAAAAGTTTGCTAAATATCTTACATAACAAAAAGTTTGCTAAAAATCTCAAGACTAATAATGTCTTACACAATAATTTATTGTTCACTTTTAAGCTCAAGATTAATAATGTTTCCAAATATATTGAACATATCATCATTCTTGGTCATCATCTTCAACATCTTGAGCCACATATTCTTCCTCTTCAGTTGCAATGAAGAACATATGATTCATACAAGACCATTAAGAAAATGCCTAAGGATATTATTTATCACCATAAATCGCACACACATTCAGAAAATCATTGTTATTAAACTAGATAAGAACACCTTAACAAGTAGTGCACACATTAACACTAATTATATATGTTCTCAATAATACAAAATTAAGTGTTTAAGGAAATCATTCAATATGAATTTTATTTACTCATTAATCACTAAGTGAAATACACACCATTCAATTTTCATTTTACAAACTAGGAAAAAATGCATAACAAATGTTTTATACATATATGAAACAATTACCTACATTAATATGAACCACAAGGTACAAGGAACCACAAGGTACTATAAAGAACACAAGATACATAGAAGGTCATTAAGAAAATACCTAAGGATATCATTTATCACCAAAAATATTACACACATCATTGCAATAGAAAATCATTTCTATTAAACTAGATAAGCACACCTTAACAAGTAGTGCACACATTAACACTAATTACATAGCTCTCAATAACACAAAATTAAATGTCTATGGAAATCATTCAATATGAATTTTATTTACTCATTAATAACAAAGTGAAATACAAACCATTCAACTTTCATTTTACAAATTAGGAAAAAATGCATAACAAATGTTTTTTACATATATGAAATAATTATCCACATTAATATAAACCACAAGGTACAATGAAGAACACAAGATACGTAGAAGACCATTAAGAAAATGCCTAAGGATATCATTTATTACCACAAATATCGCACACATATTCAATCAACTAACAAACCTCTTATGTATTCAATCAACTAACAAACCTCATTCAAATAACAAACCTCTTATCACCCACATCAATTCTACCTCTTATGTATTCAATCAACTAATAAACCTCATTTGAATAGAAGTATGAAAAGCCATTGGTTCCTACATATTCATATGATTTATTCAATCTTAGTAAACTGCAAAATGAATATTAATATTAAACATTTGCTTGATAATAAGAATATTTATATTATATACCTGTAGTTGATGAGGAATATGAGATGACACATATGAACATGTACCAACGTTATTTTCATATCCTAATGTAATTGCCATCATATTATCCACCTCTTCGTCATTCAAGTTTGGGTTTTGTTGTTTCATCATTATCCTCATAAGCCCTTTCATTCCTTCAAACTACTTTTCCATCCTAGTCAACTGCTCAACATGTTGTTTTTTGATAGGTGCAATTTCTTTATTTTTTAGAATGGTAGGTGTCTTAATTAGTTCTTCCATAGGAACGAACTCTACCTGGCTTCTCCTTCCCAAACAGTGATTGAAATGCTTCAACATCATTTAAATTTTCAATTCATTCTTGAAGTTTATCCCAATAAAACGAAAGCAATGTCAAGATAAAACATGAACATTTTTATGTAACGAAATCCATAAGTTTTTCTTAATTAAACTTATAATGACACTATGTGTTTCCTTATTAAGATTTCCATTAAGATTTCCATTTTGACTCTTACAAGTCTCAATAAACATTTCAGCTTGGATGACTTTCTCTCCATTCTTCTTTGTTCCTACATTAATTAGATAATGAGAATAAATACACTTTAACTTGATTTTCCCTATTCATATAAACGTATAAATACACTACCATTTGTTCATGAATTCTAGCAAAGTTTATTGGTCCCATTTGATACATATACTTTTGCTTTGCCTCATTAATGGCATTTCTTCTACTAATGCTCTACATTGGAGAAATAAAATGTTAGACACTAAAATATGCATTTTAAAATCAAAGAACCCAATAGCTAACTTACCTCAATAATATCATTCCTTTAATAAGTTATTAATTGCTTGAAATGAGCTTCATGTATATTATGAGGAGGATGCTTTAACCTTTCTTTAATAATCGAGTGCTTCAAAAAGTATTTCTTCTTGACTTTGTACTTGTAACGCCTCCAAGCATCATTTATACGAGAAAATACTCCTTTTCTTTCATCATTAGAAATATTGTATTTTTCCTAACAAAATAATTATTGTCATAAATAATTAATAAATACAATTGCATAAATATCATAACATACAAATTCAAATTCCATACATTTCCCAAATAATTGCTCCATTATTGTTTACTAAAGCTTTGAAATTTGTGTAAACCAAAGGACAAAAGTCTGTATTCCTTGCCATGGTTCCTAGAAAATGACTAAAACAAGATACAATTTAACCCGCGGGTCCAACGGGCTCTCTATCTTGATCTAACACAATTTCTTGCCATTCCTCCTTATTCCCTGAATGTACTTTCAAACATTGTATTGGTCCTCGTGTTCTTTTCTTACTTGTCACTATTATATATAAAATGTATGTAAGATTAAATATTCAAACTTAAAAACATGTAAAATAAGCATAAGAACTATACCCCAAAACATAACTAAAAAGTGCAATATACAAATAAAGTTATTTTACCATGCTAGCTAAAAGTAACCTAAACCATTGAGAAAATAAGACCTATACCTATAATTATGATGCAGCCTTGAAAAATATTGAAATCAAATTTACCTTGAAGTATTGTGGCGATAAAAAAACATTACCTTTAAGTGCATTAGTGCTGTCTTCACTACTTTGCTCTTGTGGTTGTGCATTTGTTTCTTGTTCCATTCTATATTGAAACGCATTAACACTTTCATCTTCTAGGTCTTCATCTTCACCAACTTGTTCATTTTCTTGAAAGAAGTCATCAATTAGCATGGATGGACATAATGGGATTGTCTTTGGTTTTTTTGTGTTACCTTGCATTATTCTTGGTTCATTATCCCCATGCACTAGATTTTTTGGAACTTTATTTTCACTACTAACTTGAAGTTGAGTCATTCCCTTAGATTGGTAATTTGTTTAGTTTTGGGTAGGTACTTTGGGTTTAGGGACTTTTGCTTGATTACACGATTGGTTTTGGGTTAGAACTTTAGGTTGTGATGGTTTAGGTTGATTCATTCTCTTTGGTTGGTCAATTGTTTGGTTTTGAGGAACTTTGGGTGTAGGGACTCTTGGTTGGCTACTTGATTGGTTTTGGGTAGGAACTTTGGGCTTATGAACTCTTACTTGGCTAGTTGATTAGTTTTGCATTAGGACATTGGATTTAGTGACTACTATTTGGTTGGTTCCTTTTTTTTGGGCTAGGACTTGCTTACTCATCATTCCCTTTGCTTCACCACTTGCTTGGTTTTGAGAAAGGACTTTTGGTTGAGTCATTGTCTTTGGTTGCCCATTTCCTCAATTTTGACTAGAGGTTGTTGGTTGAATCATTCCATTAGCTTGACCACTTGTTGCAAAATATGATAACCGAAAGTGGCCTTCACTGCTTCCTTTGATTTGTTTGGTTCCTACCTTTTTTCCTCTAATTTTACTAATTATCTTCTTACGCTTAATTTGAAAATGCTTCAACAATTCAACACTTAACCTTACTTGAGGAAGTTGAAGACTAGAAATACTTTTTTAACCCTTATCTTGAGCTTTCATCATTTTATTAAAACACATTTCCTACTCTATTTTCTAACAAGTAAAATGAATTAAGTCAAAAATATAACATTAGTCTCAAGTATTTACAATAAGCATTTAAATATGATCACATGTATACAATATTAATAAGAGAGCAATCATTACCATTTTTTAGAATAATTCACTACAAAAATTACAACTTGAAGGAAAATTATAGCTTGAAGGTGATGTAATGTTACACCTGTATTAAAAATTACAAAGACATAGAAGACACAAATAGTACAGTTAACACTTTATAGGTTGTCAGAAAGTATGCTATTAATAGAACTTTTTATGAATTGATAAATAATTCAATAAAAATATCTTGAAAATAACACTTAAAATTATGGAGATGTTTCTTATGATCACATACATGCATTACTCCATGAAATCAAATAAAGGGTCATCAAAATCTAAATCCTCTTCATATTCAATTTCTATTGTAAGATGCACAGGCTTCTCAACCACTATTGTTGGAATGTCTTCCCTAGCCCAATTGAATCTGCCATTATTGTCAAACTTATCGGTTGGAAATACTTCTAAATCTAATTGATCAATCATGTTAAAGAAATCTCTTGGAACTAGCTGCAAGGCATAATTTCTATTTTCATTTAAAGGATCTTGGATGTAGAAACAGTGATGGAATTGAGAAGGTAACACAAAAGGATTATTTTGGTAAAGCATTTTGTTGAAGTATACACATTTTAGCCCATATTTGTTGTCTTCAACCTCAAACCAAGCACACTTAAACAGGAAAAACTTGAACTGACTATAATGGTCTAATTCAATTATATCATCAATTGCACCATAGTAAGTGATGGATTTAGTCCTAGGATTCTCATCCTTAGAGCTTGTAAAACTTGGAGTTAATAAAGCCAATGTCACGCCAGAATTTTGAGTTTTGTGTTTTGCATCTCACTTCATAGTATGGAACCTATGTCCGTTAATAAGGTAGCACGAATACCTCTTTGCAACAATATTTAGACTTCTAGATAATCCTTTTAGTTGAGACGATACATCATCCTTCAACGCTCGAGTCTTAAACCATTCATTAAAGTCTTTGCTTTGGGATTTGGCCTTGGCCCATCTTCCTCTTTTTCTACCTTTCTTCATTACATCTGCATGCTCTTTATAAAGACATGAATGGAGTTGTTAGAGACACACTTAAATAGAGAAACAAGTATTAGAAAATGTTGAACAGCTATTTTAATACCTAATGTATGGTTGGATGTCACCGCAATTGAATGAGACATAGCGATGGGCTTATGCTTTAGACTTGTAATCTAGAGAAAATGGTTTGCTTGCTCCTAAGTGTCAACCAATAGATGAAAAGTAATTAGTTGAATTTATTTCACATAAATCACTATTATCATCATTTTGACTCTTTTGATTTTGCCTTGTTTTCACATTGTTATTCAAGTATCTTGAACAAAAAGTTAAAGCTTCTTCAGCCAAATATCCTTCAACAATGGAACCTTCTAGATAAGCTTTGTTACGCACATATATTTTAAGCTTACACAAGGTCCTTTCTATAGGATACATCAATCGAAATTGGACGGGATCACCTAATCTGACTTCCTGAGCCAAATGAATAGGCAAGTGAACCATTACATCAAAGAAACTAGGAGGAAAAATCATCTCCAACTGACAAATGTCTTCAGCAATCTCTGCTTCCAAGTGGTCTAAATCTTCAACATGGATAACCTTTTGACATAAAGATCAGAAAAAATATCCAAGACGAATTTAAGGCTCGACTACTACAATCAGCATTATGTCTTTTATTGCTATTCATAGCAAGTAATGTATCATGAAATGTGCATTATGACTCTTGTAACCAGATATCTTCTTATCGGAAATATCCACACATTTAGAGATATTTGACACATTCCCATCTATGTGATATGTGATATGCTCATAGTCCTAAATAGGTTGAATTCGTCACTCACTAATTCAAGTCTCACATTACGAGACTCAAGAAAAACTGGGATGAAGTCTACCAAAGTCCTTCCATGCTTGGCCATTAGCGGGATGCCTTAATTTCCTATCCTTTGAGCATTCCTCTTCACGCCATCTCATGGAATCTGTTGTTGCTAAACACATAAATAGCCTCTGAAGTCTTGGGAATCAATGGAAAATATCGTAAAATTTTGGCAGGAACTTTATGACCATTCTTCGATTCCTCTACCCCACCATCTTCTTGAGGATATTCTTTCCATCACGAGGTCTTACAAACTTTGCATTCTCATGTTCTTTCCAATAAATCATGCAATCATTTGAACATGCATGAATCTTTTTATAATCTAGGCCTAAATCCCTATTCATGGTCTTTGACTTGTTAAAAGATTCAGGGAAAATGTGCAAATTAAGAATGGTTTCTTTCAATAATTTTAAAAGAGTCGTGAAAGAAGTATTGCTCCATCCATGAAGACACTTTAATAGGTACAATCGTAAAATGAATGACAGGGTAGAAAAACTCTCACATCCTAGGTATAGTTCATGCTTCGCATCATCCACCAATTTGTAGAACTTTATTGCATCTCCATTGGGACCTTTACTAGCTCCTTCATTTGTCACATTTCTAAATGTGTCAAATAATAAGCCATCAATGTTGTCATGAATTTTCTCTTAGCCTTCCAAGTCATCATTTATCTCCATAGACACTTGTATTTTCTCACCATGGTGAACCCAAACATTGTAGCCTTTTAGAAATCCTTTGGCTATTAAATGATCATAGATGACATCTCTTGTAGTCTAACATTTACTTTTACACATTGCATAAGGACATAACATCTTATCTCCTTGAGGTCTTCCTTTGGTGTAGGCAATATCTAAAAATGACTTTACACCATTTATGTACTCTTCACTAAACCTTGCACACTTTGTCCAATCTTTATTCATCACTTATAATCTAAGTAACAACATAGAATAGGAAAAAATAAAATAAAGGGTGTAATATATAATGACATTTCAAAGTCAAATATCGATATAAAAAATGTTTACACAAAATTTTAAAACATTCACATTAAAGACTCTTAATATTTTATTACTGTTCCAATTTTTAAAAAATATATAATGTAGTAAGTTGTAAAATTAACAACTTCCTAATTTATAACACAACGGTAACTTTGTAACTTACTATATTAGATATTTTAAAATTTGGGATAGTAAGTTATAAAATATTAAGAGTCTTTAATGTAAATGTTTTAAAAATTAGTGTAAATGTTGTTTACACAGATTTTTAAAATAACTGATATAACAAACTATAAAATGAATTAACTATTTGTTATATGCTTTTTTGTCAAGTGGAAACAAATTATGACAACCACATATACATTATTAAATATTTCTAGTTAGAGAAATAAATTAGGCACATAATAAAACAATTAAATTACCTGGATTGAAGTTAGACTTTGAATAGCTTTAATTTCCCTTGACAAACACTGATCTAATTCCATTGAAGAAAGATATACTACAAAAAAATATTATAAAACAATCTTTAATTTAATTCTTTCATCTAAAATAACAACAACAACAATAATAATAATAACAACATTAAAAATAAAATGTCTTATTTTCCATTAAAACAATTGTTTTTTTAAATTATCAAAATATGGGTTGTAACATCCCCGTTCCAACTATGATTAATTATCTTCATATGTGTAACATCCCCATGGGAAGTGACCGGATAAAATAAAAAAAAAGCCAATAAAATAACACCCCCTTAACTTAATTAACTAGAAAGAGTAAGGGATTAACGTTAAAAGATACTGATGGAGACAAGGTGGCATGGGCAGGACTACCACTCCACATTTCCCCATCCCACCGTTCTGTTTCTCGTGCGAGCACTTATAATGGGTGATGGCCCCTGTTCTTCACGCTGGAGAGTCCTCCTCTGCGAACTCCCTTCTTCCTTTCTCTTTTCTCTTGCCCTTCTCTCCCCTTCTCTGCTCTCCAGTTCCTTCCCTGCTCCGAGGGCCAAGGTGACGGTGCTGCAGTGGAGTGGAACTTCCCCACACGGGAGGGGACCAGCGTCAAGGCAAGAGCAGAAACACCCCTGCACCACTCGCAAGAGACGGTAGCACTCCAGAGAAGGTGCCGAGTGAAGCAGCAAGGAGGAGAACCATCACTCAAGCAGAAGAATCTCTCGGAGTTTCGCAGTTGGTAGGGGGAGTATCTTACATGTTAAATGCATGGGTTACGAATGGGTTGGAGACACTGATAGTTATAGTATTGTATCTTGTTGTGTGGTGTGTTTGCATGTAAAATCTCCGAATGCAGGTTAAGTAAGAGTGAGTGATTGTATGTTAGCATCTTCCTTAAAAATGCATGTGAACCAGACTGCATGTTGTGTTTTGTCGATGTGAATGTTTGATTGAATCTATCCATGTCATAGGAATGCATGCGTAGATTTAGTTCCAATATTGCCATGTACTGATTGCATGCTGTGTTATACTGATTTGAATGCTTGTGTGAACTCACGGATCCTTCGATAAATACGCAAGTTGTTTAAAGTTGATGGTGCTGTAAACTGATTGCATGTCATACTTGAGTGAATGAAAATGATCATGGATGCTTGGTATGGGTGGATACCGGTTGCATGGAACTTACACATTGTTAATGATGATGATGATTGCATGAGAACTGTATGTGTTGAACTAACATGCTGGGTCTTGACAATATATCACCGATTGCATGCGAAATATGTGTGTGTGAGGATGTATGTGTAAAATGAATACTGTGTGTTGAATCCGCGTGTGGCGCATGAGATGTGTTGTGTTGGGAGCACGTAGTGTGGGACACTACCCTCGGTTATTCAGCGTGGGACGCTGCCAAATCCTTGAGTGAGACTCAAGGTAGCCCTGAGTGGGACTCGGGCTGCCTGTGAACACCTCCGTTGGCGCCGAGAGCGTTGGTGTCACCTATGGCAAACGGTTGGGTACCTGTAAAACGGCCAAGCAGCTGGGAGCTGATTTGATAGCTGAGAGCTATGTATAAAAAAAGGCTGAAAGCCTACGTTGCAACGTCTAACCAATACACACGAGTGCGGAACCGAGTGAAACACTATGTATTTATTACTGTTAATATTGTTTGAAACTGGCTATGCATGCGAAGTTGTAAGTGAAAGGATGAACGTGTATAACAGAGTAAATACTCCGTGTATGTGTTGTTGATACTGACTGGAATTTGATCATGCATCCGATAGTGTGGGTAAGGATAATGAATGTGTATGCCCGAGTGAGCCATTCCGTGTGCATGAAATCTGTTCGTGAATGTATATATATATATATACAAGTGTATCAGTGTCATTAAAATGTTATGTGTACAGCCGAGTGATAAAATGGTGAAGATCGGTCGGTAAGAGTTATATGTGCCCCTGGTTAACTGATGTTGCTCTGTCTATAATCGTGTTTGTATGTATATATATATTGTTGTATAATTAAGAAATAACCTGAGTCGGTATCTATCATTTAAAATTTAAGATGCTCACCCCTGTAGTGGCCATTTTTCAGTGAATGTCTCTTGGGATGAGGATCAGAAGAAGCGCTGGAATGATGAGTGAAGTGCTGATGCACTTGGGAGGCCTAACGACTGCGTACATGTCATACATGTTGTTCTAGATTGAGCTCTGACCGGCTCAAGCCTGATGTTCGTGTTTTGGGATAAATAGAACTCTTAGGGGCTAGAAGAAGTATGATGATGTGTTTGTAAACGTAATACACGCTCTTATGTATATATGTATATATATCTATGTGTGTGCCATGCTGCATGATACCTTGTTCCATGCATAAACATAATCATGCTCTGTTGGGTATACAGGGATAGCATGACTTAGCACGAAGAAAGCCAAGACAGGGTGAGATTGTGAAATGTCACTAGAGGAGGGAGTCCTAGACGTTCTGAGTGGATGAGGGTATGCAACCCCGAGTGGGGATTGACGTGAGAGACTTCCCCAAGTATCAAGTTGTTGGTACTCCGAGTAGAGCCTAAACGCACTTCAGTAAGAAACGAGTGAAATCCCCGAGTGGTCATGGGAGAGATCACCACCGAGTGAGAAATGTAAGTAAAAGACCGAGTGAGGAAGAGCTCATATTTTCCGAGCAAGATCATAAATAAATCTCGAGTGAGGCAGAGTTTGTGTCCCCTAAGTGAAAACCTCGAGTGATTCCTTCCTAAAAAGGGGTTCGAACAGCGGGTTAGAGTGGGTTAGACCCTGAGTATAAGGTAGTGATAATCTGAGTGAAAGACGTAAAGTCTGAGTGAGGATTTGTATCCCGAGCGGTTGTGTCTCGAATAAGTCCGAGTGGGACTTAGCTACCTGACTTCCCGAGTGAAGTGCGAGTGTGAGGATTTGCCGAGTGAACCCTTATCCATACCCGATTGAGGGAATTTCCTTGTATCTGTGATGGAGGGGCCTTTGTGTTGACCTCGCCTAGGCGGTGTCACACCTCGCCCAAGCGACTAGGGCGGTTCGCCCAAGCGTGTGGAATCGTGCTGAAGCGAGCCGATATCAACGTGGAACTCCGCCCAAGTACCTTCTTCTCCCGTTGTTGCATTATCATGCCTCACTCAGTGGTATAAAACCCTGCTTGAATGGATGGGTGTTGTAGGTGAGTCCGCCCGGCGTTGTCACGCTTTGCTGGAATGGGCGTAGTTGGTTCAAGTCCCATTCCTTCCGTAGATGGCCACGCATGTGTGCCTCTCTATCCTTTCCTTGCCCATCCCCATTACGATGTATGTCTAATAGTTACTCCATGGAAAGTTTACTCCCGTTGACTCTCTTAGGGAAGCAAAGGGATACTGGTGAGGGGTCTCGCTAGGAAAGTTCTTCTATCCGCTGTTGCACCATCGTACTCCATTCAGACGGTGTTGAACCTCGCCAAGTGAGTCAGCGTTTGTCCTGGACATCACCCAGGTGCGGACGTACTTGTTGAATCGAACAGGTCGGGCCAAGCCTTACTTCCTCCTCCAACTGCTATACGTGCTAATTAATTCCTTTATTTCCTTTGCTTTCTTCCTCCTTCTCTATACCGATTGACTAGAGGCTGACCCTGTGAAAAAATTTATCCCTGTTTTTGGAATTATCACTTATTTAAAATTTGGGTGTTACATTTTGGTATCAGAGCGGACCGAAAGGTCCAAGGCCAAGGTAAGCTTACCGAGTGTGAACGGTTGTGTGTTCCTAACTAAATGGTTGTAATTGTTGTGATGTGAATTGAACCTGATTGGTACTTTGACACTGAATTATGGATAGGAGATTGTTCCTCTTGATCCGACTGATTGTGTGATATACGAGAATACATAATATGCTAAGCTAATGAATATAAGACTGAAGTCCGATTGATAGTAAGTGGCTAGGTATGCTTATCCTTAAATGTTGATTTCAGGATAAGGGATGGCGCATCACCAAAGCATGGAGGCTATAGCCACAGCATTCCAATGCTTTGCAAACGTGTTTGAGAGGCAGGGCCAGCCTCGAGCTGAGGAGGGCCAAGTGCTGGACCGCTTCTTGAAGAGGAAGCCGAGTGAATTCCTAGGAGGACGGAACCCTGAGGCAGCGTTTAAGTGGACTCAGGAGTTAGAAAGGATTTTTGGGGGTCTTCGCTGTACCGAGGCCCAGAAGGTGGAATGTGCAGTGTATATGCTGTGAGAGGAAGCGGAGAACTGGTGGAAGATAGCCAGAAGCTGATTCCCTGAAGATGACAATCAACTGACGTGGAACGATTTCAAGGCATGCTTCTTAGAGAAGTACTTTCCTGACACAGTGAGGAGTCGGAAAGAGCTGGAGTTTATGGAGTTAAAACAGGGCTCCATGACTGTGGAAGAATACGTGACAAGATTCGAGGAATTGTGCCTATTCTATCCACCCTTCCAGCAACCTGGGACGGAGAGCTCCAAGTGCCTTAAGTTTGAGAATGGATTGAGATCGGACATTAAGAGAGCCTGCAGATACCAAGAGATACGGAGTTTCCCTGCATTAGTGAACAAGCGTAGAATATTTGAGGAGGATGACAAGGCCCATTCGAACCAGAGCAGCAGAAACCATCATTCCCTGAGGCCCCAACGATCCCGCTTCAAAGGACCAAGCAACGTTGGCAGGAACAAGTCTTTTTCCAGATATGGGGGTTAAAACCAACCTGAGAGACGACCGGTGGTAAGAGACGGAAGGTGTTTTAAATGCGGGGGGAGTCACTATGCCAGAGACTACAAGGATGATGGTGAGGTAGTGTGCTTTCACTGCAACAAGAGAGGACACATTCGCCCCGATTGCCCCCAACTCCATCAAACAAACACTAATGTGCGTCAGGGGGGATTCCAAGAAAGAAACCGAGTGAATGATAACCAACACCCTGGTGGCAGAGGCAACGGAGCCAGAGGGAACATGATTCGTGCTCCAAACAACCACGAGAGGAATACCGACCAAACAGCGGCAGGAAGAATCTACACCATCAACGCAGAGGATGTGGCACCAACCAACGACCTAGTACAATGTAAGTGCTCACTCGGTATAAATACGCTTAATGTTGTTTTCGATTCGGGAGCCATCCATTCTTTTATAGCTGATGAGTGTGTAAAGCGTTTGAAGTTACCGGTTGTGTCTATGAATCGGACTTTGGAGGTGGGCAGCCCGACTGGCACTAACGTGTTCACATCGTCAATGTGCAAAGATGTAACGTTTGTATTGTATGATCAGAGTTTCACCTTCGATCTGGTTTGCATGCCTTTAAAGGGTCTTGACATCGTGCTCGGAATAGATTGGCTTTCAGCCAATAAAGTGTTAGTAGATTGTAGAAACCGAAGGATAGTTTTTCCGAGACAGCACACTGAGAACGACACGGCACCAGGTATAACCCAACTGTTTATGATGCTTTGTCTAACCGAGGATGAGAGTAAAATCCGAGTGAACGACATCCCGATTGTCTGTGAATTCCCAGAAGTGTTCCCTGAAGACGTACCGAGTGTCCCTCCCAATAGAGAAATCGAATTCTCTATAGACTTGATCCCTGGAGCCGAGCCAGTCTCCAGTGCACCCTATAGAATGTCCTCAACCGAATTGGCCGAATTGAAGAAGCAAGTGGATGAGTTACTCGGAAAACAGTTCATTAGACCGAGTGTATCACCATGGGGTGCACCTGTATTGCTTGTTAAGAAGAAGGACAGCAGCATGAGACTTTGCATAGATTACCGACAGCTAAACAAACTCACAATCAAGAATCGGTATCCACTACCCAAAATTGATGATTTAATTGACCAACTGCGTGGAGCCTCAGTCTTCTCAAAAATCGATCTACGATCGAGATATCACCAAATCCGAGTGAAGGACTCGGACATTCCTAAAACTGCTTTTAGGACTCGGTATGGTCACTACAAATATGTAGTGATGCCGTTCGGTGTGACAAACGCCCCTGCTGTTTTCATGAATTACATGAACAGCATATTCCACTCCTATTTAGACCGGTTCGTAGTTGTTTTCATCGATGACATCCTAGTCTATTCTAAGACCTCCGAGGAGCATAAGGGACATCTCCGAGCGGTACTGCAAGTGCTGAAGGAGAAACAGTTGTTTGCGAAGCTTTCAAAGTGTGAATTCTGGATGGATGAAATCCACTTCCTCGGACATGTAATTTCCGAGCGAGGTGTCTCGGTGGACCCTTCGAAGGTAACAGCTGTAATGGCATGGGAGAAGCCCAGGTCGGTCTCGGAGATAAGGAGTTTTATGGGCTTGGCAGGTTATTATAGAAGGTTCATCGAAGGTTTTTCTAAACTGGCGCTGCCACTAACTAAATTGACTCGGAAAAACATCCCCTTCGAGTGGAGTTCCGAGTGCGAGAGCAGCTTCCGAGAGCTGAAGAACAAGTTGACGACTGCTCCAGTGCTGGCATTACCTGATTTACAAGAGAGCTTCGTGGTCTACTGTGACGCATCGGGACTCGGATTAGGGTGTGTACTTATGCAGAGAGACCGAGTGATAGCATATGCCTCTCGGCAATTGAGACCTCACGAGCAGCATTACCCGACCCATGACTTGGAGCTGGCAGCAGTGGTTTTTGCATTGAAAATATGGAGGCACTACTTGTACGGGTCCCGGTTTAAAGTATACAGTGACCACAAGAGCCTCAAATACCTATTCAACCAAAAAGAGCTGAACATGAGGCAGAGAAGATGGATTGAGTTCTTGAAAGATTACGATTTCGAGCTAAAATACCACCTGGGTAAGGCAAATGTCGTGGCCGATGCATTGAGTCGGAAATCCCTCCACATGGCAGCAATGATGGCAAAAGAAGTAGAGTTGTTGGAGCGGTTCCGAGACATGAACTTACATGTTGACACCCCCTCCTCTCGGAAAATGACAATCGGTACGTTGAGGATCGCCAATGAATTCTTGAAGTTCGTGTACGGGCAGCAACAGTTAGACTCCTACTTAACCGAAATGAAGGAAACTCAGGCCAAAGGAAAGAATTTATCCTTGACCGAGGGGTCAGATGGGATCTTCCGGGTGAGAAACAGAATATACATACCGAGTGGAGGAGAATTAAGAAGAATGGTTCTTGATGAAGCCCACAAAAGCCTACTCAGTATTCACCCGGGAACCACGAAGATGTACCATGACCTGAAGAAACAATTCTGGTGGCCCGGACTAAAGAGGGATGTGGCAGAATACGTGGCTCGGTGTATTACTTGTCAGAAATTAAAGGTGGAGCACCAAAAACCGTATGGTGCAATGCAGCCCCTGGAGATTCCCGTGTGGAAGTGGGACTCAATTGCTATGGATTTTATCATGGGACTACCCAAAAACCGAGCGGGCCATGATGCAATTTGGGTCGTTGTTGACCGACTGACGAAGAGTGCACACTTCCTACCTGTAAACACGAAGTACCCGTTACATAAATTGGCTCGGATCTACATTCATGAGATTGTCCGACTGCATGGTATACCCACTTCTATCGTATCAGATAGGGATCCTAGGTTCACGTCCCGGTTTTAGACCAGCATGCATCAGGAATTGGGGACGAAGCTTTGGCTTAGTTCTGCCTACCACCCCCAATCGGATGGACAATCCGAGCGGACAATTCAAAGTTTAGAAGACTTATTAAGGGCGTGTGTGTTAGAGCACGGTGGGGATTGGGAGCAGTACCTTCCCTTGATCGAGTTTACATACAATAACAGCCATCATCACAGCATTGGCATGGCACCCTACGAAGCACTGTATGGACGAAGATGTCGAACCCCACTCTGCTGGTCGGAAACGGGTGAAAGTCTACTATTGGGACCAGACATTGTGAAACAAACCACAGAGCAGATCTGAGTGATACAGGGAAGGATGAAAGCGTCTCAAGACAGGAAAAAGAGCTACCATGACAAACGCACCAAACCATTGGAGTTTTCGGTCGGAGACAGAGTGTTTTTGAGGACTTCTCCGAGTAAAAGAGTCAGACGAGCCTTAAAAAGTGGAAAGTTAAGTCCTCGATACATTGGACCATACGAGGTGTTGGAGCGAGTCGGCTCCGTAGCATACCGGATAGCATTACCGACCCACTTATCCCGATTGCACAACGTGTTTCACGTATCTCAACTAAGGAAGTATCTACATGACCCCAGCCACACAATGCCTGATGATGAAGTAGAAATCAAAGAAGACCTGACCACTGTGACTACACCGATTGGAATAGTGGGCCGATCAGTAAAGCGCTTAAGGAACAAAAATGTGGGGCTGGTTAAGGTAGAGTGGCAGCAAGGCAAGACTATCTCCTGTACCTGGGAGCGCGAAGACGCCATGAGACAGCAGTACCCCGAGTTGTTCACTTAGGTGAGTTACCGACTGAATTTCGCATGAATTACCGACTGAATTTCGGGGACGAAATCCTTTTGAATGGGCGAGAACTGTAACATCCCCGTTCCAACTATGATTAATTATCTTCATATGTGTAACATCCCCATGGGAAGTGACCGGATAAAATAAAAAAAAAGCCAATAAAATAACACCCCCTTAACTTAATTAACTAGAAAGAGTAAGGGATTAACGTTAAAAGATACTGATGGAGACAAGGTGGCATGGGCAGGACTACCACTCCACATTTCCCCATCCCACCGTTCTGTTTCTCGTGCAAGCACTTATAATGGGTGATGGCCCCTGTTCTTCACGCTGGAGAGTCCTCCTCTGCGAACTCCCTTCTTCCTTTCTCTTTTCTCTTGCCCTTCTCTCCCCTTCTCTGCTCTCCAGTTCCTTCCCTGCTCCGAGGGCCAAGGTGACGGTGCTGCAGTGGAGTGGAACTTCCCCACACGGGAGGGGACCAGCGTCAAGGCAAGAGCAGAAACACCCCTGCACCACTCGCAAGAGACGGTAGCACTCCAGAGAAGGTGCCGAGTGAAGCAGCAAGGAGGAGAACCATCACTCAAGCAGAAGAATCTCTCGGAGTTTCGCAGTTGGTAGGGGGAGTATCTTACATGTTAAATGCATGGGTTACGAATGGGTTGGAGACACTGATAGTTATAGTATTGTATCTTGTTGTGTGGTGTGTTTGCATGTAAAATCTCCGAATGCAGGTTAAGTAAGAGTGAGTGATTGTATGTTAGCATCTTCCTTAAAAATGCATGTGAACCAGACTACATGTTGTGTTTTGTCGATGTGAATGTTTGATTGAATCTATCCATGTCATAGGAATGCATGCGTAGATTTAGTTCCAATATTGCCATGTACTGATTGCATGCTATGTTATACTGATTTGAATGCTTGTGTGAACTCACGGATCCTTCGATAAATGCGCAAGTTGTTTAAAGTTGATGGTGCTGTAAACTGATTGCATGTCATACTTGAGTGAATGAAAATGATCATGGATGCTTGGTATGGGTGGATACCGGTTGCATGGAACTTACACATTGTTAATGATGATGATGATTGCATGAGAACTGTATGTGTTGAACTAACATGCTGGGTCTTGACAATATATCACCGATTGCATGCGAAATATGTGTGTGTGAGGATGTATGTGTAAAATGAATACTGTGTGTTGAATCCGCGTGTGGCGCATGAGATGCGTTGTGTTGGGAGCACGTAGTGTGGGACACTACCCTCGGTTATTCAGCGTGGGACGCTGCCAAATCCTTGAGTGAGACTCAAGGTAGCCCTGAGTAGGACTCGGGCTGCCTGTGAACACCTCCGTTGGCGTCGAGAGCGTTGGTGTCACCTATGGCAAACGGTTGGGTACCTGTAAAACGGCCAAGCAGCTGGGAGCTGATTTGATAGCTAAGAGCTATGTATAAAAAAAAGGCTGAAAGCCTACGTTGCAACGTCTAACCAATACACACGAGTGCGGAACCGAGTGAAACACTATGTATTTATTACTGTTAATATTGTTTGAAACTGGCTATGCATGCGAAGTTGTAAGTGAAAGGATGAACGTGTATAACAGAGTGAATACTCCGTGTATGTGTTGTTGATACTGACTGGAATTTGATCATGCATCCGATAGTGTGGGTAAGGATAATGAATGTGTATGCCCGAGTGAGCCATTCCGTGTGCATGAAATCTGTTCGTGAATGTATATATATATATATACAAGTGTATCAGTGTCATTAAAATATTATGTGTACAGCCGAGTGATGAAATGGTGAAGATCAGTCGGTAAGAGTTATATGTGCCCCTGGTTAACTGATGTTGCTCTGTCTATAATCGTGTTTGTATGTATATATATATTGTTGTATAATTGAGAAATAACCTGAGTCGGTATCTATCATTTAAAATTTAAGATGCTCACCCCTGCAGTGGCCATTTTTCAGTGAATGTCTCTCGGGATGAGGATCAGAAGAAGCGCTGGAACGATGAGTGAAGTGCTGATGCACTAGGGAGGCCTAACGACTGCGTACATGTCATACATGTTGTTCTAGATTGAGCTCTGACCGGCTCAAGCCTGATGTTCGTGTTTTGGGATAAATAGAACTCTTAGGGGCTAGAAGAAGTATGATGATGTGTTTGTAAACGTAATACACGCTCTTATGTATATATGTATATATATCTATGTGTGTGCCATGCTGCATGATACCTTGTTCCATGCATAAACATAATTATGCTCTGTTGGGTATACAGGGATAGCATGACTTAGCACGAAGAAAGCCAAGACAGGGTGAGATTGTGAAATGTCACTAGAGGAGGGAGTCCTAGACGTTCTGAGTGGATGAGGGTATGCAACCCCGAGTGGGGATTGACGTGAGAGACTTCCCCAAGTATCAAGTTGTTGGTACTCCGAGTAGAGCCTAAACGCACTTCAGTAAGAAACGAGTGAAATCCCCGAGTGGTCATGGGAGAGATCACCACCGAGTGAGAAATGTAAGTAAAAGACCGAGTGAGGAAGAGCTCGTATTTTCTGAGCGAGATCATAAATAAATCCCGAGTGAGGCAGAGTTTATGTCCCCTAAGTGAAAACCTCGAGTGATTCCTTCCTAAAAAGGGGTTCGAACAGCGGGTTAGAGTGGGTTAGACCCTGAGTATAAGGTAGTGATAATCCGAGTGAAAGACGTAAAGTCCGAGTGAGGATTTGTATCTCGAGCGGTTGTGTCTCGAATAAGTCCGAGTGGGACTTAGCTACCTGACTTCCCGAGTGAAGTGCGAGTGTGAGGATTTGCCGAGTGAACCCTTATCCATACCCGATTGAGGGAATTTCCTTGTATCTGTGATGGAGGGGCCTTTGTGTTGACCTCGCCTAGGCGGTGTCACACCTCGCCCAAGCGACTAGGGCGGTTTGCCCAAGCGTGTGGAATCGTGCTGAAGCGAGCCGATATCAACGTGGAACTCCGCCCAAGTACCTTCTTCTCCCGTTGTTGCATTATCATGCCTCACTCAGTGGTATAAAACCCTGCTTGAACGGATGGGCGTTGTAGGTGAGTCCGCCCGGCGTTGTCACGCTTCGCTGGAATGGGCGTAGTTGGTTCAAGTCCCATTCCTTCCGTAGATGGCCACGCATGTGTGCCTCTCTATCCTTTCCTTGCCCATCCCCATTACGATGTATGTCTAATAGTTACTCCATGGAAAGTTTACTCCCGTTGACTCTCTTAGGGAAGCAAAGGGATACTAGTGAGGGGTCTCGCTAGGAAAGTTCTTCTATCCGCTGTTGCACCATCGTACTCCGTTTAGACGGTGTTGAACCTCGCCAAGCGAGTCAGCGTTTGTCCTGGACATCACCCAGGCGCGGACGTACTTGTTGAATCGAACAGGTCGGGCCAAGCCTTACTTCCTCCTCCAACTGCTATACGTGCTAATTAATTCCTTTATTTCCTTTGCTTTCTTCCTCCTTCTCTATACCGATTGACTAGAGGCTGACCCTGTGAAAAAATTTATCCCTGTTTTTGGAATTATCACTTATTTAAAATTTGGGTGTTACATGGGTGGCCCAAACCTTTAACTCTATCATTTAAAACTAAAAGAAACTGTGATCCACATTTGGCAATGTCACTACATGTGATCTACTTTGCCACTACTGCTAATGCAACAGGTAATGTAATTTTCTCTTTCATAGGTATTATTTGTTATGCACAAACTAATTAAAGTCTCACTTCTATAACAGCATCTAAATTCCAAAACGTAAGTTTAATTATTCTATAGAAAATAGTGCAATATTTAAAGTGAAAAATTATTTATTAGTCCACATAAACAAATAATCATAAATCTTACAACATATAAATTTATTAATTGTATTATATATATCAAGGCTGGTAGCTTAAACTTCAAACAAAGTCAAATTATATAATAGTAGAAGAGCCAAGTGTAACGATGCCCTTAACCTGATAATTAATATTAAAGTTATTAATAATTTGATAATAAAAAGTAGAGTAAATTTTTCGTGATTCTAATAGTTGTTGGAATAAGGACATCATGATTAAAAGTTTGATAAGTAACCCCAGATCATTTTAGAAACCCACCCTATATATGAAGATATGAGAAGGTGTGTGATTTAAATCAAGAGTGCTCCTTGGATAACCAATCACATGATCATCAACAAGGAATAATAGAAGTATAAGTTATTTCAAGAAGTGTAAAAGGGTATAAAAAGAGACTCAAGGATACCCTCATTGATTTCCAAAAATGTGGTAAATATGTGTGCATGTTGTTGTATAATCATGTCATGGTTCAATAATACCAAACATACATAGGTATGAATCGATTCAAGAACTCCTTGAATCGATTCATAGGTATTTGAAATTCAAAACAGTGAAAACAGAACCTCTTGAATTGATTCAAGCCTCGTATGAATCAATTTACGCAAGTTGGAACTTGTGAACAGTTAAAACAAAACCTCTTGAATCAATTTAAGCCTTGTATGAATTAATTCAAGCCATTCCAGTAGCCTCTGAATTGATTCAAGGGGTTATGTGAATCAATTCAAGGGGTTATGTGAATCAATTCAAGCCATTCCAGGGGCTCATGAATTGATTCAAGGAAGTCATGAATCGATTCATGATAGCATCCCTACTGCATAATGCAGAAAACGCATGATTTTCTAACTTCCAACCACCCTAACTTTCTCATATCAAATCCAATGGCCACCAAACTTTAACATCACCTAATATACATCATTTATAACGCGTAGCAACTGACCGCAATCAAAAATTCCCAAAAGAAAGAGACTTATGCGCATAAATGCGTTTAGCCCATTTTAAGGCATTTTTATGCAACATAAGGGTCAATTCTCAATGAAATTGGCCAATTCCAGTTTCTACAAGTTCTAAATCATGCATAGGCGCTATTGAGACTATTCCATGGCATTCAAGCACATTAAAACTCAATATAGCCCTATTAGTTCCTCAATTATGCATGAATATCATTTACACAACTTCACAATTAAAACAATTCATCCATCCATGGTTTTCATCAGCATAAGCATTATCAATCATTCATCAATATAACATGTAAAGCCATTGTATGATGATTAACAACAACCATTGTTAAGGTCACTACTGAAAATTAGCCTTCCAAAACATATAAGGCCTAATTTTCACAAGTGACCCTTAAAAGAAATACATATCATCATTCAATATTCATGAAACAAAATAGACATATACACATGACAAGTGCTTTACAAAACAATATCGGCCAAGTCTCACCAACTTTCCTTCCATATATACCTGCATCATTGCTCAACCTCCAAAAAGAGTAGGGTATTCAACATACCTACATCAACCTTTAAAAATAGCAACTAGGAGGTGAGTAACATATACCAAATGAATCAAAGTCATACATAATGATGATACATATATATGTATCTACATAACATACATTTCTCAAAGAGCATCACAAGCTCCATTCACATACCATATTATTTCATTTCAATATAGCATATATTCCATCAACACATTCACAACATATATATCAAATCATTGGTAATTTCATCAAACACCATCATACATTTAGAGTTAGTACCACCATATCCTTCTCTTTACTTATCAATCATCCATCGCCACCACGGGCTACCAAACTCGGTATATCTCTGGCTATATGCAAATGCTCTTATGGCTAATGCATATGCATAAGGAATTGTTATCAAATCACAGATCCGACTGTGGGAAACATCATATCAAATATTGTTAAGCATAAGTGTGCTACTATGCCCCTACTACAGTAGTAAATGTGTACACTTATGTCTTAAATCTTGCATGCATAACACCTTATTTTACTGGTACCAAACCGCTATCACCCATATGTAGCACTAGTCACCCTGTGAATTGCGGATCAATAACATGGCCTCATTTGCCAAAAGTGCTACGGGCCCCTCCCAAACATACATCTAGAGAGTCGTGCCCCATAGAGACACCGAGGTCACTTGCTCACCACAGAGCCACCCACTCACTGGGCCCACTACATAGGGTGCCTCGCCACCGAACTATGGACAGCTCACAACATACAATTTCACCCATGCACTAGGTCGCCCTCCCACTGGGCCCACCTATTAGAACCCCTTACATTCCACATAGATAGCGTATGATATGCCATGGATGCAAATGTTAATCAATGCATTTCTCACACTGTGCATTCTAAAATGCCACTCCATAATCATCAACTCACCACCAACACTTAGTGGAATTCAATATCCTTATCATTCTTAACCATTACCAATCATCATGGATTTCATTCATAATAATAGTTAGTGGCAATCATTATTCATCAAATTACATGTTATGGGATGTTCAACATCATTGCAATCAATTCATTCATGGTCTCAATGCCAATCACAAACAAGTCATACTACCATGAATCAAAACAACATCATACTCATCATCCTAACAACATTCATTATATAATACAATTCATTCTAAATGCATTCCAATCACATAACATCAAGATATTCATCCAAGTCCAAATTAGGATATCACATTCGTACACACACATCAATAATGGATGAAATCATGCATTTAGAAATATTACTCCCTCCTACCACAAGAGAAGTAGTACTCGTTGTGGTCTGAAGGTCCCGCTCCATCAATGGGGTCGTTTCCTACATCACACAATGTATCATACAATTATTTTCCATCTAAACCACCAAGATTTAATGCTCTTAATTAACTACTTGGTGTTCATACTAATTTAAATCTCAAACCTTATTTATTTCATTTCATCCACCATAACCACCATAGGTTTGGTGCTCATATTCATTATTATGCAATTAAAAGACCAGACCCACCTATGGGTTTCCATATTAATGGTTTCCAACCACCATTATCAATCATCTGATCTTATTAATGGCCATCTACCATCAATGTCACCATCTCACATCATTAATAACATTCTCCCAATATCAATAAACACTCTTCTACCCACATTTTACATTTCCCCCAAATTATGGGGTTAGAGTTTCATTAAAATCCCAATAACCATCATCAATATCCATCACATTTAATGCCATTTTTGTGTACCGATAAATTCCCTCATAAAACTCACATTAAATGCACCCTACCTAAGGGTTTTGCATCATAAATAGCTCTCCTAAACAACCCATATGCAATCAAACACTCTCCCAACCACCATTACCCAAAACCTAGAGCTAGAGCTCAAGAAAATAGAGAGGAAAACCTTACCTTAAGCTAAAGAGAATAGAGCTCCAATAGAAAGGGAGAGAGTGAGAAGGATAGCTTCAAAGCACCACAAGCTTCTCCTCCCAAGCAAGAAGAAACAAAAATAGTGAGGAGCAGGGCACACCACACAAGGGTTTTGGAGAATGGAAGAAGGAGATAAGTGGAAGATGAAATGTGAAGAGGATGAAAAGAGAAGAGAGTATTTGCCTTTTGGGAGAATAGGGCCAATATAAATAAGGAGAAGAAGAGAGTTTCTATTTTTATGTTTTGGCGCATCATTAATAAATTCTCCATTTGTTATAAACAGGATATCTGTTCGGGCTTAATACTTATCCAAAAATTATTCTGAGTATATATTTGGATCCCCAATAATATTCTCAATAGCCCTGACCAATAGTACCTTAATTGGATATACTTGGTCCGACACTCATAATTTAATCAGGCATAATTTCGCTCTTAAAGCCACAATAAATTATGAATAATCATAAAAATTTCCAATTTAATCATTTCTAAATTTTTGGACATTAAATAGCTCATATGTAATTATTCACTAATCATTCATCTCAATTAGTCATTTAAATAAATTTTAGGATGTTACACCAAGTAGAGTGTGTAAGATTTATATGGAATATGAGTTTGAAGATATTTATATGGAAATCACAAATATAATTAACATATATATATATATGTGTAATAAATAGTACTAATGTTTCAATTTAATAAGAGACATGTTGCCAACTCACTTAGTAACGCCTGGCCACTTTTAGAAATATGATCCTTGGCACTCTTAAGGCACAAGAGAAATGGTTGTAACAGCTCAGAAGCTAGTCTTTCACTCACATTTCCACCAACAATGAAAAGGTCACATTTTTAACAAAAAAGGTCAAACCCAGTATTTATAGTTTTTACGAAGAAAGAGAATGTAATTGCACTACTAGAAAGAGAATGTAATTACATATATATTAAAAGAGGGTATGTACTACTTAAATAAATTTCTCTGATGATGCTTAGTAAATATATTATGTTATATTTTATTTTGTATAATTAAATTAGAAACTAAGAGAATTATAATTAATAAAGACTTGCATTTTTTACGCTTAACAATAATGAAGCAAAGTATCCTGAAACTAAGAGAATTAGAATTAATAAAGACTCGTATTAATATTTGTACCCTGAATATTCAAAATATGGGGCAATGTATTACAGCCTTGATTTTTTGGGAATAGGAAATCAGACCCTCAGGACTCCTGAGAACACTCTGTTGAGCTTTTGGTAAGAAGCTCGAGGCTTCGACAACGTTGTTTAATTAGAAAATAATACGTAACGACGATTATTTTGAGTACAAATTAATTTACAATTATATTTATTTGATAATTATTTTCTATCGACAATATTTAATAGATAAATAATTATAATAATAATTTATTGAAATTATATATATTAAATTGTTTATTTATTTGATAATTATATTTAATATAATACTGCTCGGTTCCTCAGATTTGAACTGTAGGACCCAGCCTGAGGTCAGACTTTGACCATTCGACCCAAGACTAGTGATCCAGTAGGGATACTAGTTCGGTTAGAATCTCTCTATGAAGAATCAAGGGTGTCTGACTTGGCCTAATAAGCTCAATCAGAACCTTTGGCGTCTCCTATGTTTGACCGTTCATATACCTCAGGATATCTGATGGTGACACGGTCAGTCTCTAGTGACTCATTTCGATGTTTTAGGAATTTTTCTTGAAGAGACCGAAGCTTGATTCAGACTCTATCATCCTTATTTTTCAATAAGTTGATTTCCTCAAAAATCACTTTAAAACTCTACCTGAATACCTTTGGTGTTTTAGACCCATATTTTTCATACAATCTTAGAATCAAACAATTTTGGTCTTAATCTCTACATTTTGAAAAGATCTTCAATCTCCGTTTCTAGCCCCAAACTCCGATTCTCACTCTATCAACCCCAAAATAAAAAATTAAGTGTGTTTACCTCAAAATTCCAATGTTTGGATTTTTTTCTCTACGTATAGTTCAGAAAAAAAATCATAACTTTCTCATACAACCTTCAATTTACACAAACTTGGTGTCAAAATCTCCATAACAAAATTATCTATGTTTACTATGATGACATTGAAGGCTAAATCCCTATAGATTAGTATAGTTTAATAAATCTTTGTGACCCCTTGGCTGTTTTGTTTCAATGCTGGCAACCTTTGATAAAATTCGTATATCATCTTCGTCTGGTGCTTGAATCGTTTTTTTCTTTTTGCTATAAATTCGTATCAAAGAGGTCTACAATTTTTATTAAGGGCATAAAATCAAATCCTCAAAGAATAATTAAAGGTGAATTTATTTCCGAAGACGTAGCTGATCCGGGAAGCTTCTAGAGCACCCTGTAGTAAATCGGGTATATCTCAGGCTACAAAACTTGGATCATCGTAAATGATATATTAAATTAAAGAGGAAAGAAAGATATACAAACTTCATGAAGGGCTAGAAAGCTAATGCTTACTCCATAAATCCTAGAATATAAAATACTATACTGATTCACGTTTCTCCAGCAACTGCTTGCACTAGGTGCAGTATTTTCCACATATCTCTCTCATATGACCATGAACTTGAATGATTCATTCACCAAATGTTTCTTAACGTAATGCTCTAAAACTTTTATGAAGAACACAAAGCCTAAATCCCTGCCAATTTGGCCCAAAGAAATAATCTTTACAAGAAACAAAAGTCCCGTCACAGCCCTATACTTGTTTCGTATTTGGGCCATACCTTTCTCATTTCTTAATAGATTGTTTTGTGCCATATATAAAATTAAATATAATAAAAATTTCTATAACTTTTGTGTTTTGGCTAGTTTCAAATTCAGCCCATAAAGGCCCCTAAAATCCCAAACAAGTGATGCCCAGAGCCTTGACACTTCATCCTTCATGCAAGAATGGTCCAATTAGATTGTAACACTTTTGGACACTTGTTCCCTTTATACTAACTCCTTGTTTTGCAAGTTGAAGTGCTAAAGGACACTTGTATAGCTCTTGAAAATCCTTCCTCCATGCATCTTTATAGCTTACCACATGCCTCCACACATGCCAACCCATGGTTTACTCCTTTTCTAACAAGGAGTTTCCATGACATGATAGCATGTCATGAGATGGCTCTTATTGATTAATCCTTACCAAAATCACTTCATTTTTAGAAAGCATTCACGTTCCCTCTTGCAATCAAATGCCAAAAAATTCCATTACACCATCAATGCCTAAATTAGTTTCAACTCTTACACGCCAAAGCCATCATAACCATAATTCACCATCATTATCTTTAACCTCACTCAAACACTCTTCTCTAAAAAAATTCTAGTAGCTACTTCCTCTTTATTCCAGCCACCACATCTCCTCCTTAATTACCCAAATCAGCCACCACACTTCTCTTTCCTCATGGCTACACCACCACCACCATTTCTCTAAACCAACACACATTGTCTTGCTCTCTTTCTCTCCTTCTTGGCCAAAGTGTGAACTCCTCCCAGGCAGCAAGAGCTTTTTTATTTTCTCATCATCCAAGAGTCAAGAATCCAGTATTCAAACCCCTCTGTTCATCCTTTCTTGGCCATGACTTCCTTGGCCCAAAAGGTAAGGCCTTTGCACTTGGAATCTTTGATTTATGATCACCTACTTCCTTCTAGTTATTCTTACAGCCATGCATGCTTGTTGATCACTATTCTTTTTCTGTTTTTAGGGTCTTTAAACCGTGTGTCATGGCTACTCTTGGAGGTTTATGTATTTGATCTTAGCCTCCTCAAAACCACTGGTAGGAATCGACACTTAAAACGATGAAGAACTCAAAGCCATCGGCACTTTAAAAGGTGAAATCTTCCACTTTTCCTGGCCAAATCCTTGTTGTTTGATAACTGTCCATGGCTCCTAAATTCTTAAACTTGTTTCATGTCATCTTTTTAGTATCCAAGAGGCAATCCGCGGTGATCGGTGGCAAGAATGGTGATCGAAAAAGTTTTTAAGCAAACCACTTTTTTTCCTCTTCAAGACCGTGAGGTACCATGAGGTAAGGGGGTTCCATCTCATTTTAAATTGTTTCTGATTCTGCTATAATATTTCTTGCATAGTTAGAAACCGTTATCTTGATTTTCATTAGGATCCGACAATTGAATCGAAAGATCCGAGCTTTATCTTTCCGCTGCATTTTGGACATTTAAATATATATATATATATTTTCTAATTTGATATCCTACGAAAAAATATATACTGGTTCACTAAAAATGAAAAGATTACCCAATAAAAATTTACGCGTTTTAGTAAGCGGTAGAAAACGACATGGGCACGGTTGGATGATTCGCTATGGTTGTATAATATTTTTTTATTCTTTGAGATTCCATTGTAATTTGTATGGTTGGATCCAGTAATCCCCACTAGATTTAATTAAGTTGATCGACTAGGATGTTGCGATTAAAACGTTTATTTAAAAGGAAAATTTCGATTCAATGTGGTTATAAGAGGTTATTAAGGCAATTTAATAAAGAATTTTCACAAGGTGATAAGAGGTTATTAAAAAATTTCATTAATCTAGAATAGTCGTTTTGAACTAAATTTCTTAGAAAAGAAAAAGAACTTTAAGAAGAAAGTCTTTGATCTAAATTAATGTTTCTAGTTTATTGGAAGAATGACATTTCCTAGAAAAAGAAAAGAACTAATAAAAGAAATATTCTCCTAAGAAAAATAGATAGCTTATAATTCTATTCTTTTTAGAATAATAGCAACTTACCTTTTTTTGTGATAAAAAGAATTAGATGATAGGAAAGGACTAAGAAATTTAGAATATGTGCAAGCAACTTTAAATTGGAAAGGCATAAGGAGAATAGTGTTGAACAAGTCACAATAGCCAAGTTATGATATAGAGAATTTTAGACTTATGGGTGGTAGTAATATTAAGAGAAAAGAAATTAAGAAATAAGGTTGGTAAGTGACAATGAAGAATAGGATAAATTAAGAGAAAGGTGCCTAAACATAATAAATGAAATCATTAGAAACCAAAGGGTAAGGAATAGATGTTAAGAGTTAAAAAATCTTAGGAGCTTAAGAAATATTTATATGATACATGAGACATATAATCAACTACGTAAGAATGATCTTAAGACAAGATGTATACAAAGTAAATGGTTAAGCTTTAGAACATTGGTCGCTAAAAAGGATAAAAGAATATAGAAAGGATTTTTAGAATCTAAACTTTGAACTAGTAATTCTAGTGGCTAAATAATATTTGACTAAGTTCATAATATTGGTGTGGATTCTAGATCTCTAGGCAATAACTTAATGTCATAAACTCTAGTGACTAAGGAAGTAAGTTGTTCAACTAATAAAAACATAATGGACCGATAAAAGGAAATCAACAGTAAGATTGCTTGACGATGACTAAGGGTTCATAATTAGATACCAGGAAATTAAATTAAGTAAAGAGATAATTCTACCTAATTTATTGAAGAATGCTTAATGAACAAAGAATTGAAAGGTATATAAAGAACTAAATCGAGTGATAGTATACCTTTAATAACAAACTAAATTATGGAAATAAATCCATAAATATCATTAGAAATGTAGGAGAAAAGAAAAAGTACAAAAGTTAGTGACTAAAGATTTGGAAAGAATATAATTAATTCAACCAATTATACATAAGAAATTAATGGCCCGTTTAATAACCAAGGAAATAGGTACCCGACTAATAGAATTTAATTTTGATAATGATTAAAGAATTCATAAATGGACATTAGAAAAATATAAAGATAATAAAAGGAGTAATCATACATAATTAAATAAATCGAGATAAATAGTCTGTTATGATACGAGTAAAAAACCAAGATTAAAACACTTATAAAGAAATATCCATGAATATACCTGCATGCGTGATTCCCCCATTATAATGATATTATAAAGATTGTTGTATAATACTTGTATGATGAATGTTGTGTTTGGTGACTGCTGTGTAATGGTATACATAAATGAATATGTGTTAATTATACGTGATGAGTATGTGGAATGAAATATGGCATGATAACGTGTGTATGGACTGTGATGTTGTACTTGTGTGAGACATTGATTGAATATGTTGAAATTAATAAGAAAAGAACGAGTAAAGGAATGTCTTGGTAGGGATCTTGAGATGAATAAATTATGAAATAATGTGATGAGATTAGATCGGATCCGATGTGATGATGGTCGTTGTAACGCTAATATACCCATGATTTCTAGAAAATATGAGATCTCATTTCATTTCTAAGTGTCGGATGAGTCCGTTATGAATTAAGGCATTTTGAGAAAATAAGGAAAAGAATAAATTGAAATTTCATGAATAGAAGAAGTCCGACGTTAGAAATGAAATGAAGCCATCAAAAGAACCCTACCAGTGACTAGTGAAAAGAAAATTTTGTATTGTATACATCATATATAGGAGTAAAGGAGGGATGTTGGAATAATCCCCTAGAGCATACAGTAATGGGTACACTAAAGAATCTGCCAGCGCCTCGATACCTGAGGGCAGTCTAGGGAGTACAACTGGGGGCGGAAATTCCAAGTAGCATCGGATTCGCGCCCGTCGTCGGACAATCCGTAGCAAACTCTGGTGTACTTCGACAAGAGGCGGGATTTTCTATGACCGTGGAGTGCCCGTTCTGTCGTGATGTATGATTGGCCATTTTGATGTTGGGACTGTGAGTCCTTACCCAATTGTGAAAACCAGAACGAGGAGAGCTCTGGTCACTCTAGTTGGGGAGGGAAGATAAGGGTGGCTGGCTGTATACATGATTATTGGTATATGAGATTGTTGAGGAGGAGATGGGCCCACATGCATCATGATAACTAATAAAAGATTTGAAATAACGAAATGAATTCATGCATTGTATCATTGTATTGAGATTGTAATTGCTCGTTGTTTGAATATGATTGTATAGATATTAGTAACCCTGAGAGGTAACTAGGAAAATGGGAATGATTAGCTAAGATCAAAAGTGGTGAGATAACTTAGAATGTATCTTAGGAACCCCAAAAAGAGTGAGTGGGACTCGATCTTGGATTGTTTATGTTGTATATGGGCAGGTGTTGATGAGACACCTTTCCGATTGTTGTGGAGATGAAGACTCACCCTTACACTAATTTTTTCCAGACATCACGGGAATTGACACAGATTTCGCATCGAGGATCACGTGAGCTTTTCTTGGACCGAGGACGGGAAGATTAGGATAGATTATTTTATTTTGATTTAGAGGAACCTGCGTGCCCTTTACTTTTAGTATGTACAGTTGCTGTTACGACCGTGTATTATATATGATTATGTCGCATATAAGGTGTATCTATTCCACCAAGTTTCCTTGTACAAAAAAACTTCCATATTTTTCTAAAACTCGTAACCTCTCAGTTAACCAGGATAATTTAATGGAAGGGATTGTCCTAGTTAACCGAGGGTGTTACATTGGACTGTAATGCCCCGGCAGCTTTTCAAGAATGAATGACTCTCCCCACAAACCAACACGAGACCTTTCTAGTGTGCTTTATCCTCAATCACACACTTCTTGAGAACTTCCTGCTAGAAGCCTGCCAGGAGCCGGTCCTTGTCCGTGCCCATGCACCGGCGATCACTCCCCGCCCTCAACAGCGCTGGGATATCACATGCCTACCAGCTTCTGCCTGGTTCGTCCCTGAACCATATCATACTAGGAGAGGCCATGCTCTGATACCACTGTAACGCCCCGACCGCTTTTCAGGAATGAACGACTCTCCCCACAAACCAACACAAGATCTTTCCAGTGTGCTTTGTCCTCAATCACCCACTTCCCGAGACTTTTCTAGTAGGTCACCCATCCCAGAATTACTCCAAGTTAAGTACGCTTAACTTTGGAGTCCTTAAGTGATGGGCCACCAAAAAGGCTAATGCATTTGTTGGTATAGGTAGTATGAATTTATTCCTTTAAGCTATCCTCGACTGTATAGTCCCATACCTATACAGTCTTTGGATCTCTCTTATTTTGGCATATATTCGATTCGTTCATGTGTCCCTCCCACTGGAAGCCTGCCAGGAGTCGCTCTTTTTCCATGCCTATACACCGACGATCACTCCCCACCCTTAACAGCGCCAGGGATGTCACATTCCCCACTGGAAGCCTACCAGGAGCCACTCCTTGTCCTTGCCTATGCACCAGTGATCACTCCCCACCTTCAACAGCGTCGGGATGTCACACAATGAAGCAAAGTACCCTAAAACTTTTCACAATGAAATAATGTGAGAATACATCCCTTATTGAATCAATTTATAGTCTTACTATTATCATAAGAATCACAAGCCTAAAACTGGCTCTTTTTAACTAACATAATTAATCACTACTAAGAAAAGTTTCAAGTATAATATGCAATTAGAAGCCAAATAAAACTAAACCAACAATATAATTGAAATCTGAAATAGAAAAAAAGTTAAATATGATAGAGAACCAATATTCTCAAACACTAATTTGAGCTAATTTGTATAACCGGATTACATTTAAACATCACATTTATAAAAACATAGATTTCATGCTAAATTATTAATCCACATTAGTTACTACTTGGTTTGCTTGATTTTCTGCCTTGACCATGGTAGTAGCATTAAATTATGCTTCATGAATTCAATTAATAATATGCTTAATTTATTAATAGTAGAATTAGAGTTTTCAACATTTAAAAGACTTACGTGTGTCTAATATACTAATAATAGAACAAAGACCAATAGCTAAATTCAAATATTTGTACCCTGATTTGATTTAATAACATGTCTAATATACTAATAATACAATAAGAACAATAGCTAAAATGAAGGGAAAAAATTTCATGTGTGTTACGCGTATGTGGTAAAGATGAGATACAGACCTGATAAAGCAACACGTCCTTACGTGTTTGTTTGCTGGCAATGTGTGAGATGGAGAGCAATGTTACACGTGAGTGCAGAGCAATATGTGAGTGCCGAGCAACGTTATGCGTGGGACCAAAATTGTGGGACAACTGAAGATGAGTGGGACATATGCTTGGAGAGGGAACAAGTAGGACAGTGTGTGCTTGGAGAGCAGAAGATGATTGGAGAAGGGGGTTTCGAGAAGAGCCAAATTGGGGAAAAGGGTTTTAGAGAGGAGACGATTTTTTAATTATGAGAGAGTTAGATTTTGGGGGGACAATCAAGATGTTTTAGGCGCAATAAAAATTCTAAGTTATGTTTTTTTACTATCTTTTAGGCCACATTTTTCCAATATGTCAAGTAACCACAGTTTATTAAATGTGGTATTTTATAAAATAGGCCACGGTAAAATTATGTATATACAAGGCAACGAATAATAAAGTGTTGCCTAAAATTTTCAAGTCAACAAACCATGGTTTATTGCAAAATAGGCCGCAGTTTTATGTTAGGTCTTTTAAAGTTTGGTGTGTAGATGTATTAATAGCCATAACGTAAAAAAGTGTGGTCTTTAGGTCGTTTAAACCATATTTTTCTAACCGTGGGTTAGATTTTTGTGGCCTAAACTATAAAATGTTGTAATGGAGTTTTATAGTAATCAGAGTTAAAACGGGCAAGTTATGTAGGGCGGAAGTTGGTAAGAATGCCAAATTCTACATTTTCTACAGGTATATTGTCTTGGTAATCAATTACATGGACGATTCCTAGATAGTAGTACTGTTTTCTTACGTAGGTCAGTCTCTGATAATCGATTACCAATTTTGTGTAATCAATTACCAGGGCCATGTAATCGATTACAGAGTTTGTGTAATCGATTACTAAGGCCCCCCAGAAGGGAGTTTTTGGGCATTTTACGTGACGTGGTCCTTAGGTTCCTATCATTTATTGTCAAGGAAATTTAAAAGGTGGAAAATTTACTTTGATTTTAGTAGACCCCAAGATAAATTTTAGAAATTGATAAGGGGATGTTACAAAGTTTAGGATACCTAATGGTTCACACAGAACTTAAGATTTTTTAAACATGAAGTGTAACATACTTTTTAAACCAAACTTTAAAAGATAAGGGCAATAGAGATAACATAGCAAATTTATATTGGTTCACTTCCAACACAGAAGCTATGTCCAGTACCTTCAGACCTGAAGGATTTTCACTATTGTAAAAATGTCTTTTTACAATCATAACACAACACGTGCCACAAGTATTGTTGACTCGAGCCACTCCTAGCTTAATCCCAAGTATGCTTTCAACAAGCTACTCCTGGCTCAACACTCATGTATTCTTTCGAAAGCCTCTTTAAGCCAAACAATGTTTCCCAAACAAACTAAGACTGGCAACACACTAGACTTGACACTAATAGAAATTTGAGAGTGTGTTTATGTTATAGAGAACTTAGTGTACAAGATGATACAAGTTAAAAAAGATACACGAAGTATATAAGACAAAGACTACGTCTGCAAGAAACATAGATATAAAGAAAGCCTTTGCTTTTGAGAAGAAAGCTTAAGTGATTGCTTGAAGAATGACACTTTTACGTGTGAGCTTTTTGAAGTTTGGATTCTCTCCATATTTATAGGCCAAGGAAGGTGACCGTTTTTAATTTGTTAAAGAGAGATAGTCGTTGAAGCTTGCTGACCTTAGAGCTGAGAACAGGACAAAAGGTTTGAATCAAGGAACTTTAGAAATTGCACTCAAATGGTGTTCCTCAAGTGAAACATGATGAAAG